>QEPC01003635.1:4121183-4333283 GCA_003113815.1 Sphenodon punctatus
TTTTAAACTTGCCACCCATGAGTTTCATGGAGTGTCCCCTAGTTCTAGTACTAGCTGAGAGGGTAAATAACTGTTCCTTGTTTATTAGTTCCTCACCACTCATGATTTTATAGACCTCTATCCTATCTTCTGTCAGTCGCCTCTTCTCCAAGCCTCTCCTCATATTGGAACCCTTCCATGCCCTTGATCATTTTTGTATATTTTAGTAAGATTTTTGTTTTTTCATTGTCCCCCCTCTCCCCCCACCCCTTTCTGTTAGTTTGTATAAAAACAGCAGTTACCAAAATATTCCTCAAAATATTTTTGGCAAAAATGTTTGACCAATTAAACTTGTAAAGTTGCCATTTATAAGTATTTATTTATTTATTATTTAAGGCTTTTTTCCCAAAAGAATTTGCTATCCTAGTATTTATTTATTTATATATTTATCAATTTATATCCCACCCCTCCTGAACACAGCTCGGAGCGGCTAACAATTTCAAAAATATAAAAATACAATTATAAATATATTTTTAAACACTCATAAAATCACACAATTAAACATGGCTAGGGTGACACAAAACAATTAATACAATAAATAAGGGTGGAGGGAAATAAAAACCCCTAACCCTCCCCGCCCCTCCCAAAGGCCTAGGTGAACAGCCAGGTCTTGCAATTTCACCAGAATGTTAAAAGGCTTGGGGCCAGGCGAGTTTCCTCCAGGAGGAAGTTCCAAAGGCGTAGCCCGGTGACCGAGAATGCCCTCTCCATTGTGGCCCCCCACTTAACACGGGGGACCTCCAGGAAGGCAGGCACCCCCGGAAGACTGAAGGAGCCGCTCTGGGGCACGGAGGGTGAGGCGGTCTCTGAGGTACAAGGGGCCCATACCGTCAAGGGCCTTATAAATTAAGACCTTGAACCTGGCTCGGTACGCTATTGGCAGCCAGTGCAGAGTCCGGAGCACAGGTGTTATGTGTACCCGATGGCCCATCCCTGACAGGAGCCGGGCCGCCGCATTCTGCACTAGCTGTAGCCTCCAAACGAGGAACAAGGGCAGCCCCACGTAGAGCGCATTGCAGTAGTCTAGCCTCGAGGTGACAAAGGCATGGATGAGGGAGGCCAGGTCCGGGCCAGAGACGTACGGACGCAGCCTCCGCACCAGATATAACTGGCGGAAAGTGGCCTTCGCCACTACCTCCACCTGTCGCTCCAGGCGGAGATCTGTGCCCAATATCACCCCCAGACTCTGACTTGCTGAGCTATAGGAGGGTGAAACCCCCCCCCAATCAGGGGGACCGACACCTCCCTCGCTCTCCCCACCAACGTCATCTCTGTCTTATCAGGGTTGAGCTTCAGTCTGCTCTGCCACATCCATTCCGCCACCCACAGCCTCCAGACACTGGGATAGCAACGAGACAGCAGGGTCTGGGTCAGTTGAAAAAGAGAGGTACAGCTGAGTATCATCAGCATATTGGTGACATCGCACCCCGAACCCTCTCACGACCTCCCCTGAGGGCTGCATATATACATTAAATAACAATGGAGACAGAATAGAACCCTGCGGAACGCCGCAGGATAAAGAGCGGGGACAAGATGTTTCAGCTCCCAACAATACCCGCTGGCTTCTCCTCGAGAGGAATGAGCTGAACCATTCAAGAACAGTCCCGTCCAGACCCCCCAGATCACGCAGCTGTCTCAACAGCAGTCCACGGTGTCAAAAGCGATGTCAATTGAGTATAACTCGATTGTAGTGATATCTTTATATTTCCCATAATAAAAGTTCAGATCATGCTTGATTGGGAGTTTTCCTGTGTAAGGAGTGTAGAATCTGGCCCTGTAAGCAAAATTTTATTCTAGCAACAAATGGGGACTTCGACTCTTGGGTTTCAGTTTTAGAATCTAAGCTCTTTAGGACAGGGGGGCTATAATTTTGTTTTTCACAGCTTCTAGTTGTGAGGACTGGTCTTAAACCCAGGTCTGCAGGGTCTGTAGCCTCATTGCCACAGGTCCATACTAGCCAGCTGCAGGAACTGTGGTCTGGCATTGGGCTCAGTGGTACATGGAGATGGTTCCTGACTGACCATAACCTCTCTTCCGATTATCTCTACCTTCCTATATAGCTTTCGAGGACAGTGCCCATTCTTTGGTCTAAGCAACCATACAACAACTTTCCTATTGTTGCTCCTCTTTTAAGAACATAAGAAGTGCCATACAGGTCAGACCAATGGTTCATTGAGCCCAACATCCTGTCTCAGACATTGTCCATTCTTGGTTGCTTGGCAGAAGTACCCAACAGGTCATAATGGGGTGATACATTCCCTGTTGTTTACTCTCAGCAATCAGAGGTTATACCTCAGCCTACTTGGTTAAATAGCCATTAATGGACTTATCCATTAGCCTTGACCACATCCTCTGGCAACAAATTTCACAAGTTAATTGTGTGAGTGAAAAAATACTTTCATTTATTTGTTTTAAATCTGCTGCCAGTTAGTTTAATGGAGTGTCCTCTAGTTCTAGTATTATTTGAGAGGGTAAATAGCAACTCCCTATTTACTCATTTTGCTCCACTCATGATTTTATACATTTCTATCGTATCCCTTCTGTCGTCTCATCTCCAAGCTGAAAAGTCCTTAACCTATCAAGCCTGTCCTCATACAGAAGCCGTTCCATACCCTTTATTGTCTCTGTTGACCATCTTTTAACGTCTTCCTACTTCCTTTGCTTTGCTGTACCTTTTTCTTCTTTAACTCTAAACTCTGCCCTCCTGTGTTACCTCACCAGTCTCCGTACCCAGCCCTGCTGTTTGTGCCCACGGTACCCATAAGAACAGACAAAACATGTTTTGGGATAAAAGAGGCATCGGCCACAACTTTATTACATTATATAAACACTTAACAACAAGCAAATAAAGAAACCTGTGCATATGTTGCGGAGAGCAACCATGCTAATACAAAGCAGGCAAGGGGGCTGAGCTAAGTCTCGCCCACCTAACCCGGATGAATCGACCCCTGGAATTCACCCTCCCCTTGGGTCAGGGTGGGATGAAGCCCCCCTACCAGCCGTTCCGAGCCTGGGCTGGGGCCCCTGCCCTTAAGACACACACCCACACCCCGCTTCCTGAGTGTGCCCTTAGCTCTTAGCAAGCCTTACCGAAACATGGTTCCTATCCTGCTAACCGCCACAAAAAAGGGGGGAGGAAGAAACTTCACTCAACTTCTTTCCCCCACACAGGTATCCCGAAATGCGTATGAAAGACCGCCCTCAAGTCTTCCAACCAGTCAGTGTTCCCCTCCTCAGACAAATGCACACCATCTTCAAGAAAAAGGCCTGCATCCTGGCACACAATCTGCTCATGGTGTACTACCCGGCCTCCCCAGTGCGCGAAGAACGCCCACGTAGCCCTGTTGATTTTACGCTTGGCACGCTCTATTTTGTCCGACGTGGTGGCGTACCGCCAATTCCGGCGCTCAAGCCAATCCGACCACCATATGGAGGACTGTGGCCATGCAGCCATCAATTCAGAGATGTGATTCTTCATCTCACCAGCGAGCTCCCATGCACTGCACAGGCCAAGGTTATTCTCGCCCAAGTGGATAACAAGGACGTCAGGTGGCCCACAACATGCCGCCCTGCTGAACAGTGAAGGCTTCAGCTGTCCCCATCGCGTACCACTTTGCCGAAACCAATAAATCTGGGCCTGCAGTCCCCAAACCAGCTGAGTGCCAAAGTCTGAATTAGTAGCGTGGCGTTCAGCCCAACTCACAAAGCTGTGCCCACAGATCCATACGGTGAGCAGCCGTCCTGCGCCTGAAGGTGACAAAACAAAAACATAATCTTGTTACAGACGGGTCAGGGCTTACTGAGGAGGGCTGAACTGTCGCATGTAAGTCCGATAAGCGCCCGGTTTTCATCTGCCTATAGCCTTAATCTGAGAGGCAGGTAGCCCTCCCGCAGCTGCTGTGGATGCAGTCCCAAGTTTGGAAAGTGTGTGATCCATAGTCAGATGGCCGCAGCCCCAGCATCGCTAAGCCTTTGCGCCGCCACACTGACAGAGGCAACGGTGCTCTACGTGGGCTTTCCGAAGGGAGTTTCATCCCCTACAACGCCCCCCCCCGGGCTTCCCAAAGTTTGCTTCATCCCCTGCCCCCCGACGCGCCCCATGGGCTTTCCCAGGAATGGGCCCCTGACTCACCTGAAGAAGAGACCCCGTAATCCGGTAAGAGATCCAAGACAAAAAAAAAAAAAAAATCCTTGCGTGTGTAGAGGAGAGAGGAATAGGCACCTGGCCGGTCCAGGTATATATATACCTGGCCAGGTCTCCGCCCACCAGGTGCATCTCCTCCCCCACCATTGGTCCATGGTGCCGAGCCTCATGAGCTGCAGGGGAGGGGCAAAAGGAGCCCTTGCCCACCCCTGCACTGCCCCCTGTTCTGGGAAGGTGGATCCCTCCCGTGTTACAGCCCTGGCTACCCACCCACGGGGCCTACAGTACCGGGACCCATGGACCCCTCACCTTGATTAGTTAGCTCCGACGGTATCCCGCTTGTCCCGTGAGCGCCCATCGCAGCATCCTGTGTCCCAGTGGCCATGTTCCCAGAGTTCAGCTCCGGTACTCCCCTCTCACTCTCCAGTTGCCTAGAACCAGGGACACGCCCTCCTCGCCCCCATTTGGAAGGGGGAAGATCCCCTGCTGACTCGCCTGAGCGCTGTTCATGCATGGTCTCCAGCACAATGGCAGTCATCCCTGGTTACATGCTGCATGCTGTACCTAGGAATGCTGTCCAGCCGCTCCTGGTTCCTCCTTGAAGCAGGGGTGGCAGGAGCCCCTGACAGGGTTCACCCCCTTCCTCCATTAGAGGATGGGGCGCCCATGACCTGTCGAGCCCTAGAACCCCTGCCACCACGACTAGCCCTTGTCTGAGCCATATTGTCCTGCACTTCCAGAAACATAGAAAGAAAAGATTCCATTAACTCCAGTGCACTGGCAAGGGTGTGATGGTAGCTTGCCAAATTCAAGCCACGTCACGCTTTCCCCGGTGGAGGGGGCTCCGCATGGACTCTTCCCCCCTCACGGTGCTCCCCATACCTGTAGGGCGGAGGCGCTCCACATGGACTCTCCCTGCCCTCGCGGTGCTCCCCATACCTGTGGGCTTCCCCTGCCCCCAGGGTTAAATAAACTAACTCCCCATAGGCCATACAACCTGGCCTTTTGTCTCACACCGCCCCCCAGAGCTCAAAACTGACATTGAGCCCCCCGCTTTAAATACAGGGTGAACGCCGAGGAGGGGGGTTGGGGGTAGGGGGCTCGCTTCTTGAGAGGTCAGGCCTCCCCCTCCCCCCCCGGGCTGTGACTGGAGTTTGGGCACCGCCATGCTGTCACGGGCAGCGGTGCTCCTCGTGGGCTCGTGCCAGCCCCCCCCCAGGTTCTTAAATCAATACAAAGCGATGCTGCACAAACCCAGGCGGAGGCGCTCATCGTGGGGTCAGACCGCGACCCCCCCCCTGGCCTGTGAGCAGGGTTTGAGCACCGCCACACCATCCTAGATGGCGGTGCTCCACTTGGTTCCTTCCCTTCCTGGGGTTTAACTTAATTAAATTTGAGCTCCACTGTGCTGACCCAGGGGGCGGCGCTCCACGTGGGCTCACCTGGCTCCCCCCCCCCCCCAAGATTTAAAGAAAATGAAAGTTCAGTGCCGCCATGCTGACCCAGGCGGTGGTGCTCCACGTGGGCTCCTCCGGCTCCCTCCCCTCCCCCGGGGGGTTTAAAGAAGAGACCCCGTAATCCGGTAAGAGATCCTAGCCAAAAATAAAAATAATCCTTGTGTGTGTAGAGGAGAGAGGAAGAGGCACGTGGCCAGTCCAGGTGTATATATATACCTGGTCAGGTCTCCGCCCACCAGGTGCATCTCCCCCCCAATCCCCATTGGTCCACGGTGCCGAGCCTCATGATCTGCAGGGGAGGGGAAAAAGGAGCTGTTGCCCACCCCTGCACTGCCCCCTGTTCTGGGAAGGCAGGCACAAACCTAGCACACACACCCCGCTGAGAGTATGGGGGTGTTCTCTTTTCTTCACCTCAGTTTGGCCTACTCCACTTTCTGCCCTGCTATCTTGCCCTGCTGCTGCTTCAGACACTGCCCTTCTGTCTCATCCCATTTTCAAACTTTGCACCCAAATTCTAGACTGTCTGCAGGCTTTTCTAGACCACAGCTCTTGGTTAGCTCCTTTGGATACCTCTTTTGGACTGAATCCTGACATTACAACCCGGTTATATGTCGGTAGTCTGTTACCTGCTAGAGCCCTGGCTTTGACATCACATTCAGACTGTCTCTTGGCTTTATGACCCCAAACCTTGCTTCACCGTGTCAAAGGACAACTTTTTCAGACCACAACCATCCTCTTCCAAAGGTGAAGCCTTCTACTGCCTCCTACCCTGCAGGAATAGCTGTCCTACAACAGCCAAAGAATCAGGATAGAATAAACCAACTAGAGGCAGAGCACCAAACTTCAGAAATAATTCCTTTACTCCTAAGCCACCAGAGCAGCCCTATCGACATTGCCAGACTTGACTGGCCAGAATCTGGATTTCATGTACATTTGCTTGAACATTATAATGGTACTTGAAATAAGTACAGGGTTTTCATGATTTTATTTGATTTTTTTCCCACTACTATCGCATGCCAAGGTCTGTCTGGTCCTGAGTCTACATACTGAGTATGTCCCGGGAACTCTTCTGGACCACAATTCTTGTTTAGACCTTCTGCTTTGATGCCTCTAGTATGACCCTGGCATGTGTCTTAGCTACCCAACTAGTCCCCTGGCTTTGTCCCAGAGGACTGGAGCAAACAACAGTGCCTAGTTAAAACAAAACCAAAGACTCAGAGAATTGTAAACTGGTCAGCCTGACTTTAATACCTGTATTCAGCCATCAGCTCCTGTTGCTAAATTACAGAAATGAACAAAAAGTGTAAATTGTGACCATAATGTCTATGGTTAGCACATGTGGATTAAAGTAATCCCTTGCTCCCAATTCCTGGTGCACCCCTTGTTTCTTCAGAAGTGGCCATGGTGTCTGTGGAGATAAATAAAACAACAGGAACAGCAAGATACCATGATCAGCAATAGAATTTAATGATTGAGCCTTTCTGGATGTCATGTTTAAACACCATACACCATTACAGCTTAATGCAGTATTTTTAACGGAGTATGCTGTGTTGCTGTGTGATATACATTCAGCTATACAGGCTTCTTTGAGAAAATAATTTTCTTTTCTTTTCTCCCAATTCTTACAACTTTGAGACTGGAGAAACCTTGAGAATGCACAAAGTAATTTCAGCAATAAAAGCTTAGATAACAGTTAGACTATCCTTGAGCAACATGTTCTCTCTGAGTACGCTGTAATAGCCTTGTAATGCTCTCACTAAGGATGCATACCTCCAGCTGTTGGGAGCCAGTGCTAGTATGTTAAGTGAATGGGACTTGCACCAGCACTAAAGTCTAGCACTGGTGCTAAACAGTCAGAGGATCACATTGCCCATGATGTTTCTATTTTCCAGTCATGTAACTAGAATTATGTAGGTGAATTTAAAAACAAACTTGCCCCTGCACCCCAAAGAAGACAAGCACACAGGAGTTGGGATTTAAAGGCCGCACTCTTTATTGAAATCAGCATTAAGGTCAGAGAGACACTCTGGGTCCAGGTTTCACGTTACTAACCATTGTCAAAGGGCGGCCTGATGTCCCTCAGTACCGCCCTAATTCTTAACTGTCCTAGGTTGCTTTCACCCCAGCCACTCAGCTGGTTGATAAGCAACCCGAAGCAGGCTGGAAGGCGAGGGCCCACCAGCCGGGACCGCCCCTGTCCTCGGCTGAGTTGCTCCTCCCCCCATCCTGGGCCTTGTGCCTTGTGCCAAACCTGATCGCCCCTGCTCTTGGTTGGCTCTGGCCCCACCTCTTAAGGAGACATCTTCCTTCAGACCCTAACAACTGTTAAACCAGTTACCTGGACCCCCGCCACAGCAAACCACCGGCCTATGCTTGGCTGGTTTCGCTCCCATCATCCACCCTCTGACCATCCAATAATTCCAACAACTTCTCCATTAATACCCTAAGATATAGTTGGACCCCAACTTCAGATAAGTGTACTCCGTCTTCCCAATACAGCTCAGGGCGAGAAAAACGAATCTCATGCACGATGCATGCACCACCCCCTGCCAAAACTAGTCTGTCTACCTCCTTGTTAATTTTCTTCCTAACCCTATCAACCTTGCCTGGTTTGACTGCATCACGCCATCTAATCCTCTCCAGCGTGTGTCCAGATGAACCTCGTGTGCGGCAAAATCCTTGGCGCCTCCACCCAATTCCGCTTAATCTGCATTACTAGCTGCATCCCTGGGGTTTGTGGCAAATTATTCTCCCCCAAGTGAACCACCACGATATGTGGATATGGGCCGCCAGCAGTTCTGTGAATGAGGGACATGAGCTGCTCCCAACGCATGCCACTTCTGGATCGCCACACAATCTCTGCCTTTGCTCCCAGCCCAAGCTGGGTGCCCCAATGGGATCTGCTTGCTCCCTTGGCGACCCAACGGACAATGCTGTGGCCCACGATCCACACCCTCCTACATGGTCTGGCAACAGTCAACCCTGTAAGAAAACAGACAGACACCATGAAATACAAAACTATACCCCTACTGCTGTAATGAATGGATGTACGAATGGAAAGCGTTGGTCCGCCATCTACCTATGTCCCGAATGCGAGACTTGGGCATACCCTCATCCGCAGCTAAACTTGCTGCTCCAATTCTAAACGAATGCGACATGTACCTGTGTTCTGGCAAGCAGTTGAGACTCAAGCACCTATGCATTACTGCCGTAAACTGGCACTGGTGAGAAGGGCACCATTGGCGTGTATCAGAAATTTCCCCTGAATACCTGTGGACAGCTACAACTGGACAAAGTGATGGGGACCCCGCCTTACCGAGGGTAATAAGTTAGCCTTTACCCCTCTGATCAGTTTTGGAATAACGCAGCTTAATTCGAATTAATTTGTCCTGCACATGAATATCCTGGGCCATCACCACCCTGTCAGACGTGGAGTTTTAGGATTCAGCCACAAGCTCGCTCACCTGAAACGCTCCATAAAAAGACAATTTAAACGAGGCAGCAAAAAGATAGCCTCGCCCTGATCAAAACACACCCTGGCCAATGTGTCATCCAAACTGCTAATGAAGTATGCCGATATGAACAGGTGAGTGTCAGGGACCAGACCCCGATCCCTTGACCAGCTCTCCAACAATTTGCATATTAAAAAAGTGCTATCCAGCAAGGGGTAACCGGCCAACTTGCTGAAGAAAGCAGTGGCTAACACCTTACTAGCAACGGTGCCTGAGGCCAAACCTCGCTGTCTAAGGGCGATTGCAAACTCGATGGCATGCCGCTCAGGGATGGGAAAGCTCGTAGACCAACCTAAAGGCCGCACTCTTTATTACTAGACCTAAATTTTTGGAAATCCTTAAAAGCCCTCCCATAGGCCACGCTTGTAGACTTTGCTAGCGATCCTTGCACTATATGGAATAGGTCTACCACCCAAGAATCCATGCATCTGGCGGCAATGCTTCTGGCTCGACGGACGCCTCTGGTGCCAACTGCCGGAACCGGTCCATCTGGAGACGAGAGCGCATCAACTACGCTGTTGCTAACTCCAGGAACATGCTTTGACGTAAACATGATGTTAAACATTAAAGGTTGCAATACGAATTTTCTGACCAGCTGCATGACCCTTGTGATTTTGATGACATTGAATTTATTACATGAAAAACTGCTAGGTTGTTACACCAGAATACTACCGTCCCATTTGAAAAATCGTCCGCCCATAATTGTACTGCCAGCACAATGGGGAAGAACTCCAAGAACGTCAAGGCTCTGGTGAGACCTTCCGCCACCCACTCATTGGGCCATGGCGCAGTGCACTATCGTCCTCTGAAATAAACTCCGAAACCCACTGTCCCGGCGGCATCTGACTGTACTTCTAAAAGGAGTTCAATCCTCCAGAAACTGACTCCGTTAAAGTTAACCAAAAAACGGAGCCATGTCCTGCAATCCTCCTTCATTTCTTGGGTCACCCGAACATGGTAATAAGGGGGCCAATCATTCGAAACCTTGGCGTAAAGTCGAGAGAGAAAAGCTGTTCCGGGTGTCACTACTTGACAAGCAAAATTGAGCGATCCTAGTAAGAACTGCAGCTGCTTTACGGTGACCTTACTGGCTGCCACAGTCACCTCCAAAGATTCCCGCAAAGCACCCAATTTGTCCAGGGGCAAGCAAGACACACCCTGCACTGTGTCCATCTCAATACCAAGACAAGACAAGTTCAACGTAGGGCCCACAGTCTTTTCTGTTGCGAGAGGAACCCCAAGCTCCTGCGCTAAAGCCTGGAATGTCCGCAGAAGGTAACCACAGTCATCGGTGCCCGATTTGCCCCAAAACAAAAAATCATTCATGTAATGAACGACGTTGCACGGCTTAACTTGGTGCCATACCAACCAGTCGAGTAATGTGCTAAATTTTTCGAAAGCGATGCACGATATCGAGCACCCCATTGGCATAACCCTGAAACTGGAAACCCAGTAGATGGAAATCATCCGGGTGAACAGGTAACAGGCAAAATGCAGATTTTATGTTGCACTTGGCCAGCAATGCCGATGGCCCACACCCTTTGGCTAGCCTCACTGCCGAATCAAATGACGCATACCGTACGGTACAAAGTTCCCATGGCATAGCGTCATTAACAGATCCCCCTTTTGGGTGCGACAATGGTGTATCATACGATATTCGTCCGGGGCCTTTTTCGGCACAATTCCGATGGGGGAAACATGTAAGATCCCCATCGGGAGGTCCGAAAATGGGCCGGCAACGCGCCCGTCTCTGATTTCTTTTAGGATCTTATGTGTCACCGGTACCTCCATACCAACTACAGATTTCAAGTTGGATTTGAGTATCCCTTTATCTCATTCTAACTCACCTATATCTAAATCTTGTTCCCTGCAGCAGCCTATGAATTTTGTGGAGTTCCTGGAAAAACTACTCTGTGCAAGAACAGGGAAGTTTAGGAGTATGGGTATTGGGTACCATAAAATGGAAACCTGGGAATAGGATGGAAAAGGGGAACCAAAAGTCTTCTCGGTCCTCCCAGGAGTTCCTGGTTGGCCTAGAGCTTCCTCCACACCTGTACATAAAACCTCTCTGGGGGATGTGGTGCTTTTATTCCCTCATCCCCAGGGAAACAAGAATGTGAAATCGAAAAGTCCCTGTTGGGCCAGTCTCAGCATGGATCTAGTAGTTTGGCTAAGATCCTTCCTAAGATTCTACCTGAGGGAAGTTTAGAGGAGGGAAATAAGAGAGACACTTCCCCGAAAGATCTTTCTGGTAAAATGCTGCACGAGCTGCACGGAGGAATAGGAGTTGGGAAAGATATCAGGCGGGGTTTTGGTCCCCCAAAATCAAATAATCCAACAGGCCAGCAGTTACAAATAAATATATCTGAGCGGCAGTCTCGTTTGCTACCGGGGGTCTTTTCCTTTAGGGATAGAGCTAGGGAGAAATCCCAAGGAAGGAGGGAAATCGGTCCGATTTTTACTTAACAAAATGCTTGATATCAGGCGAATTATCCTTCCTTTCTAAAGTTTTTATCCTGGAATGTTGCTGGTATTCAAATAAAGTATAACTGTGAATTTTTAAACTTTATACAGGGTTATGACGTTGATCTGTTTTCAGGAGATGTGGGCAAAAGATCCTGAGACCCTTAATTTTGAGGGGTTTACTCATTGGGCTTTACCAGCCCTTGCTGTGCCAGGGAAAAAAGGGAGACCTATGGGTGGGCTTTCGATGCTGCTACGGAAATCACTCGGTCTGGAGCCACAAATTTTGACAGAAAAAGGGTCCCAAATCCAGCTGGTTAGATTTTTGGTCGATCATGCGGTGGGGTTGTTAATCTATAATGTTTATGTTCCACCAGGGCTAAGAGGCCCTTCTGTCTGGGAAGAGTTCGAGACCTCCTTTGTTAAAAATCGGGAAGCCTTCCTGTTAGATGATTGTTTAATCTTAGGAGATCTGAATGCCAGAATTGGGTCAAACGCAGAGCAGTTCTTGAGAGATTTGAGTTTACGCCCTGCTTTTGATGAGCATCCAGATTGGAATGCGGGTAGGAATTCCAATCTGGATGGTCATAAACAAACAATGGATTCCATGGTCATAAACAAACAAGGCAAATGCCTGTACAAATTTATACTGAAACACACACTCTGCATTCTAAATGGGAATGCACAAGGGGATCATCAGGGTGCTTATATCTTTGTCAGCCTAAACGGAGCAAGTGTCATAGACTATGGTATTATCTTCCCCTCCCAACTGGAAAATATAAGGGAATTTAGTGTGAGCCCCAGAATAGAGAGCGATCATTTCCTGTTATCTTTAATTCTGCAAGTCCAGCTTCTGCACATAGATTTCTCCCCACAAGCCAGCCCGAAAAAAATACTTGGTCATGGCCTAGTAAGGCAGCGCTGGTCCTCCAGACTGGAAATAGCAATATCGAGCTGCCTGAATACTGAAGTATTAATCTCTTTGAGGTCAGACTTGCTGGTAGCAAATGACCTGGGGAAGGCCCTTGCAATTTTGGATGCGATCTCGAAATATTTACTCCCCTGGCTGACTAAGTCAGGGTCCCTGAAATGTAGCTCTTTTTCGCCGTTTCATTGGTGGGATGGGGAATGTGTTAAAAGAAGAGCGGATCTCAGGTGGCTGGCGAGACATCTTAAGGGGAATAGTTCTGGAGAACAAATAAAGATATTCAGCCACAGTAGAGCCCAGTATAAGGTATTTATTAGGGAAAAGAAACAGGCCTTTGCAGTTGACAGCTGGGGAAAACTTCTAAATGCCCTCAAAAGTAGTGATGTTGGGGTCTTCTGGAACCAGGTTAATAATTATTTAAAGAAAAATCCCATGATGACAATGGACCCCCAAATTCCATCTACTGTATGGACAAAGCATTTTAAAAAAAATCTTTAATGCTAGTCTGCATTCGGGAAGTTATTTGACAAAATGTTGCAATAGACATATTACCCAAATGGGATGATGTCACCGTGTGGGAGGTAGAGGAGGCCATATCATTGCTAAAGAGGGGGAAGGCCCCCTTGGAGATTTCCTCCCTCCAAAGTTATTTAAGCAAAATACTGGTTGGTGGAGTGAAGCACTGGCTCATCTTTTCTCTCTTATAAACACCGCAGCAGAGGTACCAGAGTTCTGGAGGGCCAGCATAGTTATTCCTATTTATAAAAAGGGAATAAAAGATGAGCCACGGAATTATCGACCAATAAGTCTACTATCAATCATCTCCAAAATCTATGCTAGGCTTCTCCTGACCCGTTTAAATCAGTGGGTCTCAGATTGTGGTCGTCTTGCTGAAGAGCAAGCCGACTTTCGGGCCGGCAGATCTACAGTGGACCACTGTTTAATCTTAAATCACCTTGTTGGCCAGTGTAAGAAAAATGGATTAGATCTTTATGCTGCATGTATAGATCTTTCAGCGGCTTTTGACCTCATTGATAGGAACAGGTTATGGAAAAAGTTGCAACAGCTAAATATAGACCGTTTATTGAAATTGATTCAGTCACTTTATACAGGTACCAGCTTGCAGATCCGGCTAGGAAGGAGGGGTGCCCTAACGGAAAACATTCTGACGTCCAGAGGAGTAAGGCAGGGGTGCCTTTTGGCCCCTATCCTTTTTAATCTTAATGTTAACTCCCTGATAGTAGCTTCTCGTTATAATGGGGCTTATCTGGCACCTAAGATTGCTGGCCAGCGGCTTTCATTATTAATGTATGCAGATGATACTGTGTTGCTATCTGCGGCAAGACTTGGTTTAACTAGACTTTTACTGGACTTTGGAAAGAAATGTGTTAAGCAAGGGTTACAGATAAATTACAAAAACAAAGATTGTAGTCTTCGCTCAGAAATATAGACCAATGCCATGGTTTTTAAATGGTGTACGAATTGAGCAGGTTCGTCGATTTAGATATTTGCGGATAATTTTTTCTTATAATGGTTCTTGGGGGTCTCATATTAAATCAGTAAAGCAGGAAGCGGGTGTTAGTATAATGACCGTGGAAAAATTCTATTATTCTAAAGGGGGTTGACTTTTTGCTCCAGCTTTAAAGTTTTTTTTTTTAAAAAATACTTGCTAAAATCTCGTATGGGGTACAGGTGTGGGGGTATTCCTTAAAAACTTCAGCAATTTTGGAATCCCTGCAGATGAAATTTTTGAAAAAAAATCTTGGGGGTTCCAGTGGGTGTTCCATCAGCATTGGTTAGGTTGGAAATGGGTTCCCTTACTTTGGAAGCTCATTTAAAGAAATGTTTATTATTTTATGCTCTGAAACTGAATGCAACCCCTAAAGATACATTGGCTCATAAGTGCTGGGAAGTGGAAGTTGTCTCTAAGTTTTTTCCTTGGATGAACTATGTCAAAAATCAATTAAATTTGTTGGGCCTATCTTGCCCCTTCTTAACCCAACTTCCTTTGAAAACCAGTATTAAAATATTAAAAGAAAGAATTTCTGATGTGGAATTGTAGGTGGGAAGGTCGTTCGCCTTGTTAGCTAATACCACCCCACTATATGGATCCATCCTTCCTCCAAAGGAGGGTAGCTCCTATTTGTCAGAAATTCAGGAGTATCAGTATAGAAGAGCCTTCACAGCTCTCCAGTTTCAGTGTTTTGAATCAGCTGTAACACTGGGAAGGTATGTGGGAAAACCCTTTGAGCAAAGGATGTGTATCTGTGGGTCAGAGGAGGTGGAGCACCTGACCCACTACCTCCTTTTTTGCCCTCTATATGACATGCTCAGACAGGAGATGTGGGATGAGATAGGTCCCCATTCCCCCCTTCGGTCAGATGAATGTTTAAGCTATTGTTTGTCGGATAAATTTACTTGTGTCTTGAAGATGGTTGCTAAATTTGGTTTTAGAGCTTCCCTTTTGAGGAAAAAAATGGTACCACGGGTTGGTCTAGATAGTATTGAGAAATAAGGATCATGAAACGGGTTGATCTCCTTTATTTATTTTATTGTGTTTTAACGTATTTTTGGTCTTTTGTAACCAGAGCTCGGAATGTACTAATATGGGATTCCTTTTATAAAATTTTTGAATAAGTTATATGTATGTATTGTGATTATTTTGTAAACATTTTTTATATGGCAATAGCCAAACAAATAAATTCTTATACCAATACCACTGTCTCACAGTCAGTTCGCCCACCGGTATTCTAAAACTGACCCTGAACCCTTCAGTTACATAGGTCACTGCTTCACAATCAGGGCAATCACGAAGCAGTGTCAACATCTGATCATGGCGCACTGGAGTTGGGGCCCTTCCCCAGATTCCCCCCCCTTGTGAGGGGCGACCGGGCTGCATCCCCCTGTTGTTCGTCTTGCGGCGTGGTTACCAGTGCAGCGTGAGCACACATTTATATTTATTTATTTCTAGATTTAAATCCCGCCCCTCCTGAGAACAGCTCGGGGCGGCTTCCAACAAAAAAATATAGAATTACATATAAAATCATTTAAAACACATCAAAAATACATAAAGTATTAAAACAGGGCCCAGGAACATTTAAAACAATAAAACACATGCCGAAATTGACAAGGGGAACGCGTACAGCTCCCCCCCACCATTGAAGTCCCAGCAGGTCGGAGTCGTTGCCGCTGTTCGGCGCCCCTCAGCACAAAAGGGATCATTGACAGGTGCCACCCCGCCCTTTATTAACGCGTGCCCGCTATTGGCCCTAGGTGCACTGGATGCACTATTCATGCATTCCAACCAAAGGTCAGGTGCATACCGATCCCATTTCATCCCAGGCATTATGGCAGCCCGCTTCCTAAAGGCTTCGTCATAACAAAGCCACGCGCCTGGGTGTCCCATGTCAAAAGCACGCCGAACTATGTCTTGGTATTTGACCAGCTCGGCGGTTCAGAGCGGGAACAATTGCAGCGTAACCCCCAACCATATGGAGTATGCTGCTGACCAATTGGACCAATTACGGTCCGCCTTTGGCCTTTTAAATACTTCCCTATCTTTCCCCTCCTGCTTTGCATGAGGATCGGGAATGGGGTTCGTAAACAGCAGGGAGAACAAATCCACATACTCCCCCCTCCGTATCTTTTCCCTAGTGGCTTGCAGCAGATGAGCCCCCATAGATGCTGACACATCAGTATACCCACCTGCTAGCAGAGAAGGCTCCGTCACTGCAGCTGTAACATGGCACCATGGGGAGCCACATCTTCCCCCCCATAGGCCATACCTGTGCAGCCTGGCGCCCCCCAATCACTGAGGGGGAAGGAGCATTCACTCCATATCCTGGCCCCTAGGAAGGGTGGTGACCCTGCTGGCCTGGCCAATGGGGCCCAAACCCCATTCTACCCGAGCCTTGGCGACGGAGGGTGGGGGGCACGTCCAGCCCAAAGCCATGACAGCACCCCATCTGTGGCCACCCTATATCTTGAAATGGGTCCGTTTGATAGGAGGAACCGGATTTTGCCGCTGGCCCCAACTGGACCCAGCCCCCTCATCGTTCCCAAACTGTCTAGGGGTTGCCAAATCCTGAACAGTTGGCCTGATAGTCTAGGGGTCACCAAATCCTGCACTGCTTTCTCAATGGTCTCCAGCCGCTGCACCACAGCATCCAACAGGTCTTGATGAGCCATCGGCGAATCCGACCTCCCTCTCCTTGCCGCGGGGCTGTCATCCCTGCAAAAACCCCTACTTAGCTTTAAAAGCACAGTCTCTTGTAGTTCCTCAAAAAACCACCAGGTGGAAATTTCAGATTAGCACTATTTATTTATTTATTTATTTATTTTATTTATTTTACAGATTTATATCCCGCCCCCTCCTGCAATGCAGCTCGGGGCTGCTAACAACAATAATAAAATATTAAAATTCACTTCAAAATATAAATATAAAATACATCATCTAAAACACATCATATAAAACAGGGCTAGAAAAACAAATAAATAAATGGGCGGGGGATTAAAATCACCCCCCCTCCCTCCCGAAGGCCTGGGCAAACAGCCAGGTCTTACAGTTCCGCCGAAATGTCAAAAGGCTTGGGGCCAGGCGAGCTTCCTCCGGAAGGGAGTTCCACAGCCGCGGCCCTACCACCGAGAATGCTCGCTCCATCGTGGCCCCCCGCTTAACACGGGGGACCTCCAGGAGGGCACCCCCGGCAGACCGCAGGAGCCGTTCCGGGGCGCGAAGGGCGAGGCGGTCCCTAAGGTATGAGGGGCCAAGGCCGTATAGGGCTTTGTAGATCATCACTAGGACCTTGAACTTGGCCCGGCACACTATCGGCAGCCAGTGCAGAGCTCGGAGCACCGGTGTAATGTGCTCCCGGCGACCCGTCCCCATAAGAAGACGAGCCGCCGCATTCTGCACCAGCTGCAGCCTCCGAGCCAAGAACAAGGGAAGCCCCACGTAGAGCGCGTTGCAGTAGTCGAGCCTCGAGGTGACGAAGGCATGGATGAGGGAGGCCAGGTCCGGTCCAGAGACATACGGACACAGCCTACGTACCAGATAAAGCTGGCGGAAGGCAGCCTTGGCACTGCACTGCAGGCTCAGTTGGGAAGAAGCCTGCCTCCGAGCTTCCTTTCTCGCGTGCTGCCGGCCCAACTGCCCGCAGCGCCGCAAGGTTCAACTGCCACAGGTCTCTACAACCTGCCTCGCGCTCTAAGCGCCAGCGGCCGCTTGTCCTCTTCCGATGGGGGGCGGGGGCGAGTGGCAAAGCCCTCCCCCCCGTCCAACGCGAAACGGTGAGGAGCCGTCCTGCGTGGGGGGGGAGGGAAATCTTGAAATGGTGAAGAAGGAAATATAAAAGAAAAACTAGAAAAACCAAAGCAGCATGAATTATTCAGTAAAAATAAGATCTAACAAAAGTATATTATGGTAGGTCTAAAGAAATCTTGAATGTATTGTTTTTCATCACCTGTTAGTTTTTTTTACTATAAATTCAGCAAGTTACAGCTCTTGGAAACCGATTTGGATTTGCTAGATTTATATCTGCATGTGAGAGTTTTATTCAAAAGTATATTTAGATTGGGAGAAGACCAATATAGATTTATTTTACAACACACAGGATACCAGGGGTCCCAGTGAAAGCTTGCCCACAAGTTCCTGACAGATATATCTATATAAAAATAAGCAAGCAGAATGTGTTTGGCCATTTATTTAAAGGTCCAAATAACCTTTAAAATGTTATTGAATTAATGTTGCTCGTGTTACCTTGCCCATACCTGTTGTTTATTTTATTTTACCGTAATTTAACAAATTACTTTAAAGCAAGTTTGAAAGAGAACTTTGTAGTGTCACCACACATAGTCAATGTAAGTAAACTAATGACATCTGACAAAATGCATAAACACTACTTGTCAGGCAGTCTTGTGTTTGAGGTAAATTCATAAACATAAAACCACGTTTCAATAACATGAGGGTTGTGACAAAAAGCAGTAAAAGCCAGGAAATAGTTGACTGTATTAGTGTAGGAATTCCTTTTAAGTGAAGGAGGGACCCTTTGGGTCACATGATTGGGCCAAGTCGTACTAACTGCACTATGTTTGGCCAGATTGTCATCCATTCACAGCCTTGTAAGAAGGGCTCCATATTGCTTTGTCTAGATGTTACTTTTCGGTTCATCAGATAAGATTGCTTGGAAAAAAGTGAGCACCTCTCAGAATCCATGTTGAGACCTCTCACGTTATTTTGTTTGTTTGTATTGCCTTCATATTCCCCAACCAAAGAAAGAAAATGTCTGCTGAGTACATATCATCAGCCTTTCCTTTGGGTTCTTCTTTTGCTTTCCTTGGTCAGTTCACTCATCAAATTAATTTTTGTTTAATTACCAGTGGGTGCTTTTGAAGTCTGCTCGTCTTAAAATACATTAAACTCCAGTTGCAAAGAAATAGCTTCTTTCTTATCCAGGTTTTAAAAGGCAATATTATTCCCTGGAAACTTTACAGAATCACAAAATAGCCCAATTCTTCAGTTTAGTTTGTGTTCCTTCATCTTTTTAAATCAGTCACTTGGCCTGGGAGTGTCAGAGCTAGAATGTAATAACTGAAAGTTAGTTTTCCATGAGTGAATTACTGTGGAGTTTTTATAAAAATGAAAAGTTGATGAAAATTTGTTTTTGTAGGGAAGAGTGTAACTTATTCTTTGATCAACATCCAAAGGATTCTATCAAAATGCCTTTCTGGATTTCCTTATATGTGTGAAATAAATCAGGTGTGCTACTATTCTCTGGTACACGTTTTGGGGACTGTGCAAATTTGTATTTGAAAAGATTTATTTCATGCTATGGGTACACAGCACTGAACAGACATTTTCTGGCCTGTCAGGGAGAGTGTGGTCATTTTTCAAACATTGTAGCCTGATGTTAAGCTACTATACCTTGCAGGGCTCCTCAGTGAGAGTGGCTGATTTTTCAGAGGTGCTGAGCTCCCATTCACGTTTATGCAAACTGCGTGGTTGGCAGCTGTGGAAAATCAGGCCATTTTTATTTAGGAGTCTAAATAATGGGTTTGGAGTATAACTTTAGGCAATTATATTTGAACATTTTGAACAGCGTCATTACACTGTGGCAAAAAACAGTCTCTCAGATGAACATCTCCAGCCCTATTTAAAAAAATAAAATGCACTGATTGAAAATAATCTTGCACCCCTTAATATAATGCCTCTGCAGCCTGCTGTGCTATTCCTTGATCTGCAACTGGTGCAGAATGCGGTGGCCTGCCTCCTTACGGGGACGGGTCACCGGGAGCACGTTATATCTGTGCTCCGGGCTCCGCATTGGCTGTCAGTCTTCTGGGATCGATTTAAGGTGTTGGTCTTAACCTTCTAAAGCCTTAAACAGACTGGTTATCTGAGGGATCACCTCACTTCCTGGGCCCCAGGGCAGCCCTTGCGCTCATCAGGAGGCGCTCTCCTGGAGGTCCGCCAGAATCATCAAGTGGGGACTGACAGGCAGGAATTTTCAGCAGCTGCACCAGTGCTGTGGAACTCCCTCCCGGTGGGTGTCCACCTCAACCCAACTCTTGCGGCCTTTCGCTGTCAGTGCAAGATGTGGTCCGTCCATGACAAGGGCATAGCCCTAACCTCCCCAAATACCGGACCACCCGCCTCAAGGCCAGAACTAAAGATCAAGTCGAGGGTATGCCCCCCCCCCCATGTGGGTCGGGCAGTTGACCACTTGGGATAAATCCATGGTTGCCATGGCGGCCATGAATTCTCGCTCCGCTCCTACAAGGCCGGCATCAGCATGGACATTGAAGTCCTCCAGGACCAAAGTCCTGGAGGAGCCCAGCGCCACCTCCGATGCCAACTCTGCTAGAACGGCAAGGGATGCTGCCAGACATGAAGGGGTCCGGTATACCAGCAGCACTCCTAACTTGCCCCCAGCCAAATCAAACACCATATGGAGGGCCTCGATGCCTGAAATCTCCTGGACTAGATATCTCCTAACAAGCCAGTCCTCTCTAAAAATAATCGCTACACCACCTCTCCGGCCACCTGTGCAGACTGGTGCTGCACGGCATACCCGGTCGAAACGAGGTCCGCTAAAGTTGGTCCAGCCATCTCGTCCAGCCAGGTCTCCGTGATACATGCGAGGGCCACAGCCCCATCCAGGATCAAATCCTGGATAATTGGGACCTTGTTTACAATGGACCTCACATTCAACAGCAGCAACCCCCCACAGGCAACCTTGGACCTAGCTCCTCCCTCCACCCCAGAGGAAGGATGGCACGCTGCACCTCCAATAGGCACCTACGTCCCCTAGGGGTGCGAGCCATCTGACCCCACGGATCACACCATCCACGCCCAAGAACCACCCCTATGGCCGCTCCCCCCCCCATCCACCCAATCCCAGCCCCCTAAACCTGGCTGTTGGCCCAATGACCCCTCACCCAGCGACCCAGCCACCAACACATTTGATTGCAGCCTGACCTGGTCCAGACTGCTTTGGCAGCGGTTACCAGGGTTGGGTCGTGACAGTGGTGCATTTGTTAATACCTTAGTTCAAACTGCAACCTTTTATGCTTGTCTGAATCGCACCATTTGACTCTGCAGATCTTCATCAGGAGCTTGTAAATGACAGTACTTCTTTGAAACAGGCAGACATTCTCGAAGTTATACTCGGCTCTAGCCAGACCACCCTTAGAGTACTGAGGAAAGCAATGGAGATGATAAAAGGTGTAGAAGTGATTCACAAACTGGGCAGTGTGCCACCCTGGGCTTGCACCAATTATTTGCAGAGGTGGAATGAGGCTGGGTAAAAGTCAGGACCAAGAGAGAGCAGGCAACAGTGTGCATAGGTAGCTGTCTCACTGCCAGTGCCCAAAGGGCTGCACAAGCTCAGTCTCCTCAGCTCTGTTCTTCATTTTACTACTTCTCTCTCCCTCAGAAGAGTCCATACTACACTAATAACTGCTACTAGATGAAGCAAAATAACTCCTGGGTCCTGCTGCTGCCATGTCTGTGCTGGGACTAGCCAGAACACAATAGCACAGCAGGGGGTGGTGCAGGGGCACAGTACAGGGTGTAGGAGTGGTATGGACAACTTTGACTTTGTGGATTGTGATGCCATACGGTAAAGTTTGGGGACCAAAAATTACTTTATTTATTTACTGCCCCGACCCCCTCCTAACAAAAGCAGCTCAGGGTGGTGTACAGTATAAAAGCATAACATAACATATACACATAGCTTAAAACAAGAAGCAATAATAAAACAATCCATTCCCCCTCTCCCAGAAGGGAGTTCCACAAGTGCAGTGACTGAGAACGCCCTCTCCAATGTGCCCCCCCGCCAAACATGGGGATGCTACAAAAGGGCACACACACACCCGGCTGACCTCAACAGCTGTTCTAGAACCTGGAGAGTGAGGCGGTCCTGCAGGTAGGTGGGGCGCAGGTCGTATAGGGCTTTATAGGTAAGCACCAACATCTTCAATCGGGCCTGGTAGGCAACAGGCAGCCAGTGCAGAGAACAGAGCACCGGTGTTATGTGCTCTCAGTGGCCCGTACCCGTCAGGAAACGGGCTGCTGCATTCTGCACCAGCTGCAGCCTCCGGACCGTCACCTTGGGTAGTCCCCCGTAGAGTGCGTTATAATAGTCAAGCCTCAAGGTGATGAAGGCATGGATGATGGTGGCACGGTCACAGTCTGAGACATAAGGCCATAACTGTTGCACAAGATGTAATTTGGCAAATGCACTCCTCAGCACAGCTGCCTGGGCATTCAGGCAGAGCTGTGAATAAAGGAGCACACCCAGACTACAAACTTGGGGAACCAAGACGAGGCATACCCCATCAGTGGCCTCGGCAGCCCCACCAGCATCACCTCCATCTTGTCGAGATTCAACTTCAAGCAGCTCACCCTCATCCAGCACCCACCACTGTCGGACATCGAGTAAGCAGCGAGACTGCGGGGCCTGAGTCCGCTGAAAACGAGAGGTAGAGCTGAGTGTCATCAGTATATTGATTACAACACACTCCAAATCCTTTCACAACCTTGCCCAAAGGCTGTATATACACGTTGAACAGGAGGGGGGACAGAATGGAGCCCTGCAGGACCACACACGTGAGATCTCGGGAAGCAGATGTACAGTCACTCAAGACCACACGGTGAGTTCTGCTGGCCAAAAACAGCAGAACCATTCTAGAATGATCCAGCCCATCCTGGCACGATCATGCAGACGAGTCACCAACAACTCGTGATCAGCGGTGTCAAAAGCAGGTGATCAAGGCCAAAAGGGTGGACTGCCCCCGGTCTAAGACATGGCACAGGTCATCGACCAAGGCCACAAGTGCAGTCTCGGTGCCATATCACGGACGAAAACCAGACTGCGAGGGATCCAGGAAACCGACCTGATCAACATGGTCCTGGAGTTGCTGGACCACCAGTTTCACCTGCTTGAATCCTGACAAGACGGAGGTGATGTTAGTGGGTAAGTCGGTGGAGGTGACGGCTCCCTCGGTTGATGGGATCTGCCCCCCACTGACTTCCCAGGTACGGAATTTGGGGGTGCTCCTCGATACGCAGCTCCTCCTGGATCTCCAGGTGGAGGCTGTGGTGAGGAGTGCCTTCCGCCAGTTATATCTGGTGCGGCGACTTCAGCCGCTGGTTTCAGATCCTGAACTGGCCACGATCATCCATGCTTTTTTATTACCTCTTGGTTAGACTACTGTAACGTGCGCTACATGGGGCTACCTATAATGACGGCTCGGAAGTTTCAGCTGGTGCAGAACGCGGCGGTCCGGCTCTTGGTGGAACTAGGCCGCCGGGAGCACATTAAACCAGTGCTCCAATCTCTGCACTGGCTGCCAATAGTCTTCCGGGCTCAATTCAAAGTGTAGGTTTTGACCTATACAGCCTTACACGACCTGGGCCCTGCCTGTTTGCAAGATCGACTCACTCCCCGGGTTCTAGACCGGCCCCTGCAGTCGTCCGGGGGCGCCGTTTTGGAAACCCACGGGACCATGCAGAATAGGACGTTCTTGGTGGCTGCGCTGCACCTTTGGAACTCCCGCCCGGTGAGGGCCCGTCTCTCCCCGGACCTCCTAGCCTTTTGTAGGAACTGTAAGGCCTGGCTGTTCCATCAGGCATTTGGCGAGGGAGAGGGTAAAGGTTCGTAGGGGGTGGGGAGATTAGTGAGGGTGGAGGTGGGGTCTTTTTTCTCTTTTATTATTATTATTATTATTGGGAGATAATGTTTTAATCTGTTTTATAATATTTTATATTTTTACTGATATCGTTAGCCAGTCCGGGCTGCCTGTGGCAGGAGGGGCGGGGTATAAAATTCTTGAAATAAATAAATAAATAACCTTCCCTAAAAAGGGAAGGCTAGAGAAAGGCCGGTCATTGGCCAGGGTGTCAGCATCGAGTGGTTTTTTGAGCAAGGGTCGCACCCTAGTCTCCTTAAGAAAATGTGGGACCCTACCCTCCTCAAGGGAGCCGTTGACCACCTGTGCCAGCACTGACCCCAATGTCTCCCTGGCAGCTTTAATCAACCAAGATGGGCAAGGATCTAATTCACATATTGTGTCCCTAACAGCCCCCAGGACTGTTGACAAACATAATAAATGTGATAATGTGACAAATGTAATAAAAATGTCATTAAAAATATATTTATTATTTATTTAAATAATTTGCTACCCTGCCCCTTCTGCCACAGGCAGCTTGGGGCGACTTACGATCAATAAAAATAACAACAATAAAACTAAAAACAGCACATAAAAGGAGGATATAAAAATATCCCACCCCACCCTAACCCACTCCCCCCCACCCCATTACCCTTCTCCCTCGCCAATTGCCTGGCGGAATAGCCAGGTCTTACAGCTTCTTCGAAAGGTGGGGAGATTCGGGGCCAATCAGGCCTCTACCAGAAGGGAGTTCCACAGCCGTGGTGCCGCCACCGAGAATGCCCTCCCCGTGTGGCCCCCCAGAAGATTTGGGGGACCTTGAGCAGGGCATCCCTGGATGACAGCAGGGGCTGATCCAAAACCCGGGGGGTGAGGCGGTCCTGCAGATAGGTGAGGCCTAGGCCGTTTAGAGCTTTATAGGCCAAGACCAACATCTTGAATCGGGCCCAGAAAACTACCGGCAGCCAGTGCAGAGAACGGAGCACCGGCATAATATGCTCCCAGTGGCCCAGTCCCACCAGGAGATGGGCTGCTGCATTCTGCACCAGCTGCAATTTCTGAGCCGTCACTATGGGTAGCCCCAAATAGAGCGTGTTACAATAGTCCAATCTAGAGGTGATGAAAGCATGGATGATAGTGGCGAGGTCAAAGTCTGAAACATTATGACCGAAGCCGTCACACCAGATGTAATTGGCGGAAAGCACTCCTCGCCACAGCCTCCACCTGGATATCAAGGCGGAGCTGTGAATCGAGGAGCACACCCAGACTTCAAACCTGGGAGACTAATGTAGGACAGACCCCATCAATAAAGGGGGCCACCATCTCCATCACCTTACCCACCAACATCACCTCTGTCTTGTCAGGATTCAGTCTCAGTCGATTAGCCCTCATCCAGTCCCCCACAGCCGTCAGACACCGAATAAGCACCAAGACTGCCGGGCCCCGGACCAATTGAAAAAGAGAGGTACAGCTGGGTGTCATCAGCATATTGATGGCACCACATGCCAAACCCCCTAATCACGTGGCCGAGTGGCTGCATGTATATGATGAACAGGAGAGGGGACAGGACAGAACCCTGCGGGACTCCACACGAGGTCTTGGTATGATGAAAAATAATCCCCAAGCACCACTCGCTGAGTTCCTCCAGTCAGGAAAGAGCGGAACCATTCCAGAATAGTCCCGCTCACTCCTGCACAATCCCCCAGGCATGTCACCAACATCTCATGATCAACAGTATCAAACGCAGCTGATAGATCTAATAAAATCAACAGGGTCAAACGACCCCGATCCAGTTCCCGGCATAGATAATCAACAAAAGCCACAAGCGCAGTCTCAGTGCCATACCCCAAACGAAATCCCGCCTGAGAGAGATCAAGAAAACCAGTACGATCAAGATGCCCCTGCAGCTGTCAAACCATTACCCTTTCAATAATGGGGGACACTTGTTTTCCATTGCCAATTGAGAGGAAAAGGAGCAATGGTTTTACATTTCAGGAAGCTAAGTTTAAATTAAATATTAAGAAAAATTTCCTGTTAGAACAATTCAGCAGTGGAACAAGCTGGCTAGAGAGGTAGTGGAATCTCCTTCCCCAGAGGTTTTCAAGAAAAGACTGGACAAGTGGGATTCTTTAGGTATAGGGTATATTGTCTCAGGGCAAAGGCTTAAACTAGATAACCTATGAGGTGCTTCCAACTCTACAGTTCTATGACTCTAACCTGAGTGGTTTGAGAAGAGTTATCTTGGTTTATGTCGTCACTATCCATGTCTTTTCAAGAAACCCCGTAGGTGATATTTGCTTAAGTAGTTACTTCTAGAGTTCAGTCGCTGAATGATTATTTTATTTAAACCAGATATGTAATAGTAATTTTTTTCAGCATGAAAGGGACTAATTTATATGTTTCCCACTCAATACAAGGAGAAAGCTAATTGTGGTGTTTAGTAATGTCCTGCTGGATGTTTTAGAAGTCTCTTATCCTCATGTGGCAACTAAACATATTTACTTCAGCTTGCACTCGCAGACCTTATACTAAAATGAATCCATAAGGCTAACTCTCATTTAGGGCAAGTGGGAGAGCCACTTGAAAACATTCTGGTGTACTTAATTGGGCTATTAGACACTGCAGAAAAGAAATGCTTAATAGCTGGAGTCTGTTTTGAACAGGTACCTGCTATATGTCACGTACTGACAGTAGGGGTGGGACTATCGGTATTGGATTAATCTGATAATGGACAGTATTGGATTAATCTGATAATTGCCGGTATTGGAATGTCTGATTTTTAACATTGCTGTTTTTCCTGGATTTTTTTACATCAATGCCATTTAGCAATGGCCGCAACATAAAAAAATATATATAAAATCGGCAATGTTAAATCCGATATTCCGATATTGGTAATTCCGATATCCAGTAATCCCCATGGAGTCCCACCCCTAATTGATGGCAACAATCATAGTCAAGGAGAGGATAAAATGTAATGATGAGGAAGATTGTGTTAATGCTGGTTATGAATAATTTCATCCAAGGTTATAAATGCAGACATTACCTATTTGAACTACTGTCACCGTTCTCCAGATGTGACAGCTGAGGAGCCAACCACTATGGTCCTCCAGAGAGTTTTTGGCAGCTATCCCTTGTAATGAGATTTCTAGATCTTGCTTGTTTCCCACGTTTTAACATTAAACATATGCTGTTTTAGTGCTTTCAAAATCAGAAGAAATTAAAGAATTGGTGTATCTGCACAGTACCACAACCAATAGGACTTGAATAGCTTCATGTCTGAATGAGTACTGAAATGCTTGGGCAGGAATGATTTATAGCAGTATTTAAAATCAGAAAAACCTATTGCAAAAATAACAGTGTGATTGAAATGTGTGGGAACTGAGGGTGATAGCAGAAGAGAGAGAGCAAAGCGGAGAGTTTTCCACCCACCCTTTCAGTATCTCTGCAAAATGCTGAATCACTGAGATCATGTGACAAGATAGTCTAAATCCAACCACTGATGAGCTGGAATGGCCATACGAGGCATGATCTCATAAGATGCAATCATTCCTCCCCCTCCCGTTGCAGCACACGTGATCAAATGCTCAGATCCAAATGCTTACTGATTACTATTCATTCAGTTCCCTGCAGTCTTGTCATTCAGGTAATTTTACTTATGTGGCAGTGTAACACCCCCACCCCCTGTTAGTGTGTCTGTAGAACCTTTGTGGAGCCAGAGCCCCATAACCTTTGAATACCTCTGCTCCCATTGGCCTAGGAGTCCTGAATTGCTCTCCCTATTTTTCTTTTTTCTTTTTTTTTTTCATTTCATTTTTAATTTGTATCCCGTACTCTCCCGCCCAAAGGTGGCTCGAGGCGGTTCACAACAGCAAATAAATACAATAGTTGGGTTTTTTTCCCACGCAGGGGAACCCAACAATCAAAGCAACACACAAATACGATGACGGTAGGGTCTGTATCCCACACGGGGGGCCCCAGCGTTTCAAAAACAATACACAATCGACACCCCCCCTAATAATAATAAATAATTACATCTTACTCCCTCCAATTATCCTCTGCTATTATCATTCCTAACATTCCCATCCTCTTCACATCAGGGACCTTCTACAATACATCCTTCTTTCCCCTGCTACCACCAGAGGACATCTTCCCTCTCAACCCCTCTCTCACCGGGGAGAGCGGGAGGCCTTCTCACAATCCATAACAGCAAAGCATTCACATAAGCTAGTCCCATCGACAAGCCCTCCTCCCCAACCTCCCAGCTCAACTGAAGGGCACGACCCAAGGGCAGGCCCCTTTGATCATGCCCCTTCGAGCCGTGCCCCCGACATGTGCCCACGGCACAAAGTGCTAAATTGGGCCAGCAATTGCATTTCTTTACACCCAGTTTTACTTGCATTTGCTTTCTGTAACTGAAAAGGGCTGAGAAAGAATAGCCTTTTCTCCAAACATCTGTTGAACTGAAATCTGGAAACTGGATGCTTTTGGTGAAATAGATTAATTGAAACTTAATTCTAGTAATGCAATGCTGAATATTTTGATGTCTTCGTAAATGGTGTTTATTACATATCTCAGTTTATGTTTAATGAGATGCTATAAGAGGCTGTGGGTGAAAAAACACATGATGGCGACCCGGTGAGGAAAGCTGCGGTGAACACAGTCCGGGCCAGGTTGGACCGCCCAACAAACATGGCTGGGATGTCAGAGAGGGCAGGGAAAAGAACGAACATACGGCTGCCTGACCCTGACCCCATACTGTGCCCGGTGTCCCGCCCTCCTCCATGACAGGCCACCATGGCCAACAAACGTGATAGCCTGCTTTGTCCCAGGCGGGTAGGCCTTAACCTGGGCTGTGACCTCAGAGGTTTTCCTAGGTCAGAGCCTGGAGTAGCCACCTATACGACTCAGGGCAATCCCAGGTCAACATCTGACAGTGCCTGCACAGCCGTGGTCTGTTTTTACCCTGTGTTTGAATTAATCGTACTGACCGCTTTTAGACGAGCGGCCAGGGAAACACGTTCTTCAACGCGCTGGGAGGAAAAGCCGCGCGGGGTGCGTTTTCATGCGCCAGAAGTGGCCGCCCACCATAGGTATCGGTGGCATGCATGGCTTCTCACGGCCTCTTTGAAGATGCATTCTGAAAACCTCGATATCGGGGTTTCTAGGAATGCGTCTTTAAAGAGGCCACAGGAGACTGCGCGGGCCGCCGATTCCTATGGCGGATGGCCACTTCCTGTGCATGTAAACGCACCCCGCGTGGCTTTTCCTCCCGGCGCGTTGAAGAATGCGCTTCCCTGGCCACTCGACTAAAGGCGGCTACTGTTCCAGTATTAACAATTTCCTTAGCCACTGAACAGTCAGATTAGTTCAGATTATAGGTTTGATTGAATTTTAGAAGCAATGTA
This sequence comes from Sphenodon punctatus, assembly GCA_003113815.1. NCBI lineage: Eukaryota > Metazoa > Chordata > Lepidosauria > Sphenodontia > Sphenodontidae > Sphenodon > Sphenodon punctatus. Next base: position 4,150,301 of record QEPC01003635.1, read on the forward strand.
TTTTTCAATGAATTTCTCACTCCATGGAAACAGTTTATAGCCATGCTAAAACTTGTAGGCAATTCTATTTTTATTTTTCTAAAAATAACCTAAATGAGGGAGGATGGTAGTAAAATCTCTTCATTTCATCTGTGGCTGTTCAGCACATTGCAGAAGCGTTAGCTAGGTTGTTAGCCTACATGAAAACAACATAATTAATATTCATTTCTGAGTGTGCCACAGGCCAATCAGAGGCAGGCATTCTGGCACACTCAGATGTGGTGAGCAAAGAGTTAAAGCTGGCAGCCCTTCAGTCAGATTGGTCAGAAAACCCAGGCCATTTTTTTTTTTTTTGCCTTTTTCTTCTTAATTAATCATACGCTGCTTCACAATTTAAATATGGAAATGGAAAGCCAACCACAATTATTAATGAGCCTCTAGGCTGTCCTGTGGCGTTTCGAGACAAGCTGTGTCAGCCTGCAGAAAGCCAGCATGGCATCTCCTTTCTGATGTGTGTGAAATTCATGTGCACAAAAGGCTCCTCCTTATCTATGCGTGAAATAAATAAATAAGTAAATAAATAAATAAAGGCTTTTGTTTTCCAGGCTACTTGCACATGACTGTGACTGGCTAAACCATTCTGTGTTACTTGCACTTTTACAGTGCTCAGAAAGAATAATGTTAATAATAAAATCCTAAAATCAGCCTCTGAGGATGCTAATGCAGTTAATTCGTACACAAATTAGACTGCAGTTAGTTTCTCTCCCCCCCAGCTTTTTTTTTTTTTTTAAACGGGGGGAAAAAAATCCCTCCCCCACTTAAAAACTTTGCCCTTGACTGAAACCAGCCTTGCAACGGTAGACTTGGCACACCGCCAGCTTCTCACCCGATAAGACAGGGCAGGAGTGTAGAGGCGTGCTGACAACATGGCCGTTGTTTAGTCTGCGCTCCAAAGACCTTAATAGGAAGGAGCAATTCTCCTGTGTCGTGAAGGGTTGCCAGTCTGCATCTGCTGCAGTGGGAAAATTAAGGTGATGGCTCACAGGTTTAAAAATTGCAGAATCCCTTTTTTCCTTCTGGTACGTGAACTACCCAATTGCATACAGCGTGGCTGTGTAGAAAATGGTAATAGCGAAGTAGCTATATTAAATCGTTTTCAAAAACCTTTTAACTGGAAGGAGTGTGGGAGGGGAAAGAGAATGGGTAGTGAAGGGATAACAAAGAACTAGGTGCAGTACTGTGTGTGTGTGTGTGTGTGTGTGTGTGTGTGTGTGCGTGTGCATATTCAGTATTGTTTGGATTCTGTAAGGTTCCATATTGAGATTAAATAAAGAAGAGAAAATATGAAAGCATTTGAAAATCCAGATTTCTTATTTCAGCTGCAGGTTTCAAAAGCAATCGACTCTTTTTTCTGCTAAAACCAGTCTTTTGTGTTGCAATGGATAAAGCCCCAGTTATCATATGTTTTTAAGATATTACAACATCTAAAGACATGCCTGGCATGATTTTTTTTTTTTTTTCTTCCAAAGTAGTTTCATTGTTTCAAGGTAAAATCCTTATAGCACATTGTTGAGAGCTTGCCATGTTAGATTAAAGTGGGTACTTTGAGGTCTTTTCATTGTTTCAAAATGAAACAAAAAAGGAGCAAAGACAATAATTTAAGCTATGGTGAGAAAGAAGGGCAGGAAGATTTGGATACGATAAACAATGTTGAAGAATGGCAGGAGAATAATGTTTACTTTTGAATATGTGGCCTGCTGCCAGGTTGGTGCTGTTTTTTAGGTTAGCAGAGGTTTGAGGAAGGGCCAGACTAAGGCGGGGCTAAATGCTGTCAAAGGGGTTGGGGTAGGAAAGGAAGGGGGGGGGGCTGTAAATTGCTGTTCTCAGCTTTTTTTTCTGTTGGAAAAAATGCAGTGCTTTTTCTTAAGACTATTAAAATGATGCAGAATTTTAACCACCTACTGTACTGGATCTTTTTCCTGAAAAGATTCCTATTTAGCAAGAAAAATGTTAATGCTTTTTAAAAGGAGTTTAAAAATTGAATTTAGAGCTATATATGTAGTGAAATAATTTATTTTGCTTTCAACAAATGAGCTTGTTTGTGAGTGAAAATAGTTTGACAATTAAAATGCACAAATATTGCTAGCAAAATCCCCATTCCTATGGCCTTTTCACAGGAGCCAGTGGGAGCTTGCTTCTGTGTAAGGGGAGGATGCAGGGTTATTCTAAGCAAGATATTTAGAAAAGATAAGTAATTAAGATGTAGATTTTTGTAAACATACATTTTAATCAGGACATATTTTAGGATATATATCTAACTTTTTAGTAAGCAGTGCATCCATCAGGATTGACCAGAAACACAAATTCCAGCAGAGCCAATTATATGGACTTGTTCAGTTGTTTATAGTACAAAGAACTGAAAGTGTCAGAAATAACAGACACTGCCTAAGGAGCCTCATTGCTAACATTTCAGGTTTATAAAAATAGATTTGTTTTTAAATAAATAAAAGGTGACAGAGTAAAATTAAAAAAAATTGAAATGAGATTTGAAAAGGAAAGAGCTGAAATTTGAAATGGGGTTTTCTTATATCCCACAACCTATATTAACTATTTAAGGGCTGCTATATGTTAGTTAACTGACTGGACACCCATAAAAGTAACCATAAATTAATTTACGTAGTATTAGTTACTATGAGAATAATCCTGTTTGATGATGGGTGATGAATACCTTTGCTTGCTGCTCAGAGTAAGTAGGGACAGAAAAAATAACAAGATGTGCTCAAAAATTAAAATCACTGAGAGGAGACAGAAAATATTTGGAATAAGAGTTAAGAAAATCAAAGCAAAGATAGAGGTTTACAGTAATAATTTTTATTCTAAATTTTTGAGATCAGTTGAGAAGAAAAGCTGAGACTCTGCCTTAGCTTTTCAGGCATACAGTTATTTTGGAAAAACATTACTACTGTTTTTGTATTTTATTTAAAGGACTGTAAATATATTTTTGATACATTCATTGTCTCAACACCCACCCACCCCCTTTATCTTCACTACTGTGAATTCTTGATTTTATTAAGAAGAATGTACAACTTGTAAATACATTAAGAATCCCACCTCACCCATCATTACATTATACCTACTTAGGGCGTCACTCAATCCAGCATACCTCCTTGGTTTGCAAAAAGTTTCATTGCTTTCAAGCCTGGTATGGTCGTACCAAAGGTTTCCCTAAGCAGCTAAGCTTTCTTATGCTTCTCCTTTCATGCTTTACAAATGTTTTGTGTTTTTCACTTGTTGCTCATAGGGGATAGAAAACAAAGGCTCTTATCAGATTTGCAGGTTTTTGTCTGAATGTTAGACCCAAAAAAGATTTGCTACTGGACTACTGTTCGGTATAGGCACATGCCTCCTTCCCCCTTGCATTTGGATGCCAGATAGAATTGTACAATAAATTTGCTTCTCATAGTGCCAGGAGAAGCATGATGAGACATTTAGTCACAGTTTGAATTAGGTGCTAAGGAACACAGTACAGAAACTCTGAGCTAGATTTTCAAGGATTGCTCCTGGTAACCCAAGGCTGCCTCCACCCTTGTTTGGTATCTGTCCTGGAATATTTAGACCTTATCTTTTGTGTTCATATTTTTTGTCAGGCTGTTATCTGTTGAATATATTTTTTACAAGGGCGTTATCAATTTTGGTTAGTAAACCTCGCCATCACCCCCAGCACTTGTAAATTTGAAAGCAAAACCTTATGTAGTAAAAATGGGGGGGTGGGGTGGATGGGGGGGGGTAGCAAAGTTAAGGTGCACATTAATTAAGCAAATGCTGTTGTTTTTCCCTTCTAAATTGTGCAGTATGCATGAGTATAGATTATATCTATGTGGGGAAAAAATGTTCAAACGCTGTACGAAGTAAGAAGAGTGATCAGACCTGAGCACCTTACCATGCTATGTCCTACCTGTATTATGTAATACGTTAGTATTCAAAAGGTAACAACAGCTTGCCTTGTGGAAAAATATATAGGTAGACTGTACAGAATTCATGTGATAAAATATAGTGATTTTGTATTTTACTGTATTGTAAGCTACATGTGACTAGGCTTCAGGATTTTAAATTGGTATGTCGGTAACTTTTTATTATATAAAAATAGATGATAGCATGCAGTCTGCTCTCAATTATGAAGGAAAGCAGAAAATCTAGTTTTCTGTGGCTTATGTTATTAAATATGCCACAGAAGCTAAATAATGCTAATAGGTGTTATGGTCATAGCCTTCTTTAGATATGGCACATTATGGCACATGTGTGTGATATGTTATGTGTATGGATTACATACTGTGTATATATATATTCTGCCACCTTTGGTGTGCAGTGCACCAATCATCCAGTCATTCCTTCAATATATATCGTAATATTTTCTTAGTATTTCTATAGTTTTATCAATGTTTTAAAGCTATTTTTTCACAGACTAAACCTGTCTGAAGCTGTGGAATTATTCTTAGTTCATCTATAATTCTAAAGCTAAATAAGCAGTGTATTTTAACAAAATGTTCACTGTTGTAATGATAGCTGAATATTTAAATCTTTGCTGTTTAAACCTAAATAAGCTGTGTGGCGTAGATGCATGAAGAATGTTCAGTTCAGCTTGATCCATTGTGAAGTACTACCCAATGTGCAGTATTTGTAAGAGTTTTTTAATTTAAGATAACAAGGTGATTTGAAATTTTTAAAAAGGTTTCTCAGATTTGTATTTAATATTGAATAATATAATTAAATATAACATTCAGTATAGTGCATAAAATGACAGAACAATATAGTAACTTAAAAAAAAATCATTTAAAAAAATGATACAAAAAAATAGTACATAAGTTACAAAATATAAATTCTGCAGTGCACATTAATTTTTAGTAAGTCTACAAAGCATACATTTATACAGTGGACAAAATCCAGTGCTGACTTGTAATTTAGCTAAGATTTCAAAATACGTAATTCAGGATAAGAACTGGCTCCTCATGAGTAACTTTTATCACTTATGAATGACAACACCTGCTCTTATTCACACCCTTGCAACCCGTAGAAGTGGCTGAATATTGTCTCTGTGACTGAAATCTTGCCTCACAAATTCGGTGTAGGCAGAACTTAACATTTATTTATGTTTGACATCCATTGCAAGTATATGAGCTTTCCCTGAACAGCTTCTAGATTTTTAAAAATTCTTTCTGGTAACTCTGGAATATTAGACATTAAATCTGACAGCAAAATAGAAGGCCTGAATTTCCTCTCTCCACAGTGCAACTTCATTGCCTTCAGTGACATTGCTCTTGAATTAGACCATTTTCACATGGATGCCTGCCCCCACACACCCCCCCACGCATGTGCGGGTGGGCAACACTGCGGTAGGTGGGTGTGCGGTGGGGGGCATCTGTGGGAACATCACAGGTAGTGAGTGGGCAGGTGGGCGGGCATCCGCGCTCCCCCCCATCTCCACCCACCTTCACCCATGGAGCAATTGGCCAGACCGGCAGTTGCTCGATGGGTGGAGGTGGGTCGAGATGGGTGTGCACCCGTGGGAACGACTGCCTACATGCCACACACCAGCCGCTGCCCTCACCCATTCACCCACCCACCACGGCCCATGTGAGAACAACCTTAGACTCGGTGGTTAAGGAGAATTGGGTGCTCAGAGCTTGCTTGAAATAAAACATAGTAGAAACCAAACTATATTCAAAATATTGTTTAAAGCACAGTACTTTAAAGCGTGCACAGTGTTTTAAAATTAATAACACATCGCTTCTTCTAAATTTGGGGACATAATGAGGCTGATCCCATACCCTGAGGAACCCGCGTGCGAACCTTCACTGCGACTGCCGCGTGGAAACAACACGCATGTGGGTAGGCGAGGATGCACACAAGATCCATGGCCGTGGGATCAGCCTCATTGTGTAATATATAGTATAGTAAGCATAGAACATATAGTAAATTAAATAAACAGAGCATCCTATAGATTAAAGAAACAAATAAAAATTGTATAAAACAAGTAAAGGTAAAGATGACATGCAAGCACTTAACTTCCTTTGACATTAATGTAAGTCAATACTTATGAGAAAATGTTGGCGCTGCTATTTTTTCAAATGCAATAATTAGTAATGTAAATTTCTTAATGATTGAAAATTTCTCTAGGCGCATCAGATTCATTCACCTTTGGTTTACTCAAATATCTCAACCATTCCATTAATCACAACAGTGATAACAAAAAAGCATAGAACGTTGCCATATTTTATACTACTAAACTTAAGTGGTTTTAATGGAAAGATGGGGAACTTTTTCCCTCCCAGGGGCCACTTTGAAAATTAGTACAAGCTCCAAGGGCCACATAGAACTTGGGGGCAGAGGGTGTGGTCAAGAAAAGGAAGGTCTAGCTCATGAACCTGTGCCATGGATCTGTCCCTTATCCTTGTGCTCATGCTCTCATCTCTGCTCCCTTACCCCGAGCTCATCCAGGAACTGAAAAGGAGCCACGTAAAAACTTGCTGAAGGCCACATTTGGGCCCCAGGTCTGAGGTTCCCCGTTCCGTTTTAAATTATATATCTATTAAGTGTACAGCCACACAATACACGTACCGCAGTTTGGCAGCCTTCCCCCACTTCAGTCACTGTTGCCGTGTGACGCAGTGCATCATGTGCCCAGCAGCGACCAAAAGTTCCCCCCACTGCAGGGCGGGCAGCTAGCTGCTATGCCCTGCATTGGAAGAAAGCCGAGGACACAGGATGAGGGGTGTAGCAGCCTTACCCAAAGTGGAGTAAGGCTGCCCAACATGCAGTAGCACACCACTGCTTGTAGTACCAGTCCCCGTCTGCCCCACTGTGCAGTGGCTCCGCCCCAGGACTTTGAACAGCAGGCACTATCTCAAGTTCCATGTGGTCACATCATGGCCAGAGGTGGAATAGTGGGTGGGGCTGGGGAAGTGTGTGTGGTGCAGGACTGGGAACCCTTGCATGCGGCCGGCGCCTCAGCCCACCCCAGAGCATCGCAGGAGGTCCGACTGGCCCGGTTGCCCAGCTTCCCTGCAGGGGGAGGGAATGACCATCCGCCCTGCTCTGCACTGCCATGAAGTGTGGCGGCAGCGATTCCCCGCCATGGGGCACGCTGGTATTGGGCCCACCACAGCTCATGTGGCTGTGTCCTATGAGTACCAAGTAAGGGGCAAGCCCTGCAAATACTGGCATGTGGGGGCAGGAAGGTGGGATTTAGAAGAGCTGCATATGTATGCTTGTATAGGTGTGTGTGCAAATGTTGTATTTATATATATATATATGTGTGTGTGTGTGTAAATAAATTTTTTTAGGGTACAGAATGCATTTTGAAACTATTTGTATTTTGTCCCCATGGCATTATACTTCCTTTTGTTTGCTTCAGACCTGAAGTGTTGGGTAAAGCATGCACATGGGTAACATTATAGGCCCTTGCTATAGGCCCAGCTCAAAAAGCCATCGTTGGACGTTGACACCCTGACTAACTATCGACCGGTCTCTAATCTTCCCTTTTTAGAAAAGGTTATTGAACGGGTGGTGGCTCGGCAGTTTCAGGAGCATCAGGACCGGATCAATTTTCTGGACCCCTCGCAGTCTGGCCTTCGTCAAGGTTATGGCATGGAGACTGTGCTTATGGCCTTGGTCGATGACCTCTCCCGAGAGTTGGACCGGGGTCATTTGACCCTGTTGATTCTATTAGATCTTTCAGCTGCATTTGATACCTTTGATCATGAGTTGCTGGTGAATCGGTTGCAAGATCGGACATGGGTGGGTGGTATTGTTCTTGAATGGTGCTGCTTCTTCCTGACTGGGAGAACTCAGTGTGTGGTGCTGGGTGATTATTCATCTTCTCCCCGGGACCTCACGTGACTGGCTAAACCTATCCTGTTCAGTATGTATATACAGCCCTTGGGGGAGGTCGTCGGAGAGTTTGGTGTAAGGTGTCAGGTGATGACACCCAATTATATCTCTCTTTTTCATAAGACCCAGGCCCGGCAGTCTTGGTGCTTACCCAGTGTTTGTTAGCTGTGGGGGACTGCATGAGGGTGAGTCACTTGATGTTAAATCCCAACAAGACGGAGGTAATGGTTGTGGGGAAAGCCGGGGGAGTGATGGCTCCCATCATTAATGGGGTCTGTCCTCCTCTGGTATCTCAAGTCCATAGTCTGGGGGTGCTCCTGGATCCACAGCTCCAGCTGTGGGAAAGGGCACATTCTGCCAATTACATCTGGTACATCAACTTAGGCCATATGTTTCGGACTCACACCTAGCCATGATCATCCATGCTTTTATTACATCAAGATTAGACTGCGGTAACGCGCTCTACATTGGGCTACCCCTGGTGACGGTCTGGAGGCTGCAGCTGATGCAGAATGCGGCGACTCGTCTCCTTAAGGGGTTGAGTCATCGTGAGCAGATTACTCCAGTGCTCTGCTCTCTGCATTGGCTGCCAATAGTCTTCCAGGCCCAATTCAGAGTGTTGGTTTTGATCTTTAAAGCCCTAAACAGCCTGGACCCCATCTATCTGCAGGACCACCTCACCCTCCGGATTCTGGATCAGCCTCTGTGGTCAGCTGGGGGCACTCTCCTTGAGGTCCCCCAGGTTTCCCAGGTGTCGACCATGAGTAGGGCGTTCTCGGTGGCTGCTCGGCAGCTGTGGAACTCCCTCCCATTGGAGGTCCACCTGACTGTAGACCTTCCCTCTTTCAATGTAAGACCTGGCTGTTCTGCTGGGCCTTTGCCTAGGGAGACAGAATGGGTGGGTTGGGTTAGGGTGGGGGATTTATTGTTGGGTTACTTCAGTGTGGGGTTAAATATTGATTTTTTAAAAATTTGTATGTGTTTTAAAATGCTGTCAGCTGCCCCGAGATACTTGCCGCCACCTCCTGCACATATAAATGCAAGGAAATAAAATAAATAAATAAATAAATAAAACAAATATTCAAGACCTGCTTCTGGAGCCTCGTGCTGATGGGTATTTTTGCTCAGAAACCATCTGCTGTTTGAGGATTCCACAGTTGCACCTTAAGGCTGTATTCTCACCTGTGGCAACGGTGGCAGCAACGGGAGGGGCGAGGGAAGATGCGGCAGCCCGGAGGAGCCAGCTGACGGGAAAAGAGTCGGTGCAAACAGGGATCTGCTGCGGCTTCTCTCGCGCATGTCAGGGCAGGATTTTGCGCCCTGACATGCGCGCGAGAAGCCACGGCAAATCCCCATTCACACTGGCTCTTTTCCCACCAATCGGCTCCTCCGGGCTGCCGCATCTTCCCTCGCCCTTCCCATTGCCGTCACAGGTGAGATTACAGCCTCAGTCAGCAGGCAATTGGACCTTAGCTGTGGTTGGTTCCTCTGCATGGAACTTGCTCCCATCAGATGTCCATCTCCATCCTCACCTTCAGAAAGTATCTGAAGTCTTATTTATTCTCCACGTGCTTTTAAGATCCACTGCTGGTTCCAAAATGTGCTTTTTCCTTCTCCTTTCCCTTTTAAACTGTTTTTACACAGATATATTTTAAATAATAACAATAATAATAATAATTTTTTATATATAGCGTCCCTGCCCCCCAAACCTTACATGGCACTCGGAGCGCTTCACAAAAGGTTAGTAACCATATAAACAAAACAATTAAACATTTAACATTGGGTCAGGAGAAAAAGGAGAACAAAATACTTTGAGGGAACCATCAGTGGAGCCTAAAAATACCTAGAGAATAAATACATTTTTAGGTGCTTTTTAAAGGTAAGGAGGGAGGAACTGAGACAAACATCTGGAGGGAGCGAGTTCCATGCCGAGGGGCCTGCCACAGCAAAAACCTGATCGCCTGTCAACTTCAGACGTGATGGCAGAACCCCCAAACAGCGGGTAGTTCCTGAGCACAGATACCCATCAGTGTCAGGTTCCAGAAGTAGGTCTCAAATATAGATGGGGCCTAAACCATTCAGGGCCCTAAAAACCAGCAGCGTGATCTTAAACCCAATCCGTCGCTCCACAGGCAGCCAGTGCAGAAAACACAGGGTGGGTGTAATATGATCATGGCTACCTAAACCAGTAAGCAGCCACACTGCCACATTCTGAACAAGCTGCAAGCGATAGCCCGTTGAAGAAGGAGTTCCAAAAGACAAACCTCATAGTCACCAGGGCATGGGTTACTGTGGGATAAATAAGGGCATAACTTATGCAGATTGCATAGTTGAAAAAAGTATTTGTGAGTCACGTCCAACACCTGGGCTGTCATGGACAGAGCATGGTCGAAAATGATGGCAAACCTATTTACCTGGCCCACTACTCTCTACCTAGACCCCAGCCACATTCAGGGGCACGAGGAAGGCAAGGACATCCTCATATCAGCTGCCCCTTCCCATCAACATCACCTCAGTCTTCCCTGGATTGTGCACAAGGTAGCTCCGACACATTCAGGTGGCTATATCATTCAGGCATTCCTCCAAGGCAGAGGCTGACTTAGCCAGGTGTCATGGAGAGAGCAATATACAGCTCTGTATCATCAGCATACTTCCAGCATTTTGTTCAACTTGTATGTGCAGCCATTTAGGCCCTGTTATTGATCATCACATGCCTAAATGGCTGCACATACAAGTTGAACAAAATGGGTGAAAGAATAGAACCTTGAGGGATGCCGCAATCCAGTCCCCTCAAGGATGATGCATATCCATCCATCATTACTGATTGACTCCTCCCTTCCACATATGACTGAAATTACTGACAGGCCGCTCCCGTCATGCCAGCAACACCCCTCAGCTGCCGAAGCAGGAACCCATGGTCAGTTGTATCAAATGCTGCTGTAAGATCCAGCATGATCAGACTGGCCAGCTGTTCTTCTAAAATAATCAGCGGATCATTCATTACCCTGATAAGTGCGGTCTCTACCCCTTGAGAAGGCCTGAACCCTGATTGGAATTTCCCCAAAATATTGTTTAAAGTCCAAGGCTGTTTTTAGACAAGGAGGGGAATTTAGTGGGTTTAAAAAAACACTTTTAGAAAAGTTGCGTGTGGAGGGTTTAGACACACAAGAAGTCGCCCGGTTACCATTAGAACAGCGGCTCGTGCCTTAGTTCTAAAACCGGCTGTGTCAATCCCGATGCCAAGGTTTGACAAACGCCAGTTTTAGAACTAATGTGCAAGCTGCTGTTCTAATGCCGGCCGAGTGACTTCTGGTGCGTCTAAACACTCCCCGTGTGACTTTTCTAAAAACTGATTTTTAAACCCGCTAGATTCCCCTGCTTGTCTAAAATGGCCCAAGTGTGTCTATAGCCACACAGCCTTCTCAATCACCTTCCATAAGAAAGGCAGATTGGAGATGGGGTGATAATTGGCAAGCACTCTGACATCAAGAAATGGTTTCTTGAGGAGGGGCTGACCTCCACACATTTGACAACAACCAACACCCTCTCCTCCTTAAAGGAGGTAACAACGAAGATGGGCATGGGTTGGAGACCCACATAGTGGGTCTCAATGAACCCAAGAGTGCACAGACTTCCTCGTCATCAACCACATCGAGATCAAAGTCCTTAGGAACTCCACGGCTCTCCACATCGAAAGGCCCAACGTGTCCCGCCCAGAGTCCCTCTATTTTCTCCGCAAAATACGTAGAAAATTCCTCACAGCAATCTGTTGAAGAAACTGTAGATGGATTGAGAGTCTGGATTTACTAGGCTGCGCACCACCTGAAAGAGTTGCATCGATCTGTTCCCTGCAGCATCTACACCCGAGGACAAGTACAAGCGCTTGGCCTCAGTAATAGCCCTTCTGTATCCCCACATAAACAGTACAGCTGAAGATCGGCCTCCAGGTGGTTCCTCAAGCATCTCTTCTCCAGTCTCTGTCTCAGCCTCTTTAAGTCCACCAGATTGCTGTTTTTACTACAGCAGTCTATGGACTTTTGAGACAACCAGGGTCTGGAGAGGAGCCAAGTAACCAAGGACCCCCTCTAACAACTGAAAATAGCCATCAGTGAGGTTGGAAGGGGCAGATGTATTAACTCCAGCGCTAATAATGAGGTTGCTGAAATCCACAAGATTCAGTAATCTCTGTGGCCATACAATAATCTATTGGCTATGGTGCTGTCGGCCAGGTAGGGCAGCACTTGCACTTAAACACACAAGGTGATGATCGGAACATCCAACGGGTTATGTTAACATTCAAAACTGGGAAGCCCAGCCCAAAAACAAGGTCAAGCACCTGGCCGGTGCTGTGGGTGCTCTCTAAATGCTCTGGGTAAAACCCAGAGATGCCATTGCATCCAGGAACTCAGAAGCCAGAGTCGCCACCACCATGCACATGAAAGTCCCCCAGGACAAGCATCCTTGGACACTCCAACTAGGCCTGAAGCGGCAGTGGTGTTTGCAATTTTGCCATTTATTGTTGACGTTTCGACAGTCTTGCTGCGGCTCTGACAGCATTTACCATCAATTTGCAACACTATCCAACGCTTTGCGTCAGTTCCAGGTATTCTGCGACACTTAAGATAATAGTGACAATTTCCAACAGTTTTTCCGACAGTTCTTCCGATATTTAAGACCGTTTTTCCGACACTTTAGTGACACATTCTGACACTTTGTGGCAATTTCCGACACCTTATGAAACTTGTGAGAGTTTCCAACAATTTCTAATTTCTAATCTCCAAGAATGGCCTTGGTCTGTTGGGCTAGGAGAACACTACACAAACACGGTACAGTCCTTCATGCTCATCTCTACCCTTATTATGCTCCCCCCAGTGACTCAATTTACACATTTACAAGAGAAGATAGCCAGCTTAAGAAGACGACAAAGGTTCCAGCCTTTATTGAAGGACATCAGTTTGTGGAGAGCATCTGAGGATAAAAACAGATGTGCAACCTGTGGGACTGCTTCCTGGGCCTCCCTGGAGTGGAAAATCATGGGTGGCATGGGCAAGGGCGCCAAGATGATGCGATGGGGGTGCTGTCCCATCGGCTGCATAACTTGGGTAGGACTGGGAGCACAACAAACGTGCAGATGGGCAGCCCCGCCCATGCTCTGCTCCCAGCATCCCTTCGTGATGGACATCCGTAGCTGCTAGTGAGTCACAACTATGACAACTGGCCATGGTGACCCCTGGCCTGGAATGGGTATTATATGCTGCTCCACAACAGACACACTAGCGTGCTGTGGCCTGCTTTGGCCCACATGGGCAGCTCTTAGCCGAGGCTGTGACCTCTGAAATTTGCTGATGTCACAGCCTAGTCTGTCCACCAACACTCCCCAGGACAATCCTAGGCCAACATCTGGCGGCACATGTTTAAAGCAGGCCAAAATCATGTCTGTTTTTACCCAGAATTTTAAAGACTCCTTTGGCCTCTCCCACATTGCATACTTTTCAGTTGGGCAATGAGCTGTTCATCTCCTACTCAGTTATATAAGAGAGCTTGGCTCCTCAACTGGCCTAAATAGTATTTTTGCGACTATACTACAGAAGTCCAGAGGTGGGATAGACCCACCCATTGGACAACTGGAACACCTGTCAAGGGCGACAGCATTCTGAGGGATGCTGCTGATGGTTGTGGGCAACAACAGCACTGCTATTCCCTAGTTCCTCCAGGAATTCCTGATCCAGGGCTACTGCTGCCCTGCCTCCTGTATGGACGTGCTGGATTTCCCCCTGCTGTTGTGGAAGCATCAGGTTATGTGTTGCCAGCATGCAGGTGCAAACTGAGCCACGGCTGTGGTGCTGGAGCCCAACAGTATTGGTCTGCCTCAAGACAGCAGTACACCACCAGCATCTATAACATGGGGTTGCCACCTTTCCCAAGAGAAAATGCCAGCCATTTACTTTGCATATGTAAATTAATTTACATATACGCAATTAATATGTATGTGAAGTTACGCCACACATTTCAGTTTAAGTGTTATGGACCGGACACTTCCCTATTTTCATCTATATATGTTTTACCTGAGAACCTTCAGATTTTCCTTTTTTATTATTATTATTATTGTTCTCTGTCTCAGGAGATTTCTCTCCCTCTGTGGGCATAGTTTCTTCCTCCTTTTGATCTACAAAAGCATTAAGTACAACAGATTAACAACTTTATCTGAAAGAAACCTTATTAGCACATCCTCGGTGATTCCCAGCCCTTGCTACGAAAACAATCCAAATAATGATTACTAAAGTAATCTTAAGAAGTGTGGTTTCAAACCCAACCCATGAGGGGCTGTAGCGTTAATGCCTAGAAAGGTGAGACGGCTTGTTTTCCTCTTCCGAAGGTAGCAAAGAAAAAAACTCCCATAACCCTTCTCCTGCTGCCCTCTTAAGCATCGACAGCCACTCAGCAGAGGGAAAAAGGGAGAAAAAGAGCAATGAAGAAGGGGAGGGATGGCTAGGGGGGAGGAAAGGAGGAGGGACAGAGGGAGGGGTGAGCAGGGAAGGAAGAGAACAGAGGAGTGATGGGAGGAATGATTTGAAGGAGGGCGGGATGGAATGGAGGGGTGTGTGCATCAAAGCAGAATAGAGGGGAGATGCAGAAGAAGAAGGATGGTGCAGGCTAGGGAGGGACAGGCTACATATTGCTCATCCTGCATTAAGGCTCTGCTGAGGCACCACTCTCGGGGGGAGGGAAGAGCCTCCTCTTCCCTCCCCCCAAGATGACGTGTGGAGGCTGAGGGAAGCAGGGAGAAGGCCGGTTGCTGCCAGAGCTGGGAGGAGCAGGATGGCCTATTTTTCCACAGATGGCCACTGCTGGGGTGTGGCATAGCTACCTCTCTGTCTGATGCCGCCTGCCTGGCCCTGGTGCCTGACAGCTTGGTGTCAGCCCAGGTAAAGGAGAGGCGTGGCCCCAATGCCCACTGAAAGACCAAGCCCAGTCATGACCACGTCTCCTTGTCTGAGCCACGTGCTAAGTGCAGGGAGGGGTGTGGGAAGGGTGGGGTTACTGCAGAGCAGGTGGGAGGGGACAGGCTGGCCCTGGGCTTAAGTATACCAGCTTTTATATTGCCAGTAGAAGCCCTGCATCAGCAGCTGGCCTCACCATACAAAAATGGGCCATGCCGTACCGACTGGGTGGCAACCCTACTAGCATGCTCCTCCACCGACCACTCCCAGACAAGTGGCGGCAGGACACCCCGCCCCAGGACAGAAGTCAGATAAGGTTCATTTGACAGACTTACTTGACAGCTCCAGAGAGAGCAAAATTTATTTTGTCTGTAGTGGCAAAACAGCTAGAGCTAACTCTGGGTGTTTTCAGACGTGACGGGGCCAGTTGGTCCCATCACGAAAACAATAAATACATCCCCCACCGGGACGACCCTGTCACGCCCTAACAGACGTGTCGGGGGATCCCAGCAGGGAATTGGGGAGGGGGTGGGGCCGCGTGGTGCAATGTGCAACCGCACGGCCCCGCCCCCTCCACGCTCCACACCGCCCGCCCTCTGGGGAGACGGGCGGGTGGCGGGGCCAATGCCGTTGCAGCGTCTGGCCGAATCCGCCACGGCCCGTAATCCCGCCGGTGCTTCCGGGCTGTGGCGACCGACCAGATGTTACTTTTCTTTGATCCCTGCCGGGGATCACTTTCACCACGCTTCCCGGGGAATTGGTGCGGCTAGCCCGGGAAGCGTGGTTGAAACTGACCCCATGTGGGGATTGAGCGTGGTGAACATCTGGCGGCCGCCAAACAGACGTGCAAGTCAGTGACCACAGGTGGGTATTCACCATGGTTCACTGTGATCTCGTAATGTCTGAAAATACCCTCTGTCCGAAACACTGGGTATGGATGGAGGTCAAGAGTGTTGGAAAAATGCCTACAGAAATAATTAGATGTGGCATAATTTTGAATGCTTTCTTAATTTGGCTTTATTTTGAAGAAGATATAATTTTAAAGCAGTTTGAAATGCATGGGCTCCTCTGAAGGAAAAACCAGCATAAGGGAAAACTTATTTGTGAACTTCTTATGGTAATGTGCAAGGCTCTTACCCCACATTCCTTCCTCCTCTTCTGGGAAATGGCAGCCTAGTGGAATAGGCAGATTCCAGGCAAGACCTGTAGTTAACCCTCTCCATTCTTAGCACTGTGACCACTGTACCAGAGACATCCACAAACATGAATTTGCATTCCTTTCTTGACCCAAGCCTGCTGAAATATAAACCTGGCTTGACCCACCCCATTTTATTTATTTATTTATTTATTTATTTATTTATAAAAGCATTTATAATGGTGGCTCACAACTATCTAAATTCACAAAACCATAAAATGATAAAACATATTATTGCACCCCATCTCTCCCCCCCCCCCAATCTCCCCACCAGGTCTTACAACTTTTACGAAAGGAGGGAAGGTCCGGGGCCAGACATACCCCCACCGGAAGGGAGTTCCACAGCCTCGGCATGGCCGCCGATAATGCCCTCCCCTGTGTGGCCCCCCCGGAAGACTCGGGGGACCACAAGGAGGGCATCCCCTGATGACCGCAGGGGCCAGTCCAGTAACCAGGGGGTGAGGCGGTCTCGTAGATAGGCAGGGCCCAGACCATTTAGGGCTTTAAAGGTTAAAATCAACACCTTGAATCGGGCTCGGAAGACTATTGGCAGCCAGTGCAGAGAACGGAGCACTGGTGTGATATGCTCCCGGTGGCCCAGTCCCACCAACAGACAGGCCACCGCATTCTGCACCAGCTGCAGCTTCCGGGCCGTGACCATGGGTAGCCCCACATAGAGTGCGTTACCATAGTCTAGTCTAGAGGTGATGAAAGCATGGATGATGGTGACTAGGTCAGAGTCCGAAACATATGGCCTAAGCTGACGTACCAGATGTAATTGGAAAAAGGCACCCCTCGCCACAGCCTCCACCTTGGGCATCCAGGCAGAGCTGCGCATCGAGGAGCACCCCCAGACTCCGTACCTGGGGAACCAATGGAGGACAGACCCCATAAATGATGGGGGTCATTAACTCCATCGCCTTCCCCACCAGCATCACCTCCGTCTTGTCGGGATTCAGCTTCACTCTATTAGCCCTCATCCAATCCCGTCAGACATCGAGTAAGCATGGAGACTGCGGGGTCTGGGTCAATTGGAAAGGAGAGGTATAGCTGAGTGTCATCAGCATATTGGTGACACCGTATGCCAAACCTCCTGATCACCTCGCCGAGAGGCTGCATATATACGTTGAACAAGAGGGGGGATAACACCGAACCCTGCAGGACACCACACATGAGGTCTCAGTATGATGAAAAACATTCCCCGAGTACCACTCGTTCGGTTCTCCCAGTCAGGAACAAGCGGAACCATTCAAGAACAGTCCCGCCCACCCCTGCACATTCCCACAGGCATGCCACCAACATCTCATGATCAATAAAAGCGGATGACCAATCTAATACGACCAACAAGGTTGAACGGCCCTGGTCCATCTCTCGGTGCAGATCATCCACGCCCATGGCGGCATGGCAGGCCATCTGAGACATAGCAGCAGCAGCAGCAGAGACCGGGAAAGCTTGGCACTTGGCTCCCCGGGTTGTCTGGCCAGGGATTCTTGGCCCCTGGAGAAGCCCATGACACCAGGGCTGGCCATCTGAGACGCAGCAGCAGCAGTAGAGGCCGGGAAGGCTTGGGGCTTGGTGGCTGGCACCCATAGGTGGCCGAGCATTGCAGGCTGGCAGGCATCGGTGGGTCTCAGACAGTCAGCCATGCCCCGCCGGGAATCGGGCGGGCACCCCCGGGGGCCAAGCACCGAGTCTAAGTTCTTCTGAAGAAGAGGAAGCATTTAAGAGTCCTCTTCTTTACCCTGCAAAAAGGCTGGATAGGTAACAGCAATTGGAACGGCGTACCCCAAGCTTAGTTCCCATACAGGTTCTTCCTCCTGTAAGCTCCCAGAGCGGTTGCCCTCTGGTTTAGAACTGGGAAAGCTGAAATGCAGAGAGGTCAAAGGACTTGCAAACCAGGAATTAGAACTAAGGTCTCTTGACTCCTGTCTGGTCCTACAAATGAGCAATGCTGCTGTCCACCCAAAGGCTGCTGAAAGCAGATGTTCTACTGGGCTGCCCGTCTCTGCCTGCAGGCCATGACAACACGCACAAACCTGCTTTGGGCACCGGCAGGCACTACTGTAGCCCTGTCACTCCTGCCGTGATAGTGACTAGAACTGGAGAATCCAGCATAGAATGAGCAGAACTGGAGGCCTGCAATGCCCGGCCAAGTAGGGGTGCCAGGCAGCAAGCCCTGGCCGGCCAGGCCTCTGTCACTGCTCCACCGATGCCTGGCAGCCTGCAATGCCCGGCCAAGTAGTGCTTGCCAGTGCCCAAAACAGGGTTGCACGTGTTGTCATGGCCTGCAGCCAGAGGCCCAGCGGCAGCAGCAGCAGAGCCCAGGAAGAATTGGGGCTTGGTGGCTTCCACCCATAGGGGACGGGACATTGTAGGCTGGCATTGGTGGAGCAGCGGCAGAGGCCTGGCCAGGGCTTGGTGGCTGGCACTCCTACTTGGCTGGGCATTGCAGGCTGGCATCGGTGGAGCAGTGGCAGAGGCCCGGCCCGGGCTTGGCTGGCACCCCTACTTGACCGGGCATTGCAGGCTGGCAGGCCTTCAGTTCTGCTTGCTCTATGCTGGGTTCTCCATTTCTAGTCGCCATCACGTCAGGCGGTGGCTGTCTGACCACGTGAATCACCACCGGGCAAGGCTACTTGACCAATTTGCAGAAGAGTTGGTTGAGATCTGGTGAGTAGGATGCCAACCTGCAATGCCCGGCCTGGTATGGGTGCCATCCACCACCAAGCCCAGGTCGGGCCTCTGCCACGGCTCCACCGATGCCTGACAGCGTGCAATGATTATTTATTTAGAAGGATACCATCCTCAAGGGGAAGTGGTCTTAGTAGCAGAGCAGGTAAAAGAAGTTGTGTCACAAAATATTCAGCATGAGGCCACTTCCCTGGGTGCTTTGGCACATGGGAAGTGTTCATGCACTGTGCTGGGTAATACTGGTTCTGATCCTTCAAGATTATGTTGAGTTAAGATGGATCCTTTGCCTGCACCTCCTCTCTCTCCCTCAATATTGGGGATGGAGGAATTTGATCTCCCCTCCAACCAATTGGGTTTTGCAACCGCAGATGAAGTGGAGGAATGATGGGCAGGCCCCCTAAGGAAGTCTTTTATCTCTATAGTTTCTCAGAACATTTTTTTTTGGAAAACTAAATTTATGGATAATGATTTTGGTTGTTTCATTAGATCCTTTGACATTATTTTACTCCAAGAAACGTGGTGTGCGGGGCAATTAGACTTGGATGGGTATGTGTCCTTTGTTGTGGACATTACCCTGTCTGAAGTGAAGGGTAGGCCTAGCGGGGGGTTGGGCTGTTTTTTAATATCTTAAACAGACACACTGGCAGGCCTCCAGTTCTGCTCGCTCTATGCTGGATTCTCCAGTTCTAGTCACCATCATGGCCAGGCATTGCAGGCTGCCAGGCATCGGCAGAGCAGCAGCAGAGGCCCGGCCAGGGCTTGGTGGCAGGCATCCCTACTTGGTCCAGCGTTGCAGGCTGCCAGGCATCGGCAGAGCAGTGGCAGAGGCCCGGCCAGGGCTTGGTGGCTGGCATCCCTACGTGGCAGGGCGTTGCAGACTTGCATCCTACTCGCCGCATCTCAACAAGCGCTTCTGAAAATTGGTCACGCCTTGCCCGGTGGTGAATCTCGTGGACATCCAGCGCTCGCCCGCCGGTGCACTCATCCGAGCTATGCCTGTCTACAAGATTGAGGAGCAAATGGCTGATGTGCAGTAGCAGCAGACATTGGATTGCCAGGGCACAGTAACTACAGCTGGCACCCCTACTTGGCCGGGCATTGCAGGCTGGCTGGCATCGGTGGAGCAGTGGCAGAGGCCCGGCCAGGGCTTGGTGGCTGGCACCCCTACTTGGCCAGGCATTGCAGGCTGCCAGCCTGACTCAGGGTGGTGTGCAAGGGCAGCTTAAACTGGGGGGCCAGGAAGCCAATCAGGCGCCTAAACCCCATGTCCCCGACCACCAAGAAGGGCTGCCCATTGAGCGCAATCATTTCTCCCAACATGTGCGTGCCTTTCAGTTGAAAGCCACGCCGCACTCCTTGTCCTGCAGCTGCCGATGGACTTGGCAACTGCCCTCCCCTGCTCTTGATGACGTGGATGGACAGCCCTCCTTGCCTGTAACATAGGCCCCAGAACCTTGATGGTGGGTCCTGGGGTTGGAGTGGCTGTTACTTGATGCAGTGGAACGATGGCTCTCTGTGAGCAGAATGACGGCCCCAGAACCCTGATGGTGGGTCCTGGGACAGGAGTGGCAGCTTCTGGATGAAGTGGAGCAACAGCCCTCCCTCCTGTAATGTAGGCCCCAGAACCCTGATGGTGGGTACTGGGGCTAGAGTGGCTGGCTGTTGCTTGATGTGGTGGAACGACGGCTCCCCATGAGTAGAATGACAGCCCCAGAACTCTGATGGTGGGTCCTGGGACTAGAGTGGCAGCTTCTGGATGAAGTGGAATGACAGCCCTCCTTGCCTGTAACATACACCCCAGAACCCTGATGGTGTGTCTTGGGGCTGGAGTGGCTGGCTGTTTCTTGATGCGGTGGAATGACGGCTTCCTGTGAGTAGAATGACGGCCCCAGGACCCTGACAGTGGGTCCTGGGACAGGAGTGGCAGCTTCTGGATGAAGTGGAACGACAGCCCTCACTGCCTGTAATGTAGGCCCCAGAACCCTGATGATGAGTCCTGGGGCTGGAGTGGCTTGTTTCTTGATGCCGGCCAGGTATAACACCTAAATCTATCTAATCTAATCTAAATAAATGAAATTATGGAGGTAAATGTGTGGAAATGGGTGAAATAGGAGGAGGATGGCAATGGATTAGGAACACAAACTGCTGGGAGAGGGAGACGTCTGAAAATGCCTGCTGACAGTATCGCTGACTCAGAAGGAATTGGAAGGGGGGAGGGCAATGGCTTTTGTTACTTGCTGTGCCCGCCTTACCAGAAGACCCATTGGTTCTGTACAGTCTAGCCCCATGCCAATCGCAGACTGCGAAGCCAGTGGTCTGAGGAAAAGAGGGATGGTGATTGGGCAGGCTGACTTCTAGTTCAAGCCTCTCCACAGCTGGCACCAGGAAGTTTGCTCCTCAGCTGCCCTCCACCCCCCGAGCCTGCCAGCCAGGTTTTTCCCGCCAGAACACACCCCAACTCATCCAAACGCGGCCGACCTGTTTGGGGGGTTTGGCATTCGGTTCGGGCGTCCGAACTGGCTGAGTTCGGGCCAAACTCCAAACCTCCAAACCATCTTTGCACATCCCTAATCCACAAAATAATTCACAAACCTATCACAGCGTGCTGTAGATTACTCCACTCCAGGGTGGAGGGAGGCCGGATTGACCAGCCCTCGCACCACCTGAAAAAGCTCCCCTGGGCGAGATTTTGCGGATGCTATAGCAGCGAACAAAGCTTTCTTCACTGCCCTCATAGCCTCGGTATATGCTCGTAAACTGGCTCTATGCCGCAATCTGACGGCTTCAGTACAAGATCAACGCCACCATCGCTTCAACTATCGCCCTTCTCGCTTCAGCACTTGCAGCTCCTCTGAAAACCACGGGGGCCTGAGCAGAGGATGTCTAGGAGCCGTCCGATCAATGGCCTCAGTCAACCAAGTGTTCCAAAGTGCGACGATCAAGGTCAGAGGGTAACTTTCCGATTGCCAACTGGAACTGTTCCGGTTCCATTAGACTCTAGGGTCGAACAATTCAAATTGGCTCCACATCCTTCCAGGGGCAGACATGCTAGGAGTGAGGTCTGTAGGAGATAATGATCCGACCATGACAAGGGCACCATTGAAATCTCCCCCAATAGTGGAGCACCCGCCTCAAGGCGGTGCAAAACATGAGATCAAGAGTGTGTCCTCCCTGATGTGTCAGGCCGCTGACCATCTGGGACAGGCCCATGGTGGTCATGAACTCATGCCCTCTCCCCCGAGATTGGTGTCGGCGTGGATGTTGAGATCCCCCCAGACTACTACCTTTTGGCAACACCACCCCCGCCACCACCTCTGCCAGAGCATGTAGAGAAGCTGTCGTACAGGCAGGTGCACAGTATACGAGCAGCACCCCCAAACTGTCCCCTGCCAAATCGAGCATCAGGTGAAGAGCCTCAATCCCTACCATGGTTTGCACCGGATATCTCCTAACAGACCACCGCTCTCTAAAAATCATAGCACACCACCCCCCCATCATTCTGACCGTGGCTGATGCTGCACAGAATACCCGGCCGGAACAAGGTCAGCCAAGACAGGCCCCAACTCAATGTCCAGCCAGCTTTCCGTAATGCCCACGAGATCGGCAGCACAATCCAGGACTAATTCCTGGATAGTTGTTGCCTTGTTAACCACCGACCTCATGTTCAACAACAGCAGCGAAGGGTTGGGGATCCTCTGATCTCGATCCCTTTGTTCAGCTGCTAAGGGGTGGGTGAGTGGGACCTGCACCAGGCACCTGTCCCACTTCACTGATCTTATACCACCCCATTTAGACCCATATCTCCCCCGTCCCATCACGACCCCATGATTGCAGTCATCCATCCCCCACCCCGGCCCCCCTCCGGCTGTTCCGCCCTGGCAGCTGGGGAGACCACCCCACACACACACCCCACCCTCATACCCCCTACCCCCCTCTACCACACAGGGGCAATCCCCCTTCCCCAAGGACTGTACCCCTCCCTGTCTCCAAGGGGGTCATTCCTTGCCTTCCTAACCCAGTCCCCTTGCCCCTCCCCCATCAAATAAATACTCCCCCCCACCCCTGCCTCTCTCCCACTCCAAATTATAAAAACATAAAAAACACAGCAACCCCCGCCCAGAGCCCGCCAAGGGCCATGCCTAAGGGCCCCTTAGCACAGCGTGGCCGGGCAGTAGGCGACTTTCAGCCCCGCTGAGCTGGACGTCCGTTGCCGAGAGCCGGCCCTGGGGAGGGGGTGGATGTTACCTGGGCCAGGCAGTTCAGGTCTTGTTGGGGATCAAAGCCCCTTTCCAGCAGCAGCAGTGGCAACGACAAGTTGGGCCCTACTTATGCCCAGATCTTCCTGGGCCATACCAAGGCCACTCTCCCACGCCCATCACTCGCAGCTGCACCTGGCGGCCGATCTCAAGCTGCTGTAACCAGTCACGCCACTCTCCTGCCCAGAATCCTCAACACCTTAGTCTGTCCACTGTGAACTTCACAAGCAGAGGTGCAGCCGCATCAGCCCAGCTAACGGCTGACACCCTTTGGTGTCGCCCATCGGCTGGTGCCGTAGGGCTGGCGCCCACAGGGCTCCAGTCCCTGAAGATATACCTGTTGGAGGAGGGCACACAGGTGATTGACAGGGCAGCAACTCTCCCTCACTGGCTGCAATCCTCTTCCAACTGTTGGAATATTAGGCCCTAGTCTGTAATGTACTGTCCTGACCTGACCTGAATCTGTCAGATCCCTGTCCAAGGGCTGGGTCAGGCTTTGGGGCTTTCACTCTGGCCCAGCCTAATCTTTTACTGAATACCTCATTAGGCCTTGGTCTGATTCTGGGCAGTCTTCAAGGGAAATTATTAAGGCTTTGGGTAATTTGGCCTACTTGAAGCCAAAACTAATCTTTGGCTACACTGTGTATCTTTGGTTTCTAGAGGTGTGCACTAGGGGCCCATGTCATTTTCGTTTTTTCGTTTTTGTTATTTAAATCTGGTTTCGTTTTCATAAATATCAAATTTTCGGTTTTGCATTCGTTTTCCATTGGTTTAAATGAAAAACACATTTTTGGCTTTTGTTTTTCTTTATATTTGGCTGAACCGTGGCGGGAATGTACCTCCAATGGAAGACACTGAGTGTAGAAAATTCCAAAAAGATTGGATAAAGGAATCCAGTTTTATAAGCAGTTGAATTATAATATTTTGCAAACCTCTTCATATACATTCTTAGGTGTAACTTCTTTGCCTCCCATTTAATGTAGATGAAACTTGGCAAGTTTACACCCCTTCCCATATTTACTATCTCTACGAACTTTCAGAAGGAGTGGATAAAGGGTTCTGATGATATAAGCAATTAACTTTTAATGTATGTGTGACTGTAACAACTTTGTAGTCCAATCACTGTACATGATATTTGACAGGGCTGTATATCACACTTTCACGATCATCTCTACCAAATATCAGAAAAATATGATAAACGGTCCCAATTTCATATGCCTGCACAGCATATGCAGAAAAGGAGCCTGTGCCAGGAATTCTCTTATGTGTCACTGTGGTATAAGATCTGTTTGTGATGTCAATTGGCCATCAGAAATGTCAACCAAATATCCTCATTCTGTGCTGTGACCATCCCAACTTCTCTCCCCCACTTGTTACTGGGAAGTCAGAAGCATCTGTTTAGGAAAGAGCCAATAGGGGATTCTCTTATGTCCTCTGTCACAGTGCTTCAGGATGTGATTGTGATGATAATTGGCCAGCCTGGATGTGTAAATTATGCTATCGCCAAAGTCCCAGTTATGTCCCTTCTATGCCTGCCTCAGGGCCGCCCCCTATGTCCGCCTCAAAGCCACTACCAATTGGTCCTGTAAAGCTGGAAGTCTGCAGTAATTGGCCAGTGAATGTATCTGTCAGTCTTTTGGGTTGCTCCACATCCTCCCTCCTAAAGCCGCCCTCCCCCTGCCATGCCAGGTGCCTGCCTCTGACTGGCACTGCATGTGCTGCTCTTTATCTGAATAATGGTCTTCAAGGGGACAACTTCACTTGCTTATAAAATTGGATCCCTTTATCAAATTGACCTATAGTTTGGCAGAGATGACAGGGAAGGTATATGATACATTCCTGCCAAATATCCTGTAAACAGGATGGAATATAAACATGTCGCAGCTGGAAATTTATTTTAAAGTTAATGTCTTATAACATCAGGACTCTTTATCCAATCTTTCTGAAAGTTGGCAGGAGTGTTAATCTTGTGGAGGGACATAATATTCACAGGTTTCATGCACATTGGATGGAAGACGGTCCGGACGTTGCAACTGGTTGCAGCTGGAGCACACCTGTGCTCCATACTCTTCACTGGCTGCCTATTGACCTCCGGGCCCAATTCAAAGTGTTGGTTATGACCTATAAAGCCCTAAACGGCTTGGGTCCTGCTTACCTGTGAGACTGCCTCAGGCCCCGGGTCATTTTGCAGCCGTTGTGGTCAGCTGGGGGTGCCCAACTCGAAGTCCCCTGGGTATGCTAGGTGGTGACGGCAGAGAGAGCGTTCTCGGTGGCCTCACCACAGCTGTGGAACTCCCTGCCTTTGGAGGCCCTTCTGTTCCCGGACCTCCCCTCTTTCCGTAGATGATGTAAGACCTGGTTGTTCCGCCAGGCCTTCGGGGATGGGGAGGCTGAGGAGGAGGGGTTTTATTTTGCCTTAACTGCTGCCAAATTTTATTTTGTATATTTTATGTATTTTTGACGGTTTTATTGATTGTTGTTTTTATGTTGTGCACTGCTCTGAGCTGCCAGTGTGCAGGAGGATACGGAATACAAATTTTTGTATAAATAAATAAATATAAATAAATAAATAAGATACAGAAGTTGTAGCCATGAATGTGTATGGAGCTTTTCTTAAAATCACAACATTCAGTTGCTTCTAAAATCAGTTCCCTTTATCTAATCTTTTTGAAATGTGGTACACATAATGCCCACTGTTGGGGGCACAACCTCCCCAAGTTTCATCAGAATTGAATAAGAAACAAAAAGGTTATAGCTGGAAATACATTTTCCAGTGTTTTCCCTTTATTTCAAAAACAAAATGTCGTTTTCATTTTTGTTGTTATTTGACCCTGCACCCCAAAGAAGACAAGCACACAGGAGTTGGAATTTAAAGGCCGCACTCTTTATTCAAATCAGCATTAAGGTCAGAAAGACACTCTGGGTCCAGGTTTCACTTTACGAACCATTATCAAAGGGCGGCCTAATGTCCCTCAGTACTGCCCTAATGCTTAACTGTCCTAGGTTGCTTTCACCCCAGCCGCTCAGCTGGTTGATAAGGCTCTCACTCTGTAGCAACCCGAAGCAGGCTGGAAGGCGATGGCCCACCAGTCGGAACCGCCCCTGTCCTCGGCTGAGTTGCTCCTCCCCCCATCCTGGGCCTTGTGCCGAACCTGCTCTTGGTTGGCTCCTCTTAAGGAGACGTCTTCCTTCAGACCCTAACAGCTGTTAAAACCAACGACCTGGACCCCTGCCACAGCAAACCGCCAGCCTATGTTTGGCTGCTTTCGCTCCCATCATCCGCCCTCTGACCATCCAACAACTTCTCCTTCAATACCCTAAGATACAATTGGACCCCAACTTTGGAGAGGTGTTCTTCGTCTTCCCAATACAGCTCAGGGCGAGAAAAACGAATCTCCTCATGCACGATGCATGCACCACCCCCTCCCAACACTAGCCTGTCTACCTCCTTCTTAATTTTCTTCCTAACCCTATCAACCTTGCCTGGTTTGACTACATCACGCCATCTAATCCTCTCCAACATGTGGGTCCAGATGAACCTCATGTGCGGCAGAATCCTTTGCGCCTCCACCCAATCCCCCTTAATCTGCATTACTAACTTGCAACCCTGGGGTTTGCAGCAAATTATTCTCCCCCAAGTGAACCACCACGATATGTGGATGTGGGCCGCCAGCAATTCTGTGAATGAGGGGCATGAGCTGCTCCCAACGCATGCCACTTCTGGATTGCCACACAGTCTCCGCCTTTGCACCCAGCCCAAGCTGGGTGCCTCAATGGGATCTGCTTGCTGTCTTGGCGGCCCAACAGAGAATGCTGTGTCCCACAATCCACACCTCTTGCGTAGTTTGGTAACAGTTAACCCTGTAATGAAAACAGACAGACACCATGTGAAATACAGAACTAATCCCCTACTGCTGTAATGACCGGCTGTATGAATGGAAGGCGGTGGACCACCATCTACCTATGTCCCGAATGCGAGATTTGGGCATACCCTTAGCCATGGCTAAAGCGGCCGCTCCAATTCTAAATGAATGCGACCCGTACCTGTGTTCTGGCATGCAGTTCAGACTCAAGCACCTATGCATTACCGCCGTAAACTGGCGCCTGGTGAGCAGAGCACCAGTGACGTGTATTAAAAATTGACCCAGGAAGGCGGGTCGAATCTGCAGGTACCTGTGGACAGCTGCAACTGGACAAAGTGATGGGGACCCTGCCTTACCGAGAGTTATAAGTTGGCCTCTAGCCCTCTGATCAGTTTTGGAATAACAGATTAATTTGAATTAAATCATCCTGCGCATGAATATCCTGGGCCATCACCACCCTGTCACACGTGGAGTTTCAGGATTCAGCCACAAGCTCGCTCACCCGAAATGCTCCATAGAAAGCCAGCTTAAACGAGGCAGCAAAAAGATACGCCTCGCCCTGATCAAAACACATCCTGGCCAGTGTGTCATCCAAACTGCTAATGAAGTATGCCGATATGGGCAGGCGAGTGTCAGGGACCGGACCCCGATCTCTCAACCAGCTCTCCAACAGTCTGCGTATTAAAAAACTGCTATCCAGCAAGGGGTAACCGGTCAACTTGCTGAAGAAAGCAATGGCTGACACCTTACTGGCAATGGTGCCTGGGGCCAAACCTCGCTGCCTAAGGGGGATTGCAAGCTCGATGGCATACTGCTCAGGGATGGAAAAGCTTGTAGACCAACCATTACTAGACCTAAATGTTTGGAAATCCTTAAAAGCCCTCCCATAGACTTTGCTAACGATCCTTGTGTTAGCATGCCGCACCTTCGCCGCAGTAGGCGGTTATGTGGCCGCCCCGCAACGCCGCCCGCACCCCCCCAGGACGGGCCAACAGACCTGCAAGACCCCGGAGGCGGGGTTAACCTCCGTGACGAGCATGGGGAATCCCCACAGAGCACCTCACATCCGGCAACAACTCTAGGGCCGCCGCCGCCGCTGCCGCCGCAGGGGGCGGGGCCTGAACCAGTTCGGCGCTCCCAACGCCTCCTAGCACGCAAACAGGGCGGAGCCTGTCCTACAAAAACCGGCGCCGTATGCTGGGCGGCGCCGGTGATCTGAGACTGGCCCCTGGTGCGGATCTAGCAGAGTGCTTCCTGTTCCTGTTTGACTCCTTCCTGAATCGTATCCCCTGTGTGGCTGAACGGAGCTTGGCTGGCTGTGGTCGTGGTGAGTGTTTCCTTGTGTTCCTGTGGAGTGAGTGTGTGCGTGAGTGAGTGCGTGAGAGTGTGCGTGAGGCGAGTGTCTGGAGCCCTTCCCTTCCCCCCTGGGGGGGGTGTTATCACCCTACAGAGTGAATTAGTGTTGTCCTTTACCTGTGTTCCTTGGGCCCGGTTCCCCCTTTCCTCACACCTCCTCACCAACCTCCTCGTTCCCCTGGTAAGACTGAAACCGAAACACGTGGTTGAACGGTGGGCAGGGTTCCCCGGTCTTCACCCCTCGGCGCCCCATGATGATAGGGGCGTAAGTTCCAGGTGCGCAAGCCCAGGGAACAGCCCACATACTATCCTGACGGGCATTCTACAAACCTCCTGCAGGCCGAGAACAGGGGGACCGGGCTACCCGTGTCGCACGCCACTGAGGGAGAGAGACCCAACCTACCCGCCTCCTATTCCCTTTCCAACCACCCTCCTTCCATCCTCTGTGACAGTTTGCACCATTTGGAATAGGTTTACCACCCAAGGATCCATGCATCTGGCGGCAATGCTTCCGGCTCGACGGCCACCTCTGGTGCCAACTGGCAGAACCGGTCCATCTGGAGACGAGAGAGCGCATCGGCTACGCCGTTGCTAACTCCACGAACATGCTTTGACGTAAACATGATGTTAAACATTAAGCATTGCATGTGAATTTCCTGACCAGCTGCATGACCCTTGTGGATTTTGAGGACATTGAATTTATTACATGAACAACTGCTAGGTTATCACACCAGAATACTACCGTCCTATCTGAAAATTCATCCGCCCATAATTGTACTGCCAGCACAATGGGGAAGAACTCCAAGAATGTCAGGTCTTTTGTTAGTCCCTCCACCACTCACTCATTGGGCCATGTCGCAACGCACCATCGTCCTCTGAAATAAACTCCAAAGCCCACTGTCCCAGCGGCATCTGACTGTACTTGCAGCTCGACTTCTAAAAGGAGATCATCCCTCCAGAAACTGACTCCATTAAATTTAACCAAAAAACGGAGCCATGTCCTGCAATCCTCCTTCATTTCTTGGGTCACCTGGACATGGTAATAAGGGGGCCATTCATTGGAAACCTTGGCGTAACGTCGAGAGAGAAAAGTTCTTCTGGGTGTCACTACTCGACAAGCAAAATTGAGCGATCCTAGTAAGGACTGCAGCTGCTTTACGGTGACCTTACTGGCTGCCACAGTCGCCTCCAAAGATTCCTGCTAAGCACCCAGTTTGTCCATGGGCAAGCAAGACACATCTCAATACTAAGACAAGACAAGTTCAACGTAGGGCCCACAGTCTTTTCTGATGCGAGAGGAACCCCAAGCTCCTGTGCTAAA
Source organism: Sphenodon punctatus (assembly GCA_003113815.1). Lineage (NCBI taxonomy): Eukaryota > Metazoa > Chordata > Lepidosauria > Sphenodontia > Sphenodontidae > Sphenodon > Sphenodon punctatus. The sequence goes on from QEPC01003635.1 coordinate 4,179,790, forward strand.
GCCTGGAATGTCCGCAGCAGGTAACCACAGTCATCAGTGCCTGATTTGCCCCAAAACAAAAAATCAACCATGTAATGAATGACGTTGCATGATTGAGCTCGCTGTCGTACCAACCAGTCGATTAATGTGCTAATTTTTTCAAAAGCGGCGCAAGATATTGAGCACCCCATTGGCATAGCCTTATCAAAATAAAACTCACCCTGAAACTGGAAAACCCAGTAGATGGAAATCATCCCGGTGAAGAGGTAACAGACAAAATGCAGATTTTATGTCGCACTTCGCCAGCAACACCGATGGCCCACACCCTTTGGCTAGTCTCACTGCTGAATCAAACTATGCATACCGCATGGTACAAAGTTCCCACGGTATAGCATAATTGACGGAGCCTCCTCTTGGGTGCGACAAATGGTGTATCATCCGATACTCGCCCGGGGTCTTTTTCGGCACAGTTCCGATGGGGGAAACATGTAAGTTCCCCATCAGGAGTTCCGAAAATGGGCCGGCAACGCGCCCTTCCTTGTTTTCTGTTAGGCTCTTATGTGTCACCAGTACCTCCATACCCACTACGGATTTCAAGTTGTTCACCCACTGCCTCACTCAATTTGCCCACCGGTATTCAAAGACCAACCCTGAACCCTTCAGTTACATAGGTCACTGCTTCACGATCAGGGCAATCACAAAGCAGCATCAACATCTGTTCATGGTGCATTGGAGTTGGGGCCCTTCCCCTTTGTGAGGGGTGACCAGGCTAATTCCCCCTGTTACTCGCCTGCCGGACCCGGCTGCAATGACTTGCCGCACACTTACCAGCATAATGTGAGCATACATGCCGAAATCGACATGGGGAACACAGACAGCTCCCTCCACCATTGAATTCCCAGTAGGTCGGAGCAGTTGCTGCCACTCAGCGCCCCTCAGCACGAAAGGGATCATTGACAGGTGCCACCCTGCCCTTTATTAACGCGTGCCCACTATCGGCCGTAGGTACGCTGGATGCACTATTCATGTATTCCAACCAAAGGTCAGGTGCATACCGATTCCATTTCAATCCAGGCATTATGGCAGCACGCTTCCTAAAGGCTTCTTCGTAACAAAGCCACGCGCCCAGGTGTCCTGTGTCAAAAGCACGCCGAACTATGTCTTGGTACTTGACCAGCTCAGCGGCCCGGAGCGGGAACAGTTGCAGCATAACCCCCAATCATATGGAGTATGCTGCTGACCAATTCGACCAATTAAGGTCCGCCTTTGGCCTTTTAAATACTTCCCTATCTTTCCCCTCCTGCTTTGCATGAGGATCGGGAATGGGGTCCGTAAACAGCAGGGAGAACAAATCCACATACTCCCCCCTCCATATCTTTTTCCTCATGACTTGCAGCAGATGAGCCCCCATAGGCGCTGATACATCAGCATACCCACCCGCTAGCAGAGAAGGCTCCGTCACTGCAGCTGTAACATGGCACCATGGGGAGCCCCATCTTCCCCCCATTGGCCATACCTGTGCAGCCTGGCGCCCCCCCAATCCCTGAGGGGGAAGGAGCGTGCACTTCATATCCCGGACCCAAGGAAGGGTGGTGACCCTGATGCCCTGGCCATGGGGCCCAAACCCCATTCTACCTGAGCCTTGGCAACGGAGGGGGGGGACACGTCCAGCCCGAAGCCATGACAGCACCCCATCCGTGGCCACCCTATATATTGAAATGGGTCCGTTTGGTACTCGCCATTACCAGGAGAAACCAGATTCTGCCGCTGGCCCCAACTGGGCCCAGCCCCCTCATTCCTGAACTGGCTCTGCAACGGTTGACTTGATAGTCTAGGGGTCGCCAAATCTTGCACCTCCTTCTCAATGGTCTCCAGCCACTGCACCACAGCATCCAACAGGTCTTGGCGAGCCATCTGCGAGTCCGACCTCCCTCTCCTCGCCACGGGGCTATCATCCCTGCAAAAGACGTGGAGCCTAGTGCCCCCCCCCCGCTGGGGCGGAGGCACCATGGTGGGCACATCCCTCCCAGCCTTCTCGCTGTCACCCGCAGGAACATCCCCCAGGACAGAGGGGGCTGAAGCCAACTGTGTGAGGATACCCTCACATCCCCCCCATTATGTCTTGCAGCGCCTGAAGCAGTGCTGCGAACGAGTCCGCTGTAGGAGCTGCTGGAACCCGACCTCCTTGAACTTGTGCTTGAGCAGGCCTCCCTCTCTTGGGAGGGGCTCTGCCTTTGCTCTTACCGCCTCCTTTCGGCATCTTGCCCAGAAATCAGGGTGAGGTAGCGCTCCCTCACCTTAGACCACCCTTCAGTTTAAGGCAACCCGTGACCCACACAAGCCTCCCTGTCACTGCCTGCCCATCACTGCCTGTTACTAATTCCCCACAGTGTTCGAATTCATGCGTCTTAACTTATAATTTCACGGAGTTGTGTAGCATGGTTGAATTTATAATTGCTTTTACTGTGCACGTTACTGTTCCCCAAAGGGACAGCCCCAGCCCAATGTGGGGTGGGGGGGTTGGACAGGCCAAGGGGAGGGAAAACTCAAGGGGGGGCACAACAAGAAAAACCCCTCAACCTGTCACTGCCTGTAACACTGTGAGCCCTCAATAAAAGCTCAGCCAAAGTCACCTGCAGTGCCACAAATAATCCACCAGGTGGCAACTGCACTTCAAATGCCGGCTCTGTTGTGAGGCTCCTGTCCCGTGAGGAAAACGCCACTGGAGGGATGCAGGAGAAGAACCGCTTCCTTCCTCGCGTGCTGCTGGCCCAACTACCCGCGGCGCCGCAAGGTTCAACTGCCGCAGGTCTCTGTGATCTGCCTCGTACTCAGAGCACCAGCAGCCGCTTGTCCTCTTCCGATGGAGGGGGGTGAGTGGCAAAGCCCTCCCCCCCAACGCAAAACAGCCGCAAGGAGCCGTCCCGCACGTGGGGGGAGGGAACAGAATTGTCGTTTTCGTTATTTTGTCATTTTTGTTATTGTAATAATGATAATAAAAACAAAAATTTTTGTTATCATTATTGCAATAACGAAAACGACATGCACACCCCTATATGCTTTCTGCTCCTGGCTGCTTCCAAGCTCAGTTCCCCAAGTTCACCTTGATATCCAGTCTACTCCCAACTCACTGATCATTCATTCAAAGGATCCTGTGAGAGTGGGAAGCATGTAGCCATTCCACGCAGCCTCGTTTCATCCTTCGATGAACAACATAACAACTAAACATATTTATAGAGCAAGAGGAAATAGTCCTCCTTAATGTATGTTTGTAGGAAGTAGAATATGGTACATTGTTGCTAAAATTCTGGTTTGATAGAAGGTTCAATTCTGGCAGTTTATTAATGTTAAGTAATCTTTCTACAGTAGATTTCGGTGGGACCACTTGCTGAATATGATGGTGCACAGCAGGAGACAGAAACGGGTTATTGAAATTTTAATATAATGAGTAGCAAAAGTGACATTTAATAAAATTCTATAAATGTCAAAGTGCTTTACAGAGGAGTTAGGTACTTACTTATCATTATTCCCATTTAACAATGCAGAGGTGAAGTGACTTACTTGAGGTCACTTCATCGGCCAGTGGCAGAGCCAGGAATAGAACCTGGGTCTCAAGTTCTGGTTCATTGGACAACACTACTTCCCATAAATAATATATTATTACTTCTTTACTATGAAAGTATACATTTTGTGATAAAGTATGTTACTGACAATTGTACTTACGTCATGTAATGTGATGTAATGAAGTATTAATAATGTTTAATAATTACCATTGAGTGACTTGTGTTAGGAAATATGTGACCTTTACAATTATTCTGTACTATCTTTATGTTTAGGTACTGGAAAGGAAGGTTCTTACAAACTATAAGTATAGATTATTACAGAATTATCAAGTTTTGCAATTGCTGTTTAATAGTTTTCTTAAATTACAAATTTACAAATTATCTAACAACCTTTCATAAGACTTGTAAGAATATTGCACTGAAGTTAGATATTTTATTTTTAATTTATAAAAATAAAAAATATTGCTTATAATTGGGCAAAAAAAGTCATTTTCCTTTTTTTGTAAAAAAATAAAATAAATGTCTATCATTAAATTGGAAGTACTTTTTATCAGGTTAATGTATTGTTGTGTTAATGAAAAATGTCAAATTATTTGGTGACTAAAGAGAGTTGCCACTTGCCTGAGCTATATCCCTAGGGATATGACCTTTCTAATCCTCTTTAGTTAATGTATTGGTGATCTTTACTTAGGCAAAGTAAACAGTGCTGTTCGGAACAAAGAGGAGGTCATGCTTCCTGCATTACACTCTGACCCTGAGGTCATGGCCTTTGTTCACTTCTCAATAGGAATTGCTCTCAGAGGGCCACCACAAAATGGAGAACTAATTTAGGCACGTGCTGGCAGAGAAAGGCAGAGTATCATGTTTACTTCATTTAAAGCTCTAAAATATCTATATTTACACAAAAGAAGGTAAATTTGATTAACCCTTCACTCACCAAGGTTCAGATAACTTTTCCTTTTTACCATTATTAATAGCTTTGTCCTGGCAAAAAATATTTTTCAGCTAACCACAGCATATCATCTGTAAGTACTGTTTCTTCCTTTTGAAACTGTACAGAGATTAAGAAAGAATTAAGTATAACAAATTAATGAAAATAATGTTAATTACCTCATAAGTGCATCATTATGAGAGCACAGTGAAAATTACAGAAATTGTTAAAAATGTAAACCAGAAAAGCCCAAAGGTGAATGAACCACTAACTCAAAGCAGTGAAATTACACTGCTTGTCCCTTCATTAGTTATCACCTCTGTTCTTGACATCCTAAAAACATATGTGCTATACCAGAATAATCACCTGAGTCTTAGCAATTTACTTTGTCAGAGTTTCTAGTGAACTTCCTAAATAGTTTAAAAATACGTTACATTGAGTTCAACATTATATAAAATGTAAAGACTGATATACTCAACTATCTAGATTTTCCTCAGACCCATAGTGGCTTTATGCCATTAGTATAAGAAATGTGGCTGCTAACTAAGGTACTTTCAGCCAGAGCAAAGCAGATCTGTCATTTTAGTTATCGGGTGTAATTAGTGAGCATTGTGTACTACATCTCAACCACTACATATTTCTGAAAATAAAATTTGTTGCAGAATATTTTAAAACACTTGAGAAATGTATATTCTATTTTTTTTCTTGTTAGTAGAATCCACCTGTTTCTTCTGTATAGTATCCACCATTCAGCAACAAAATCTGTAAAATAAGAACAAGTGATCATAAAATAATTGCACAAATCCCAAATATAAGATGGCTACCATAAGTTTTTTTCCAAAAGTAAGTAATTAATAGTTTGATTTCTGATGAATTAGCCAACTTGTCTAAATCAGCGAAATAAGTTATGAGGGTTGAGTGAATTTATAGTTGTATAGCTTATATTTGTATAAAAATAATAAAGTTTAAAGACTTCTTTACTTGGTGATGCTGATGAGCACAAGTTCCACGTTAGATTCTAAGTATTTGACAAAAGTTAGTGGTCATTAGGTATGGGCTTTCGCATGAAATTACGGATTCAGATCCGTAACTTCCAGATTTAATTATGGATTCAGATTACGAATCTGTATTTAAATTTATAAAATAATTTTAAAAATGTTTTTAAAAAATCATTGTGCATATGCAAAATGGCCACCGAATCATTCTGTGAATAAGTGCCCTTTTCCAAAATGGCAGTGTCGCTGCCATTTTGGAAAAGGGCTGCACATACGGAGAACAGTTCAGCAGCCATTTGTGCATGCACAATGATTTTTTTTATTTTATAAAAAAATTAGAAAATAGATTAAAATAGGGATCCGTAAACCCACAATGGGCATGTTGCCACTGTTGCAGTTCAGTACGGATTAATCCATGAAGTAACAATATGTATAACAGAGTGGTGAATCAGGAACGTCGTGTTTATTGGCTTTGGTTCTAACTGTACAGACATGATTAGGTGCCATGTTTGTTGCTGCACAGTATTCTGTTAACTCCAGTTGGACCATGCCTGTAATAAATATTTGCAGAATTGTGCTTGTAGTGCATTAGCCCTTTCTGAGCCTTAGTGCCAACAAAGGGTGGAATATAAGCACACATGAATTGAAGGAGGGAAGGAATAGAATATCTTCAACTTACTGTTGGGCATGTATAGAGTCCTGTAGCATGGGAAAACTGGTGCTGTTCTGTTGAAGACACAACCAGAATATGTGGAGCCTGTGCATGGTACCTGTATAACTATGAACAAATCTATGCTGGCCTATCCAAAGCATAATGGGAGGTGTTTGAGGCTTGAGGTATGCTAGGAGAAATGTAGGACCAGTGTTCTTTTAGACCGCATTCACACCTGATGAGCAGGGGAGGAGCTGGATACCAGAAGTACCACTGGTGCAAATGGAGTTCTGTCGCGACTTCACTTGCAAATGACAGTGAAGTCAAGGCAGAATTCCATTCACACCGGCGGGATACTTCCAGCATCTGGCTCCTCCCCCTGCCGTGCCTTTGCCTTATGGAATTCACTGCCATCAGGTGTGAATATGGCCTGACTCAGGGTAATTTCAGATGTGACGGGCCCAGAGGCCCGCCACACTGAACCCTGGACCGGGATCCGTCTTGGATCACGTTCTGTGAACAGGCCGGCCATCCTTCAGACTTGCCAGCCTGATCACTAACAGGGATCAGGGAGAGTGCCGGTTACTCCGTGGGTGAGTGTGGGTGGAGATGGGTTTTGGCTGGGAGCAAACACTCACCAACACCCACCAAAAGTGGCATTTACACAGATGCCCCCACCCATCTCCACCCAGGGAAATGCTCCCCACCCACTGGCCAACACCCATCTCCACCCAGAGGAACTGGGTGGAGGCATCATGTGTGCACAGGGCCCATGGTGATTGGCTGCAGTGGTGCCCTGCAACATGTATAATAAAATGTAACACCCATTTTGTGGGTGTTAGAGCGTCTGTGTAAATAGGGCCATAGTGGAACCAGAACGTGTGACACTCTTTTGTCAAATTGCAATAAATAAATACTAAATAAATAAGTAAATAAATAATAATTATTATTGTTGTTAGAAAAGATTTCTTATCCCGCCCCTCCTGCCAAAAGCAGCTCCATAATGCAGATGTAAAAGATTTTCAATATCTTTCATTTTCCATAAGATGAAGATTATGTCTCTTTTAAATCTTGCTTAGTTCAAGAAACACTGCTAGATCAGAAAGCTCACATTAAAGATTCCTTATTAATAAATCAAATTTAAAATAAGGAACACTTGAAAATAAAGTTTATTTTTCACCACTTGGTGTTTCAGCCCCGGTACAACTTCTCTACTGTTCTTCACTGGTGAATGAAAAAAGACTAGTAAGCTTCACTTATTGGTGAAGCTTACCAAGCCAAGCGCGTGCACCTGGGACCTCGCATCCTCGTGAATGTTACACTCCTTGTCTCTCCCTCTGTTCCCCTTCCTTCATCTCTCCCCTCCACTCCTGTCTCTCAGATTGTAAGCCCTAGGGCAGGGGCCGTATCTATTCAATTACTTTGTAAAGCTCCAGGTACATTGCTGGCGCTATATAAATGTTTGCTGCTAATAAAATAATAACTTTTTATTATTGTCAATTTAAAGTGATTTTTGACTGCCTGGTTGTAATTCATTAGTACAAATAGTGGAATGTTTGAGTTGCTTTTACATTGTGAGAGGGCTAATCAAAATCAAGGAAAACACCTGAAAATGATATTATTTTTTAAAAATGATGAAGCATTTCTGAAAACATCAGGTGTATTTGATTGTACAGTGCCAGGTACACTGCTGGCACTATATAAATAATAACTATAAATATTTATGCATACCCATGTGTGTATATAAACACACGTGTGTGTAGACATATATGTTCAGTTAATAAGGATTTAAATATAAAATTGTTTTATATTGTATATATTAAAATATATATGATGTGTGTTTACATATGTGTGTGTGTGTGTGTGTGTGTGTGCAAGATGTAGAATACTTGTTCTCCTTCCTTTAAAATCTAAATTGCAACCTGAAATCAGTCTGATTTTGTCCATTTAAGGCAAAAGGCTGCTTTTCTACTGGAAAGCGGGTAGCTCTTCATTTAAGAACTGTCTTGCAATTTAATTTAGTTTTCACAATGAAATATTCATGTAATAAAGTGTATTTGGTACTGAATTGTTTAGCATTATATACGGGAAGAAACACTTGCTTAGGTCTCCCTTCCCAAGGTACTTTTCAAAGTTTCCCCTGCTCTCCAAGTATAACAAAGGTCATTTTCACTGCTGTGAAAAGCATTATCTCTGGAAGAAATGCATGAAATGAAGAAGGGTCAAGGGGAAGAACCCACCATTTAAAGTGTAAAGTTCTCTTAGCATCACTGTTAAATATTTCATCACCCAGTATACATTGTACACAGTATACAATGGTGAAGGGTGTCTTTCATTTCATATAAGCCAGGTTGCATAGTGTTCCATTAGAATTGACAGAAACTTGCAAACTATATAGCCACAGTTTAGTGGCTGTAATAGTGCAAGAGGTAAAATTACATATGCAAGAGGTAAATTGCATTAAGCAATCTTTTTTGTTAAGGGACAGCTACCCAAGAAACCTCTAGCTGTATTGCACTCAGCTTTGCTCCACCTTCTATTTATTTAGAATTCCAATTCATCTTGCCTTTTTATGGTCTTTTGATTAGCTAGTGCCACTGTACTTTATGTAGGAAAGAGGAGAAGAAATTTAGTTTTAGAACTGGGATGATGATTATTATTTGGTGACTGGAAGGAATGTTATCAACAGAAACAGAATGTTAAGTCTATTCTTCATTTTTTGGTGAGGAATTTTTGTATTACTAGATTGTCTCAGTGAAATTCTGTCCTGTTGTAGGTTGGCACAGATCAGTTGAAGTTATTGGAAATGTGCCCATATTCTCTGTCCCTTTCCTGTCAATGGTGGCTGTAAAAGCAAAATATTGTGTAAAAAGTGAAAAAATACTATGTATTTCTATCTGATTGCAGGTTGTATGTGTGGCTTTATTATTCTTTTTTTACTGCTTCGATGAATGGGAATGCTGGAGTTAAAATGTGCCAGCTGTTTGTGACATAACATCTGTTTTTGAGTGATAATTTGTTTCTATTGACCTAGGTTTTTGTTTACATGTCACCTCAGATTTACCCAGCTATCTGCTGTATGAATGAGTACACACCAATATGGATAACACTAATAGATAACTTCCATGTAACACGCACTTAAATATTTGTGTATGTGCAGACAATATACAAACTATATAAACATAAAATATAGGGGGAAATTAAAATTCTATTCAGAGAATCCACATGGCAAACCTAGAATCTGATCTTCAGCACTGCTTTCCTGAAGAAAATTCTGTTATGTCTGTGGAAGTTCTCTGCACCAAAAGTGAAGAGTGTATGGTTGCTGAGTTGGTTTGGGTAGAACACTGTTTGGTTATGGGCATAAATGTGTGCTCATACATGCTTGAACAATGTTTTCATGTCTGATTTTATGACCGTTGTCTTCAGTGCTACTGACTGAATAGGGTGTGTTCTAGAGTTCCATTAATTTCAAACAGGAGCCAAGTTCACCTTTATTGTAAGTTTAGCAATTAAGAGGTTAAACTAGTGTTCAAGGGTTGAAAGTCTTTTTTTATGCTGTACCAGTCTGTTACTTTGCCATGATGTTAGTAATCAGCTTTTATAAATGGTATGTGCATTAATTCACATGCCATACTTAAAAACTGCTAAATTCTTGATTTCAAATGACCTATACTTACTTAAAGCTAAGACATCCCTGTAAGGTGTGTGTGTGTGTTTTAACAGCAAGGAAAAAAAGGTGGATGTAAGAATAGGCTCCTCCTTTTTATAAAAAAAATATAGAAGTTTATTATTCTGTTAGTAGATTTTTGGCCCTGTGAATGAAATACTGTATTTTATATCGGCCTCAGTTGGACCTATTGGATATTATTCTGCAGTCTTTTACAGACAAGACTTATGATCTTTAGTGCAAGTTTGCCTGTTTGAAGAATGCAGGATGGCGCTGAGTAGGAAAATACATATATTATTATTATGTGTGTGTATATGCGGTGTTCTTTATAGCAGTTCCCCAGTTTATGGTAAATTTTCTAACAGCTCATATAACAGAAATCATATCGACAACAGAGATTGTCAATAATGTTAACATAAAAAGCCCACCAAAAGCAGATATATTTATAAGTGAGTTAGGGGGAGATACTCATTTCCACCGAAAGTTCACTCTCTTGTTGCCAAGAGACAGAACATGTTTCTGTACTATTACTTATTTGTACAAGCTAAAAGACAGTACATCTGAAACTTGCTTGGTGGGCCAATAAAGAAAATTGGTTGGACACCGTTGCTATAATAAACAAATTTTTGACATTTTAAGTTGGGTTTCTGTCCTTCATCTTAGTCATAATTAGTGGATTTATGCTGCAGCAGAGAATTTTTAAAAATTTAAACCTGAAATTTTGCATGCCATTATTTTCTGAACTCTAGTTTCTGAGGGATTGAAGTATTCTGGAAAGGGAAGTATTTTTAAAAGATCAAAAATAACATTTGAATAAGAACATTAAAATTGTGCTCATTATAATTTCATAACTGATGCCAATTTTGTCATAATAAACTTTACTTTTTTATTAAATGTAGCAAACTTATATGAGGTATTTTTCTTGTGTTACATGTTCTGAGCTTTCTTTGAATTTGATTTTTACTGTTGCCTTTATAAAACTGTCTAATACATTCAAAATTACATTAATGATGATTTATTAAAAAGTACTTAAGAATGAAAACAAAATTCTTACCAGTTACGATATACTGAGAATATTTCAATTACTTGAAATTTTGTGAACCATTTGAATTGTAGCACAACTTCACATACTATATATTAAAATTTGTCTTTGTAAGAGAATTCTAATTTTGTGGGACCACATATGCTGCAATTCTGAGGTATAATATGCTGACTTGAGGCCTGGTGGCCAAATTCTTCTCTCTGCTATTATTTTGATGTAAATTCGTTGATGAAGACTGACTGTAATCCATATTGAAACCATTGATTCAAATATATTATGTAATACATATGAGTTGCAGATGAATTATTAATACTATTATCATTATTGATCCAACTTTAGTTTTATAAACTCTGTTAAATATATGCATGTCTTTGACAAATTCACACTACATTGGGATGTAGTTTAGTTGTCTACTGCAAATAAAAATCCATAATTGTACCAAATAAACTAGTGGGAGTCTACAGGACCTACAAGCCCGAAAGTGGTTTTACAGTTGCAGCCAGTGTAACTTTTACCATTGTAAATTCTTAATGATGATTATATATTTTCTTCCGCATGTGTAAGGTAAATGAAATGATTACATTATAGAATACGTGCATTTCAGAAATATATGTTAGATATAAAGTCTCTGATTGTATATGCACATGGCAGCTTGCTTTATCGAGCTACTAGATTCAGAACAGTATTAAACTTTGTATCATGTAATTCCTATAGCTTCATGATCTGACATTATTGTGAAGGATAAAGCTTCTGATTTACAGTAACAAAGATTTTGTACATATTGGATGATGAAGAAGAGAAGGAAAAAGTTCACTGATAAAAATTAGGAAAAATTAAAACGTTTAATTAATATGGCAATATTATTTCTTTTATTGGAAGATAGTTCTGAGGATGCCTACCTGTGTTGCAACCCAAGCAAAGTTTTTTAAAGTTTGATGGCTGAACGGCTGTTTCTGCTTTAACCGGGTGGGGAGGAAAACGTACATCAGCCTACTAATGGGAAACGTTTTCCTTTCATGTGATGATTCACCAATAATGTAAAACTAGTACCTGGCAAGAGATTTCCCTTCATGAATAAAAGCTTAATCCACCAACTAAACAATTTATTTACATACAATTCGAGATTTTACCTGCAGCACACAAACTATCTCGTGTATCGTTTACGATAGTATACCTTTGCCAAATACAATTATTAATACTAAGCAGTATTAATAATCTGTCCACAACTTGACTGTGTATAGGTTACCTGATTTAGTTCTAAACTCTTGTGTGATGTGCAGATCTGTAAATAAGAGTAGCGATTTTATCACTTGTTTGTTATTGAAAGCATGTTCTTTTCTGCTTCCCAGAATTTGAATATTAAAAAAAAAAATCACATTGGTTTAGTTTTTATGTTAAAATCTGTTCTACACATGGTTCTGTGTATACAATTATTTATCACTGTTCTATATTTTTACACATTTTATAGCTATTAGTTTAATTATGCAAACTCTAAAATGTTATAAACATTTTTTTCTTATAATTTGAGGATAAGTTGCGAAAAAATTCCTTAAATAGTTTAAATAGAACTATTCTTGTTCACTTTTGTGCACTTTTTAAAAAAATAGGCTTTAATTACAAATAAAACATTTAACATATTACAGCTTCTCAGGCATAAATGTGTTCATGTTTTTATTGTAAAAAAGAATGGTGTTACATGCTTTTTAAAAAAAAAGTTAAAAAAAAAAGTGTCCTGACTCTTAAGGGTTTGTTTCTTAGGCGAGTTCATTGATCAGGAGCTCTATTACGCAGTTAGCTTCTAAGTAGCACTCCCCATCAACATTCATGGGAAATTCTACTTAAAACCCAATGGCTGGACACATTTATTGTCGTAGGATGGAGCAGAACATAATTTGAATAAAAATAAACATCATAGGGATTAATAATTTTAATCACCAGTAAATATGATCACATTCATATTATACTGTGCAACAGAGATACTCAAAAACTGTAGGACACTAAATTGCATGCAAAAACGTAGCAATCATTAGTCACTAAAATGTATTTTGAAGGTAGGTTTCACACTAATTGTTACTTTTCCTTTAAATGCATGTTGATTAGTGCAGGATAACCTAACATGTAAGGTGCTACTTAGCTGCTCTTGAAAGTTATGGAATTTGGTCTCCAAGTATTACTTTTAAAATGCACTATTTGCTCTGTTTCTAAAATTATTAGTTTTTAAAAAGGATTCAAAAAGAAATAACCAAAAGGCCAACAATTTCACACTAGCAAAGGCAATAAGTAAAACATTGGTAGAGCCAAATGCTTAATGCATTCTAACTACTATTTAAAAGCTATATTTTATACATGTAGTACATGTTTAGTCTTCTGGAACTTGTAAGAGATCTCTCATATACTGTATATTAATACTAGATAACTTCACTGAAGATAAAAGTTACTGGGTCTTATACTTAAATCATATTTATTATGTTACTGCTTTGACTAGCTAACTTGATATAGAACTTTTTACAATTAAAATCTTAATACACAAGAGATCTTCACAAGTAGATTGACTTGATTTCTAATATTGTTTAAACATTGCTACTAGTTTTCAGTTGCATAACAAGCTCGCTAAGACACTATTCAACCTGAATAAGAAGGGTATACTCAGATGTTTATGAAACTTCAAAGCAAATACGTACATCTTTTAAAAGCATGTTGGAAACCAACCTCAATTACATTCCACTAAAAGATATTAAAGGGATGACTTTAGACTGTCAAGTAACAGTGAATGACATTGACTATACTATAAAATGATGTTGTCTAATATCTGTGTTAATAATAATTTCATGCCTGCCAAATGTCCAATTAATATTTTCTAGAGTAAACTGGGAAATGGATTTTGAAATGTAAGTGCTTTTTGTTTATTAATTTAAATTTCAGTAAGGTAATTCATGTACTGTAAGTTTGAGCAATTCTTTTAAAATAATAAAAGGTTGACCTCTTTATACATTTACTTGATTTCAAGATCAGTACTTGATCAGAAATACTTTTTTAGCATATGTATAGCAACTATCTGGAAGCTATTAAGCAAGATTTAGGACATTTTCACACAAGACACTCCACCCAATACCCACCCCACCACCCACCCACTATACATGTTACAGGGCAACTATACATGTTACAGGGAGAGTATCTTGTGTGCAAATGCCCTTAATTTTGTGGGCTTACTTCTATATGTGTGATGTTACCATTCGTCACATAGCGTGATACTATGGACAAAATATTGATTCTGTCACTTTTGAAGCATACAGATCTGTACAGTTTTAAGTACAAGAAAAACAATATTGTGTTTGTAACACATTTTTATAAACTGCTAATGCAATGCACTGTTTAATTATTTCTTTCTGGGAGGGAGCCTTGTCCTACTGCCAGAATTTCATTTGTGTTGATACCAGTTTAATGCCAAGTTTTCTATAAAATATTACAGTTAAAATACACTTAACTGTGAAGGAAATGTTTTTGTAAAATGCTTCATTATGTTTTGAAGGAAAAGATGTTTGAGATATAATCCTATTCAGGTTGCTATCACAGATTCAGATACACTTATTTTTCCTCCAGTACTTCACTCCTACTTCCTTGGCATTGGCATGTGTTATATAACAAGAGAATAGAATCATTAAAACAGGACTTTAAAAATATGTAAATACTTTACGTGTTATAAAATGTACAGTAATTTTGATCTTTCTGTGTCACGTGGAGTCATGAAAGCATAACTGGTAAGTTTGATTATTTTTATTTATTTTATTTTGGGACAGTATCTTTAACATGAAAGAACCACCCCCACAAATTGTGCAAGAAGGCATTTTCATTGTTAGCTATAAGAAAAAATTAAAATGTATTGGACATCTATGAAAACGTCCATGTTTCTAGAGCATAAAGTAAGTCTTTCTGCATGAACTTATCCTATTGGCTCAAAATTCTCAAATTTATATGCATGCTAATATTTTTATTTAATATATATTATATCTGATGTGATATAACAAAAATACTTCCAAAAGTTACAACCTTTTTTTAAAGAAAAAAGCTACTGTTTCTTTAAATCTGAATTTGCCATATGTACTACACTGACCCAGATAAAAGCAGATTTCCTATGGTGAAGTCAAAATATTACGCAGCTCTTGAGGTAAAAGGGGGAAAGTGTGCTAATAAAATCTGTTTTAACGTGAACAGACTTGAATATCAAGTTAAATTGTTGGCTTTTTAAAATATTTTCCTCATTCATACATAATAACTCTTAAAATAAATTATCTACTTTCCTTTTTGGTGTACTACATCCGATCAGGACAGTATAGGAATTAGATATTATGCTGATATGTTTTCTACCATTTCCAAATCATTTATTTCAATTCTGCAGTGTTCAAAAATTAAGGTACGTTTACTCTTTAAGATAGTAATGAATAAAAGTATTGAAATAGAGGGAAAGTTATTTGCTGCATTTGTGTTTTCTCTCTAAATAAAATAGAATTTATCTAAATGAATTTGCAGCTATAATTGCATAATATCAATCAGTTTTTAATCACAAAAGTTACTCCAAAAGAGATAAGAACAGGTAGTACTTTATTATAATGGCCTTCAATTTCTGTTCTCAACCAAAAAATAAGGATTGTGGGCTAGGTATCGAGGGAATGTTTAATCTGAAATAGAATGGACAGAAACCTCTGTGTGTGTGTGTGTGCACACGTGCATGTCACATACTATTCAAAGAATAGTTTAAAAATGCAATGATATGAGATTCAAAGTAAAAAACATCTATTTTTAAGGTTTATTGTTTAATAAAGATTCTGTAATGAAATGTGTATTTGTACTAGCAGTATCAAAATTGTTGGCTAAGCAATGGAAGATAATCTGCTTTTCTTTGTATGGGGTTTATAACCGGTTTTTATTCTGTGCAAGTGCTTGCAAAAAAAACCGTCCACACAAGCAAAACCAGAAATCCCAACTGATTGTGGCAGTAGTAATTTACTATTTTAAAATAGCAATAAAAAGAAACAAAAGTAGTTCTAAAATGTGTCTAAGGTTTCAGCTTACCACTCTCATAAACTTTTGTTAGAATTGATGGCACATGTGTCTGCATGTATGTGTACCATTAGACATGTTTTGCAGCATGGTGCAGGATTGACTCATGATTCTAATACAAGATCTTATTTCAACAAAACCAGAGATACAAGAAAGTCTGTTCTCCTGTGCTGTGATTTTCACATAGATATTTGTATATTATAATATCGAAACACAGATATTAAAAACATTTTGTGGTTTCACACTGTTTAAAAGAAATTGGATAAACATTGACCATGAAGTATATATTTCATTTCAGGAAATAAATAAATATCTTGTTTAGGGTGTTTGTTGTTAAAAACCTTTCAAAATGTGAATATGTTTGTAAAAGTGTGATACTGTAGTGTCATTAAGTATATCAGTAGTCATTCAAAATGCTTCATAAAAGCTGAGGTAAGGCACATTTCATGGAAAGCCACGTGCGCTGTGCTATACTCTCTAAACTTGACTGGTACATTGCCTTCTAATAGATTAAATGTGATTCAAGTTATGTTTGAAAAAGGGGAAATTGTTTTCAATATACTGTAACATTTGTAGCTAGATAGCATATATGTTCAAATACAGTTATATGCTGTGGTTTTAATTAGTGTGATATAGCCTCCAATGCTTAGCATTCAGGCAGAGTACATATTTGAGAGTCATGCTGGTTGTCCTGGAAGCTATGCTATATTTAAAATAGAGTGAAGCTTAAGTGATCTTTGCAAGTTGCAGTAGGTTAGATAATTGAAATACTGTATGTTTCAATAACACACATGAGGATGGGGATGTATTATGGAAAAAGAGGTATTATTTGAAATGTGTACTCCATTTTTTCGGACAGTGAGATTTTAATGGTAAGTTGTTGAACAGTGTCCTGGGAGAGAATACAGGTGTTGCAGTAGAAGGCAACTTTGCATATCACTTTCTTTTATTTATCCTATTGGTTTTCTAGTCGTTTTTTCCTGATCACTATTTTGGATTAGCAAAACTCCATCACATAGTTACGTTTTGTCAGAAACATTCCCTTTGTCCATAGAAAACTATTCTTCAAATAGAAGCAGTAAAATAAAGCTGGTTTAAAGTAGCTGGGGGTGAGGGAGGGAGGGAAAGATGGCTTAAGCAGAATAAATATTAAATCATAGGAAAAGCTGCAAGTTTCCTTAACAAATCATCAAATGCCTGTTTCCTTGTGGTTAAAAACTTTGCAGATGTTGGAGACTCTAAGACTGAATTTCACATAGGGCAAATCAAGGATGACGATATAAGAAAAGCATAGCAAATAATTTTCAAACATACCAATAACATTTCAATTGGTTGACTGAAATGGCGAGATGTGACGCAAAAGGGCACTTGGACGGATAGAAATGCTGATGGTATGCCAAAGCAAGCGTACCAAGAAGTGCTGTTGCTATGAGAGAGTGTGAGTTGTGCAGGCCTTTATCCTCCCACCCCCCCTCCGCCCCCTTTTGCCTTGCATCCGAGAGACTGGAAACATATCTAGGTTTTAACAAGAAAGGTGGTTTTAGATAGATATTTTTCATTAGAAAAAGTAGCGGGGATTGGGAACATGCATAAGGAGAGAGATACAGGTTAGCTTAGGAAGTACAAAGGCAGATGGAAAGTAGAGGGACAGCTTATTATTATGCCAGCATTATGTATCATGTTAGATTTACAAATGTAATACAGTAGATGAAGCAGCCACTTATCAGTGCTAATGTTAAGACATACAGTTTAAAATTAAAAAATAAATATATGAACATATATATATATATATATATATAACACCCCACCTTGTAAATTTGCGAGTTATCCAGCTGGTATACAGACGTCTCTTGTGTGACATTCTTAAAGGGCTTCAATAAATTTACCTTATGGGTCCTTTAGCNGGGGGGGGGGGAGAGAATAATTTGCAGGCTTTTTTTTTTTTTTTGTCTTCGGCAAAGGAGGAAAAAAGTTTGTACTGTGAACTTCGCCTAGCAGCTTCTGGAACTTGAGCCAAAAGGGGCAGGAAGTTGTTTTACAATAGCGTTACAGTGATCTGCCACAAATGGAAAAAGCCAAATGTTGGGCTCTGGGAAAAGAGAGAGAGAAAAATCCTCCCCTCCTCCTGCTCCTACCCAAGAAAAAGGAAAGGAAAGAAAAAGTATAGTTTAAAAGTTGTTCTCTCTCTCTCTCTCTCTCTCTAAAAAAAAATTGTTTTCTTTAAGTAATGGATAAATTCTCTTACTTGGATGTTTCCCGGCAAGCATGAGGGAAAGTGGTATCAAAGGGACGTTTTTTTAAAAAAAAAAAAATGGGGAAAAAAATGCACTTGGTAACTAACAACGGGACTTTTGGCATGATTCCTCGAGTTTGCTTGAGGTTATGGAAGGGGGATGGGAAGAAGAAAAGCAAGCCTACGTAGTACATTTCCTTTTAAAAATGGAGGGAAAAAACCCTAAAATGTATTTTTTTTTAAAAAGGGAAGTGTATGTTGATCCTCTTAAGCGGAATCCTCAGGCATTTGTGGCCCATCTTTGCAGCCTGTGTGTGTGTGAGTGTGTGTCTGTAAGCACTCTCAATCAAACAGCAATCATGGCAGCTGTTTTTCTTCCAGCACAGCAGTTGAGCTGTCTCGCCCAAATGCTTATCAGCTTTTGACTCTGTGCCAACATAGTTATAAGGGCCAAGCAGCCTCAGCTTTGCTGTGCAGCTGGTTTAGAAGTAAGGGCATGAGAAAACAAAATCACTAAGTTTCTGTCACATACAATATTTTTCTTTTCTAAATCCCCATCCACTGCATGGATTTTTCTGTGCAGCATTTCATTGGCATTTATGGACTAATTAATAGAACTATATATATAGTTTTTTTGTTGTTTTATGAAGGAATCTCTCTTTTGTCCTCTTGATCCTTGCAGATATTTTCTCAGGAGGAAAATGCATTTTTAAAGTTTGATTAACAAAACTGCATTTTTAAACATATTGTTACGTTGTATGTGCTGCATTAAAATTCCTTTGCAGTGTCTCTTCCCTTGCTGCCCTCATCCCCCCGCATCTTAAACACAAGACTGCATTGTGCTATAGATGAATAGCTTTGCTGGATTTGGGAGCAAAGGCAGGAGAACTGAAGCAAGTGTTACTGTAAGGAGGGTAGCTTGATTCATTGTTGTGTGCATGCGTGGTGTGTGTGTGTGTGTGTGTGATGAAAACTACCCTGCTCACGCAGGGCTGTGCCTCTGTTTCATCATCAGCTCTAACCCTCTCTGTTTCGCTAGCTCACGTATTCCTCCTCTTTCTTAGCCAGATTGCTCTATTCGCTCACAAGGGGGATATTGGACTCTGAAAAAAGGTTGCTGCTGCTTGCATTCCTGCTGCAAGGGCCTCCCCTTCAGACGGCCTTTGCCAGAGCAGAACATTTTTTAAAATGCTGCAAATAGGATCTTCTTTTTTCTGCTTTATTTGATCCTTCTCCTTCAATTTTTTAAAAACTGGACTAATTTTTCTTGTTTTCTGTACTTTGCTTGGCTGTACTGTATATTGCAGTGTTGAGGTTAAAGTTACAAGTATTTCACCCTGCTGATGTATTTTTTTTTTCTTTTTTTCTCTCCTCTTGGTAAAGAAATTGATTTCCTCGATGGAGCAATGAATCGGGCTTTGCTAGTTTGTGCTCTATGCAAAGGAGGGCTTTTATTTGTGACTTCTCCGAAAACCAATGTACTGGACTGCTGGTTTCTATATTTTTGTTTGATAAAAAAACAACCCTTGAGGCATCTGCACCATGTGAAAAAGGGCGAATGATATTCCTCCCTTTCCCCCCTTGTAATCTGACCATGGCTGAAATGGAAATACTGCAGTTTTGGGGTTCCCCCCCCTTTCTCTCCCTGTGGGTTTTCTTTTCCACCCTTTCTTTTTCTGATTAGGAGGGAAAATGGGGTGTGTAGTAAAATGCTGTCTCTGGGACAGGTGCCAGCTCCAAGACAAAAGAAGTAAATAGGCAGTTAAGGGGGGAAATTAATAACAAACAAAAATAGGAATTTAAAATCTCTGAGAGGCAGCATTGATGAAAGTACTGTTGACTACCTGGTTCTTCCTCCCGATTTTTTTTTTTAATTTTTATCTTCAGAAATGGACTTAAGAGGAGAAAGTTGAAGCATACTTTTTTTTTTATTCCTGCCTTCTCTGCAGGCATTTGAAAGGGTGAGAGGGTTTCTTTCTTTCTTTCTTTCTTTCTTTCTTTTTCTTTCTTTCTTTCTTCCCCCTGCTGAATTATTCATCATGTCAGTGGCGAAGGCAGGACCATTAGCATGCATCAGACATGCTGTTTGTCTGTTTGCTAACATTCTTCATTCAAGACTTGTTAACTGCCAGACAAGCTTAACACGCTTCTCTCGTCTCTCTCTCTCTCTCTCTCTCTTTTTCCATACACACCCATCTCTCTTTCCTTTCCTTTCATGCCACCTCTAGCCTTCTATTGTTGCTGGGAGCTGGCAGCCAGGGGTAGTTGTGGCAGGGGAGGCATGTGAACGAGAAGCTGGAGCCCGTTGCTAGGTAAGGACCGCCTTCTTGTTCTTCCAGGCCTGCATGCACTTGCAAAATCAAGAATTGCCATAGAGCTCACTGTGGGTGTCTTCTCTCTGCTTCTACAGGAGACTGCAGAACTGCAAGGTGAACACATTGACGTCCTTTCTTGGCGTCTGGTGCCTGAGGCTGGTTTCCCACCCTTCACCGGGTAAGATTCTTTCCCATAACCTAGATATTTCTGTTCGACATGTAGCAGAATTTCATGTTTATTTGTCATTACTATGAAGTGTCTGACTGGAGAGATTACCAAGTGGGAAAAATAAGTTTCAGCAAGTTAGGGTAGATATAGGCAGACTGCTCTTAGGTTATTTTTATTTATTTTTTTAACCTGTAACATACATTTCAGCCCATTCAGCTTTAGAGTTATTAGAAATTATTCAGGTACCAGAGATGTGGTATAATAATTTTGGTCCAGTCTCCCGTCAAGCCCAATTCTGGTCTGTTTGGAACCAGCCAGATTTCATTTTCTTGGCAGTCTAAGGTTGATCACATCTCTTATTTCTGGAATAAATGTTCCAAGAGGTGTGCTAATCTTGTCATTATTGATTACAACGTAGTTTCTTCCTTGAATAGTGCTTTCCTGCGCTCCTCCCCATACTTTCGGGTATATAGGTGTTTTTATTTTTTATTTTGCTAGAAAGAAGCTGAAAACTGAAGTGAAGCAAATCAAAGTTGTGAGGTGCAAATTCTGATTTTCTTCTGGATTGCTAATAATGTGCTGAAAATTATTGTTCAGAACCAATCTAAATAGCTAATCTTTTGTAACATTACTCTTTGGGTAAAGAACTGGGCACTTATGAACTGATACTTTTGGAATGCTAGTGATGTACTTCGGTAACTGCATCCTCCTATTGTATTTTTCTGATTGTCGTAGCAAGGTGGCTTTTGGCATATGCATTTTGAATTTTTATATTTTCTATTTTTGAATGCTTCTATTTGTTATCAGTTCAGTTTATATTTAGCATTTTAATCATATAGTTTTAAATTACTTATGTCTTTTAAAGAACTATGAATTCATTTCTTTTCTTTCTTCCTTCTCTCTCTCTCTCCCTCATGTTTATAAACATACGTGCAGTACTTACGTATTATTGAAGGAATTTATGTACGTGTGATTTTTTTTATTATTATAAGGCCATTTAGAAATCAAATCTGCATTTGAACATAGACTTTTTTTCTTCCAAAAACCTGATGCTTAGTCTGTTTGGTAAATACCCTCCACACTTAAGCTATTTCAATACTATGAAAAAGTTGAGCCTATAATGTGTAGCTTTTTATTATTCATTCACCCAAGTAAAATAGACATACAGAGATAAGAGTATTTGTTTGTTCTGCTGAAAAGAAATGAAGTTTAAAGACATTTTGTGGGAAATCTGATTCTTCCAGTTATTCTTATAAAAGAAGATACATTCCTTTCTACTGGAAAATGAAGTTTAGTTGAACGTTGCAGTGTTTTTCATATTTCTTTATTAAACCTATTAATTAAGTGGGAAAATACTAAGCTAATTTGTCCTGTAAGGATAAATAATTAGAGCATACCTACTGTCTGTGCAAAGGTGGTTTTAAATTAAGGTCATTGGTGGTCCTGGATGGAAACAATCCAGGTTGTAAGTAGCATTGCAACGGAACTGTTTTATGGCAATGTAAAACAAAAACAAAACAGCCTATAACTTTTAGTAATAAAGCAGTTTTTGTTAGCTGATCAAACTCAAAACCAGGCAGTGTGTATATTGGTGACTAGCAGAGATCAAGAAAAGAGTTCAGAAAAGTATGACACGCGGGTAGAAATTTTTTAAATAATTTATTTGAAGTATATTTTGAGAGGCCTAATAATTGCAAAGAACACTATAGATAGAAGAGGAGATTATTTTTATCTATACTACTTGTTAGTTGTTATAATTCAGAAAATGTTACTTAAACTATATACCACTGGGAATTAGTATGCTTCATAATGTATAACTTTAAGGATACTGTATCTAGAGAAGGAATTTTGTTGGACTGCATGACTTCTGTTTTCTAGTCAGTACTTTTAAAAAGAAAAATAGCCTGGGTTGCTCTGTTCTAGATTATTCGGAAGAAATCAAGAAGGATAATGATATGTGAATGATAATATGCGAGAATGATAACAAAACAGAATTGAGATATTGGCTTTAATTTTGTAATAATTAGAATTTTCATGAGCATGGCATAAATGGATTTAGTAAAGAGTGAAGATCATAGAAACATGTTAATTGCAGGACGTGGCTATAAAATTACTCATTAGGCTTTTTCTGTTATGGAAGTTTTTTAATATCTGTTTATTTTAGACAGGCAAAAGCACCACATTGGGGCCAGATCAGAAATTAAGATCATGAACTAATATATTTCAGTGTATATGTTAGTGCATTTTATATTGAAATTAAAAGTATTGCTCTGTAGTTGGTGTATGCGTTTTAAAAGGCAACTATGGATAATCAATAATTTAAAAAAAAAAAAATTGGTAAGAATTAAGGTGGGTTTTTTTTAACAATTTTGTCAATTTGGTATTTTTGTGATTTTTTAAAAAACATAGGACATGCCTCTGTCTATAACAGGTTACTTATATTTCTAGGTCTTTTCCTCTGTTATATGTGGCATGGCCCTTAGTTAAGGAGTTGCATGTTAATAAACTATGTACGTTATCTGCAGTATCGCTACCTCCTACCACCATTAAAAGTATTAGCCATGCTATATAGAAGGGAATACAACAGCCAAAGGGTAAAATATATCCTAATGCCTTGAATAACATAAACGCTTCAGTTTGTAAAACACTCCACCAGCACAAGCCTCAGCAAATGGGGATTGCACCAGAAGAGCACCTTGAGGATCAGAGTTAGTGTTTAATTCAGAGCAAAAAAAAAAAAAAAAATGCAAGACATGAAAAATAACTTGCAATTAAAACAAAATGAGTTCAGTACACATCCCTTTTCAGAAATGGGTTGGTTATCATGTAGCAACTACTACTTTTGAAGGTAACACAATAGATTTAATACACTGAGGTCCGCACTCTGGTATCTTTATTGTGTCCTGACTCAAACAAAATTGCCTGTGAAATCAGTTGATCTTGGTGAGTAAACATATGAAGGCAATATATGCAACAGTATAGGCTTTGTTAAAAAGTGAAACATTTTGAGAAGTGTATGCGGGGAGAGAGGGGGAAAAAGAGAGAGTGGGTGGATGTTTATAAACGAGACGATAGCCCACACCAGGAGGGCGTTCAGCCCGTGTTCACTGACTGTTTATTAGGTGGCCACAAGATGTGGACTCCTGTGTGCCATGGAATCGTCACTCATGGCATAGTTCTGGGACGTTGCAGGCTCACAGTGTGGACCAATCCAGGCCAGTGCTGGCACACGTGACTGCACCCATCTATTAGGGTGTGTGCAGCCTCAGCGTGGGCAAAGCACCTAGAGGAGTCTCCGTGGTCGGAGCAACAAGCTCACTTGGCGCTCTCGCTCTCCCTGGGGCTTCTACTGTTTACTCTCACTTTGGAGTGCTCAACAACGGTGCTCCAAAAGGTGGTGGGGGAGGCGACAGGAAGCAAATATTGGGAGATGTTCCTGGACCCAGAATTCCCTGTGGCTGTGAGTCATGAGGGAGGGGGCTTGCGTGTATTGCTGCGTGAAACCCACTGAGTGGGCACTGCCCGGACTGAACACGGGACTCCTGCTGGCAGTCGTCTGTTTATTTGCACCCTTTGTGTGTGTGTGGGTGGGTGTGTACACATTCACATATTACCCTACACGTACACATACTTATGTATGCAAAAGAATATAAAAACATATTTTTTCCTACTGGATGTATCACAGGGCTCTTTACGCTTTGCATTAGCTGTATCTTTAAAACATAAGAAAATTAAGAAAACAGTAAAAGGAATGTTTTGCTTCATTACAACTTTTTGGAAGGTCGTATCTCATACAAAATGTAGTGTCAGTGAGATAATGGATGGAGTGTTTCTTACAGGTAAAATGACTTCACTGTAATTTGCCTTCATTCCATGTGACACTTCTTCTAGTGACATAGTAAAGCTGTGGGGTCTACCAGGCTAAACTGCAGGGTTCAGGTTCTCATATGCACATAGTTTCTTATGGGGTGATGATGTTGCGATTACAACACCTTCATTTTGGAAAATTGAAATGTGTTGTAATGAGGTATTTTTCCTCTTAACTGCATCACTTGGTCTTAGCTTGGAACAGGTGCAGATAATCAATTTTGCTGAACTGGTTGCTATGATGGAGGTGTAACAATGTAGCACCGTTTGCATATTGGGAAGAAAGTGCATACATTTTAATTGGTAATGCAAGTGAATGTTAAGAGTTTCAGGCAATACATATCGTACAGCTGCAGAGAAAATAACCATGTTCTCATTGTACTGAAATCATATACATATGTACACACAGTATTTGGTTTGTGTAAAGATACGCAGTCGCATTATTGAGATGCATGCAGCCATGTAAGCTGTTAATTGCACGAAGAAGAGTTCTTTGTAGGTGACATAATACCCATGCCCAGGAACCCCTAAAGTAGGCACATTAGACATTGATACACAAGTCTGTGCATACTGAAAGATAGATAAAGAGATCCATAATGGCAGGATCAGATTTTCAGGCATGCTTATACATCACTTTTGTAAGCCTTCAGTTCCTGCAAGCATGATGTGCATGTGTCACATGTTTGTGTTATATGAAATTAATTATGGGGTTGATATTGGTGGGCATCCTTCCATTGATGTCAATAAGTTGTGGATCATGTCCTAAATACACAAACAAATCAGGATTTCATGTGCTGGAGATACTGTACATACAAAACAGTGAGCCCAACGCAATACATATGAATTTTGCAAATATATTTTTGGGAAATCTGGACTACAGCAGTATTTATGAAGAAAATCTATGATTTTATAAAGAAAGAAGAGCATATGATCTCCAGGCCTTCTCCTGTTCACCCTTAAAAGCCAGTTGCAAACTATCCAGTACCTTAAGAGGAATGCCCCTTCCCCAACACTTTATGCGGGGGGGAGTGTCTTGTCCTCGCCACACTACCTTTTGAGGCAGCAGAGGGCATGTTCGCCAGTGCGAGGTTTGGAGCCGGCCCGGGGATTTGGCGGGGAGGGAGAGGTGAGCTGCAAAGTGCAGCTTTTTGCTGGAGCTGCTGCACCAGCTCTAGGATGCAGCGGTGCAAATGGAGGGGGCGTGGCTTGCCCGGAGACAGTGTTTGGAGCTGTCTCCCAGCTCCCACTCCATTTGACCTCTGAGGAAGATGAGGAGTCCAATCAGGTTCTTTATTTGGTTGTTAATAAAGTTGTGGCCATTTAAAATCCAATACTGTCTCTGTTGCCGCATTTCGTGTGCGTGTGACAAACTGGATCATGCTAGAATACTACGTTTAGACAGGGGTAGTGCTGAATAAAATTCTAATTCGAGTCCGACCCTGCTGCCCTCAGTCATACCATTTAGTCCCATGAGATCATGTGCATGAGTAAGTGCTTCAGAATTGGACCATTTAGTGCCTTTATGTTAACACGGTATGTAGTTAAAAGTAAACATCATCATTTTGAGTTTTTTAAATTGTTATATTTAGTGCTACCAGTTATTTCCTATATACAGTATTGTCTATTCCATGTATCTGAAATGTTCTGATCCAAAGCCCATTAAAATCAAAGTGGTGGGAAGGGGGCTTCCATTGATTTAAATGGATTCTGGATCAAGCAAGCCCGCACATAGCAGATTGGGACTGAGGTGCAGCATGGCATTCAGTTCAGTCTCACTGGGGATCTGATTAAAGTTGTTAAGGCACACCATTTCCAAACACGTCTTAATGTACTGTTTACATTTTAATTATAGTGTTCATATAGATGAAGGAGGCTCAAAAGACTTTTACGCCATTGCTCCATGAAAGGAGAATTGAGCAGTAAACAGGGAGAAGGCACCAGACTTTTAGGAGAATCTAACTGAAGCTGTACCTTTGTGTATTGGATTCTGAAAAACAAAAAAACTGAAGACAATGTTTTTTTTAAAAGGATCCAAAATATTTATAATAATTTTGATTTACTATTTATTTTATTTAGCTCTATGTATAATTAGAATAAACTTGCATTTAATTAACTCATTAATTTATGATGTGTAATTAAGATACATTTACTTTGGCTGCCACATACATTTACCTGCAATGGGAAACGTTCCGCTCCTGCCTATCACTAGTATTTATAGCACTTGCTATTTTAAAATTTGTTAAAACAAATAAGTTGCCTCATAACACTCTTTATAAGAAGAAGAAGGAAACAAGGGAAAAAAAGATTAATGTGTTATGACAAACTATGTCCCCAGAAGCTATCAAGCCTGATTATGGCCGTTTTTACATGGTCAGTCCCCAACCACCCTGTGCGGTGTTTTGAGGGGGGGGGGGCGTCCGTGTATATGGCCAGCGGTGGGTGGGGGGAATGGTTGTCCTCTCGGTGTTTGCCCATGTGAACACCGAGTGGGATGGGTGGGAGTGTGCATGCTCCCGCGCAACACACACCTCCACCCACAGAGTCCTCCGTAAAACTGGAGGAGGCTCTGTGGGTGGAGGTGGGTGTGTGTCCGTGTAAACGGATACACACCCACCTCCACCCACTGCGGCTAAACACCCATCCCCACCACACTTCTGTCCGTGTAAAAAGGGCCTATGTTTAAAGTGCTGATCAATATTCTGCAGCATTGTGTGCAAGCAGCCTTGTGTATTTTTAGTACACAATGTGTGCACACTTGTGTAGACAGGCACGCTATAGTATCTTTTTACGAAGTGTTGAAGAAGTCTTGGATTGGAAAATTCATTGAGAATAATGAACCTTTTTTTTTAATTATCAAAAATAATATTTTCTAGGTATGTTTTTGAGAATAATTAAAATAAATAGCTATGCATGCAGATATATTTAGATGCTTGTTTTAGAAGGATTTTTACTGTTTCTGGCTATGCTTTCCTCTTGTATTTTTTGAGGGGGAGGGGCTTGGGGGGATTAATTATGAAAAATTAAATCTTATGGGGAAAAGCTGACTTAAAGATTTAAAAATAAACTACAGAGAGCCTTATATCATGTTATGTTTTTTGTTATTTTGAAGTGGGAATATGAGTATGTTGTTACAAAAATATCTTCTCATTTAGTTTCATATTTTGTATTTAGAGGCCAAACTGTTTTGCATTTAGAGTTTCAGTCAATGAGCATCTTCAGCCACAGAGAGGTCATTGTTTTTTAAAATGTACAAACTGATGTACACACAGAAAGTGCTTTAAGTTCCTGCATTTCCAAATGCACTCACTAATTTTACAACCAAAGAAAAAGAAAAAGTGTTGTGATGCACAACAAAAATATTCCTAACAGAAGTTAAAGCTGTAGATACGCCTAGTTACGCTCCTCCTGCCTGGCTTAATACTCACCATAATGTAAATATTGATAGTAGTATGAATTTATAATAATTTCAGTAACGCCATGGTCTATAGATAAACCTGTTTTTAAATAAAATTCTTATATGTTAGAGGTTTTTGACAATTCATCTAGCTTTTAATTGTAACTCATTTAGGCTGCAATCCTCAAATGACGTACTTAGGAATAGTTTCATCAATGAGACTCTTCATGAGTAAATGGTTTGAGAAGTGCAAAAGACTAGGAAACAAATTGTATTCACTAGCTCTCATTTTCTACCAACAGCTTTGTATCTACATTCATAGGCAAAGGATTGTTACCTCATATGGTGGATCTCCTCTCTCTTTTTTTACAATCATTTCTGAAAATGTTAGTTTTAATTCTGTAATTTTTTTTCCCTGTTTGCTGCTGTTCTCCATCGTCTTCTTTTTTTTAATATCATAATCAGAGTTTGCTGCACTCAGCCGTTCATATTTATTGCTTTGTTAATCTAAAAAAGTTCTGCCTGGTGTTTTAGGGCCTAATCCAAAACCTATTAAAGTCAGTGGGAGTTGACACTAGCAGGCTTTGGTCAGGCCAGTGAAGCCAGTAACACTGATTTTAAACCACAAATATATGAAGCATGAACTTGAATAGAAAGGGATTCATTTAATATTACTTAAATGTACTTTAAATGTACTTTTACACACTGGCATTTAGTCTCCATGGTTTGACTCATTTAAACAAAAGAATACTCCTGTTGGGGGGGTGCCGAGCCGAGTATATATTATTTTTCCTTTTTTTTTTTTTTGCAAGGTTCAGGAGGTGAGGTGAGTGCATTCAAGAGTGGGTAAAATACCAAAAGAAAGAAACGCCAAGGAAGTCATAAGAGGCAAATTATTGGCATTATCAGCTTTGCCACGTTGTTCTATATCTCGTGTGAAAGTTCAAGTTTTGCATTATTCAGCACACAAACAGCCTGTTCAGATATTTAATTGGGCAAATGATACTTTAACTTTTCTTAAAATTTGTAATTTAAAGTTAATAAATCTAATGGAAAAAAGTAATGATTTTTTTAATGGAAATATATTTTTTGTTGAAATACACTTTTTGTATTTTTTTAAAAAGGAATTCAGCTGGAAATGTCATTTGATTCCTCCCTCCCCCTCCTTTTATGGCAGTTTTTAATGCTGGATTCAAGCTTTTCATTTTCTATTGATATTTAAAGTATCTATATATAATATTTCTATTTAAAATTATATTACAATAACTTTCTTCTCCTGCATCTTCAGTTCTGTCTGAATGTCTAAATAATGTCAAAATAAAAGGTTCCTCACATCCAGTAAAATGTGTGTGTGCATGCTCTTAAGTTGTAAAAACACATACATATATGCAGGCATACACAAGAACACTTTTATTGGCTGCAATCACTTATTTCCAGTTAGACTCAAAATAAATGGTTTGGGATTGCAACAGGTGTGGGGTGTAGTTTAAATTAAATTTGAATTTCGTATATATGTGTTTACATAAATACATTTATATAAATACATGCAATACATGGTTAATATATAACATATTAACTCCGTCGGTTTATTTCAAATTGCAACTTTTGTCCTTTCTACTGGATTATTTGCAAATACTGTTTTTCTCTATTTTAGTAAGCTAAACAGTATACTTTTGGCTTGAAAATAATTTTCTAGAAGATGTAACTTGTATTGTTGGCTGAGCCAGACAGGCAAATGTCAACAGTCTGATGTTCTGACTTTGACCAACATTGTTTTATACATCCCTTCCTTGAATACATAGAAAAAGGAATAGCATAAAGGAGAATGATGAAGGGTGCGATCCTCATTTGTCCAGGTGAGTAAGGGAGTTGCATGCACGTAAGGTGCACACGGAAGTACTGCAAATGGACCTGAGTAGTTGTCAAATCCTCCACATGGCAGAAAGCATGGTTCTTCTTTGAGGATCTCCACGATTCTCACTCATGGGATTTACTTCCTGCTCCACAGGTACCGGAACACCTTTTCTGTCAGCAGTATCCAGGCAGAATTTGCCTGGAAAAGACTATAACAGGGTGAGGGCTCCGCCCCTCCACCACCACCCCCATCCTGAGAAAAGCGCAGGCTCGCATCACGAGGGATGGTCCAGTATAAATAGGGGGAGGAGCCCTCCCCGCCCCAGTTCCTTCCAACTGCGTGGCGTTGGAAGACCTTGCAGCACTACTCAGCTCTGGTCAGTAGTAAGAATAATAAAACAGTGAGTGCCGCCCTTGCCCGCGGGGTCTCATTCCCTGGGCACAATCCGCCCCTCGGGGTGTCTGGAAGTGCCCAAACAGCCGGGCTTTAAGAGGTGTAGCTCCTGTCCCGCCACCCTGTCTGTCAGCGATCAGCACGCCCCCGCTGTCAAGCGTGCCTGGGTGAGGCCCATAACACCCAGACCTGCAGAGGCTCCCCACCCAGCACTCTACGTCATCGACGATGGAATTGGCGCAGAAGGCGCCGACGGAACTGGTACAACCCGGTCCTGACAGATCCATGACGGCACCGAGACCTGCAGTACCGTCCCCTTCGAAGGAGAGTCCCTGGACTCTCGGCACTGCCCGCCCAGTGGAGGGTGGTACAGAGGCCCCATGGTCACACAGCACTGCCTGCTCCTCGGAACGAGGCTCCAGATGGGCGGAAGGGGGCGAGAAGAAAAAGAAGGGCTCCAGGGAGCTGCCGGAGTGCCCTGGCACAGGGGATGCGGTGGCTCCCCAGGTGCAACACATGAGGGGCGACTTAACTCCGTCAGGACTGACGAGTGCAACACCGCAATTACAGCCCCCGCAACCGGCGGCACCACCCACACCGACAGTTCCGCCCCCTTTACTCACATTACCGGCGACGGTACCCATGGATGCACGATCCCAGGTGCACAGACGGTACCCCTCAAGATCCAGGTCCCCACGGTACCGGAATGTACACGGTACCCCTCTGAGGTACCATCGGGAGCATAGTTCCCGGTTGCCATGTTCCTGCTGCTCACCCTACAACCCTAGAGACAGACATTATGACTATGCCTACTCTCAGAAATACTGATATCAGCCCCGGAGCCCCTCGCCCTACATGCCTGGGACAGACTTTGACACCCTAGCACGCTCCAGACTGGAACGTCCATACGTGCTGCCACACCCTCCGAGGGCGGAACCAACAGCGACGATCTCCCGTCCCCCACCGTCGGATGCGGGCTCGGCACCATTACACCAGAACATAGGGACAGCCAACACCGGGCACAGCACATCAGACCCGATAGGGATCTCGGTCACTCAACTGCGTGGCAAAAGGTTAGCACCCTCCGGGGCCACAGATCTCCTGACCTCGCTGCTGGGGAACCCAAGGGAAGAAATGGGACAGGCGGTACCAATGGTACCGAGGCCAGCTACTATAGCCTCCTCAGGGAGATCAACATCTCAGTCATCGTCCCCATCCTCACCTTCACTAGAGGACGACGAAACCATATCTCCTCCTCCCCCAGACGCCAAATCTGTCTCTGGCTACTGAGGACTCTAAAGCTTTTCAAGGAATGCTGTGGAGGATGGCAACCTCCCTCCCCAAGCTCCCGACCAGAGTTGTCAAGAAATCCCAGACTGGGCCTATTTTTGGGATCTTAGGGGCAGGCGAATTGGGGCATGTAATGCTCCCGATTTTAGAACAGTTAATGGAGCCTGCCTCTACTGTTTAGAACAAACCCACTTCTGTGACACCCACCAATAAATTTGCGGACTCCTTGTATGCGGTCCCCAAGGAAGGTGCACAGATCTTTCACAAACACCCACCCCCGAACTCTTTAGTGATAGCTGCAGCATCGCTAAAATCTAGAGCGGGAGGGATACCGACATCCCCATCGGATAGGGAGGGAAGGAGACTAGATGTCCTAGGACGCAAGATGTTCTCATCCAACTCCCTATCGTTTAGAATAGCCAACTTTGCCTCAGTGATGTGTGGCTATCAACATTGGCTATGGTCACGGCTTAGCAGCACTACAAACCCGAACCAAATAGCAACCCTCCAGAAAGAGGGTGGTATGCAGATGGCACAGTTTCATCTAACAGCAAACATGCATATAGCTGATGCCAATGCCAGAGGTATGGTCTCGGCCATAGCACTGCGCAGACGTGCATGGCTGCGCGCCACGACTCTGACCTAAGAGAACAAGACACGGATAGAGGACCTTCCGTTTGTCTGTGAAGAGCTCTAAGCTGCATCTATGGATGACACTGAAAAAAATCAAGGAGATGAATCAGACGTCTACGTCTACAGGGGTTATATGTGGCACCCGTAAAAAAATCCTATCCCACACAGAGTCCCTATTCCTTCTTACCAAGAAGCCCCACCTATCCCTCATATAGTTACAACACTGGAAGGCGCTTTCAACAGAATACTATGCAGTACCAACATCCACAAGGGCCTCAGCAACGCAAAGCCTTTAATAGGCAGAGAGGGCGTGGCAAGCCATCCCCCAACTTGTCCTCGGGTCAGCAAGCGAAGTCCTGCTTTTGACGAGAGCATGATCAAGGGTGTGCATGAGGACAATCCCTCATTCCATGATCACCTGCTGCCTTTCCTACCCCAATGGAAAGCCATTTCTTCTGACCGCTGGGTCAGGGAGATTGTACGATTTGGCTATGCTATACAGTTTAGATTCCTTCCCCCTTCCTCTCCCTGCCCCCCTAGGGGCTCCCGCCTGACCCCCCAAACCGCTCAGCTCAAATACTAGTTGAAATACAGAAACTACTTCAGAAAGGAGCCATTGAACCGGTTCCCGTATCTGAAATTAATAGTGGTTTCTTTTCAAAAAATGTTTGTGGTTCCAAAGAAAGACAAGGGATTTCACCCAATCCTAGACCTTAGACAACTTAACAAGTTTGTCCATAGATTTAAGTTTCGCATGACTTCCCTACCCATTATTTTTATGGGCCTCCAGCAGGGCGATTGGTTAGCATCCCTTGTTCTACAAGATGCATATTTTCATATTTCCATCCGCCCTTCTCATCGCAAATACTTAGGATTTGTTGCAGGAAACCAACAGTTCCAATACAAAGTTCTCCTGTTCGGTCTGTCTACGGCCCCATGTGTCTTCACCAAATGCATTGCGGTGGTGGCTGCTCACCTCCGAAGACTAGGGGTAAGGATATTTCCATACCTGGACGACTGGTTACTCGCAGCAGCATCGCAACACAACCTGCACAGACACTTGGAAATAACAATGTCACTGCTCAAGGACCTAGGCTTCTTGATCAACCTTTCCAAGTCACATCTACGCCCCTCCCAACACCTACTCTTTATAGGGGCGATACTAGATACTTGCCAGGCAAGAGCATATCTACCTACAGACAGATTCCTTGCCATATGAAAGGTTCTGGGAGATCTGCTAACTTGACCAACGAGATCAGTACGCTACTTTCTTCATCTGCAAGGGCTAATGGCATCCACTACCATGGTGACACCGTACTCACGCCTCCACATCAGACCACTCCAACAATGTTTAGCACAAAATTATACTCCCACCCTCCAACCACTCACCATGAAGCTGACATTACCACAGAGGGTTCACAAAAGTCTACTGTGGGGGAGGGATGCAGACCAAGTACTCAAAAGGATGCCTTTCGATCCACCAAACATCGATGCATCCATCATTTCGGATGCTTCCCTGACTGGTTGGGGTGCTCACATGGGGGACATGCAGGTACACGGTCTATGGTCCATAGAAGAAGCAGAGTTTACACATCAATATATTGGAACTCAGGGCCATACGCTGGGCTCTGAATGCCCTACTACCCCATATCAGAGAAAAGAATGTCTTGATTATAATAGACAACACCACAGCGATGTGGTATGTGAACAGGCAAGGTCAACATGTCTGTCCTTGGAAGCGGAAGCCATATGGCATTGGT
This sequence comes from Sphenodon punctatus, assembly GCA_003113815.1. NCBI lineage: Eukaryota > Metazoa > Chordata > Lepidosauria > Sphenodontia > Sphenodontidae > Sphenodon > Sphenodon punctatus. Next base: position 4,213,589 of record QEPC01003635.1, read on the forward strand.
GCATAACCCACAAGATACACATTCAAGCAGTTCGTCTGACAGGTCAGGACAACTCAATGACATATCTTCTCAGCCACAAGAGGTCGGACCAGCACGAGTGGTCAATGAACGACAGAGTACTTCAGGATATTTTTCTAGAATGGGGGACATCAGCGATAGACCTGCTCGCATCGCAAGAGAACATGAAGCTGCCGAAATACTGCAGCCGTGCAGGGGCTGCTCCAGGATCAATTTCCGACGCCTTTGCAATATCCTGGCACGCAGGGCTGGCCCAAGGGTTTCAGGGGCCATGTGCCAAGCCTTGCTGCGGGGCTCCAAAGGCTGGCCGGCCGGCCAGCACTCACTAGAATTGGAGGGGGGGGAAATTTTCTGGGAATGAGGGGCGGCTGGTTACTTACCTGCAACTTGACTGTGTCAGCTCAGCTCTGCAGGGATTCCCAGGAAGTTTACACCCCCCACCCCCTCCATGAGGACTGACTCGGAGACGCCCAGTGGGGAAAAAAACCAAAAACCGGCAGCGTCTGTCAGTCTCTAGCCCGCGGTGGCGCAGGGCCCCTCCCCCCCATGGGGCCATGTGCCTGGGCACTGGTGGCACATGCCTCGGGCCAGCCCTGCTGGCACAGGACCTTCCTCCATGCTTTTCCCCCAATCCCTCTCCTTCACAGAGTCCTTTGCAAGGCCAGAACAGACCAGGCCCATCTAATTCTGATTGCACCCTTTTGGCCTCGCCAAGCATGGTTCCAAACATTACAAGTAATGACTTCGTGTGTCAAGACTCTTCCACTTATACCTGACCTGCTGTCACGTGCTCAAGGGTCAATCCTGCACCACAATTTGCAGATGCTCCACCTCTCCGCATGGTTGATCCTGCTCTCGTAGGAAACGTACCACCTGAAGTTTCGGAGATTTTGCTGAATTTTTGACGCCTCTCTACGCGAAGGTGTTATGAGGCAAAGTGGCTCCGTTTCTCTAAATGATGTGAAACACAATCTATTCCCCTACACACCCTTGCTATGAATCATGTTTTGTGTACCTCTTGGCTTTACAGAAATTGCCTCTTTCTATCTCGTCCATAAAGGTGCACCTGGTGGCGCTGTCATCGCGCCTGCAACCAGAGGGTCAGGAAACTTTGTGTTCTCACTTTTTGATGAGATCCTTCTGGAAAGGGTTGGTGAACACTTTTCCACCAAGATCTAAACCAGTCCCTCAGTGAGACCTGAATCTTGTGTTATCAAGACTGATGGGCCATCCTTTTGAACCCATGCTTTCATGTACCATGGAAAATCTAACTATTAAAACTGCCTTCTTGATAGCAATCACCTCGGCATGAAGAGTAAGTGAACTGACTGCCCTCAGGGCCTCGCCACCTTATACACTGTTCCATAGGGATACGGTGGATCTAAGGACTGATCCAGCATTTGTACCCAAAGTGGTTTCACCCTTTCATCTGAATCAAACAATTTCACTGCCAGTGTTCTTCCCAAAACCTCATGCTTCACATGCAGAATGGACACTCCACACTTTGGATGTTAAGAGAGCACTTGCTTTCTATGTTGATCGAACCAGGAGCATTAGAGCATGCGACTCCCTATTGTTATTTTATGGAGGACAGAAAATTGGGGTGAAGATCTCGTCACAACGGCTATCCAAATGGATTACTGTATGCATACAGAGATGTTATGCTTTAGCTCACAAGACTCCACCCTTAGGTCTGAGAGCACACTCTACCAGAGCTGCCGCTATGTCCATTGCAAATTTCCATGGGATACCTATCTTGGACATATGCAGAGCTGCCACATGGGCGTCAGTGCATACCCTTACGAAGCACTACTCATTGGACCTCACAGCCAGGTCAGACTCTCAGGTGGGGAAGGCGGTTCTGAATTTGCTGTTTGGTTGACTTCCTCGACTCCCTCCTCCTAGAGGTAGGTGTTTCAACTGCTTATTACTCTCCCATGAGTGAGAATCACAGAGATCCTTGAAGAAGAAATAGAGGTTACTTACCAGTAACTCTGTTCTTCGAGAGAGCTCCGCGTATTTTCACATCCCGCCCTCCTTTCCCTCAGTCTCGAATGACATTGTTGGGTCTTCCGAACCGGGGTTGGAAGGAACTGGGGTGGCAAGGGCTCCTCCCCCTTTTTATGCCGGATCATCCCTTGTGATGCGAGCCCGCGCTTTTCTCAGGATGGGGGGGGGGATGGAGGGGTGGAGCCCTCACCTTGTTATAGTCTTTTCCAGGCAAATTCTGCCTGGATACTGCTGACAGAAAAGGTTTTCCAGTACCTGCGGAGCAGGAAGTGAATCCCATGAGTGAGAATACGCGGAGCTCTTTCGAAGAACAGAGTTACTGGTAAGTAACCTGTATTTATACGTTATAATTATGGTCTGTGGTTTGTTGCCTGTAATGTGAGAGTGTGGAATGAGCCTCTGTACATGGGGACATACTTAAGTATGGTCTGATCACACTTAATTGCTGACCACACAGAGAAAATGGTCTGGATGTCTGGGAGGTGACAGTGGGAGAGGACGATGGGTCATGAAGCTTCCTGCTGTGAATGAAGATTTGGCACCGACCTAAGTCTAGTGCAGCACTTCAGCATGCAGCATTCACATGAACAACCCCCCTTGTGCACCTGAATGAATGTAGATTGAACCACATGGTTCCATTTCAAAGTCCATGCAGGTGTCTCAGGTACAGGGTACAAAAATAGAGTTGAAGGTGCACACACATGGTGTGCGCGCATAGTGCCTCTGGTAAAGTCCCCTGAACTTGCCGTGGAATCCACTTTAGCCCCACTTCTCCCTCTCCTGAGTGGTGGCAGGGTCAGGAGGTCGGGGACTTTCACAGAGACATGTTGCACACACACAAACTCCAATTTTGTCTATGCATACATGGATCTTGGATCATGGCCATTGTGTTGAGTTTAGATTGAATATCATATGGAAAATGTGACGGTACTGGCCTTCACGTTGGAAGAAGTGTTTTTTTTCTTCCATGTCTCCTATAATGCCTGAGGGATGTCTCCATTCATGCTGATAACATTATGAAGTTCTGGAGGCTTTAGCATATCAAGAATTAAATATGATTGTATTCCCTTCCTAATTTTTTTCTTTTACACTGATTAAAGTATAGATATGTTGTACATGGTGGACCCTGTGATCATTCCTGATTTTTCCAGTTTGGGATGTGACCATCGGAACTCTACTCTCTGTTAGTAGAGGCTTTTACGTCACTTACATCTGCTGAACAAAATACTGCAATTTCCTTACATGTACATTTGAAAGGTACTTGTTCACATAGATTAAAAAGTTCAGAAATGATTTTGGGAGAACATTTAGTAGCACTCTTCAGCCACATATTGCCAATTCAGAGCACTAGTTTAACTAAGAGAGTCGTTTATTTTTAGAGCATGGGTACACAGAAAGGGGTAGAATTCACCTCTGTTTGGAAGGCCTGCAAAAGACACTGTGGAACCCAAGTGTAGTATAAGGCTGGATCCTGTGCAACCACTACTGTGTAAAGTGACCAATATTGTGAATTATTGTGAATTATTCTAAATTCTAAGTAGTAGATGTTGGCATATTCTAGTACACAAACAGATGAACCTGATATTTTGACAAACTCCACTTTATTCTTCTCAGTTCCTATAGAAAATCTGATGTTTCATAAAGAATTGTATACCACACAAGACCTGGTCATGTTGTGGTGCCGTAAATAGGAGGGATAAACAAAGGGTTGGAAATCAGGATATCCTAAGCTATAAACCTATCTCTGCTACTGTATCTGTATGTAGTCTTAGTCCAGTTTCTAAATCCCTCTGTTTCCATTTTTACCTTCCCCCCACTACGCACGGGACGGCTCCTCGCAGCCATTTCGTGTTGGGGGGGGCTTTGCCGCTCACACACCCTCACCTACCCACCTATCGAAAGAGGACAAGCGGCCGCTAGCGCTCTGAGTGTGAGCCTAGAGGCAGGTCATAGAGACTTGCGGCAGTTGAGCCTCGCAGCACTGAGGGCAGTTGAGGAAGGAAGCTGCGGTTTCCTGTGGCAGCGGCGTTTTCTTCAAAGGGGACCTCCCGATTGAGCCTACAGTTGCTGCTTTGAAGTTGCCACCTGGTGGATATTTGTTGCACTGCAGGTGACTGGGGAGGTGCTTTTACTGTGGGCTCTACTGTTGCTCTGCAGCTGCCACCTAGAGGAGTGTTTTAGGGTTACTGTGAGTGACTGGGGAGATGCTTTCACTATAGGGTCTAGGGTTGCTCTTAAGTTGCCACCTAGGGGGATTTTAAGGGCACTGCGGGAGACTGTGTAGGATTGTTTTGAAGCTAAATTGGGGTCTTTTCAGCTGCAGGGGGCCACTGAGTGGCTTTGAGGTGGGGGGGGGTGAGCCACAAGAGGGCAAATATCCCCCCCCCCCTCCCAATTCCTTTTCTGGTGACTCGCAAAGGGCAAATAGCCCTTCAACCCAGTCATTACCCTCAGCGTCAAACCGTTTCAGTGCCTCTCTCTCACCTGATTTAAAGAACAGGAGCCCGAACCATCTACGTTGCCAGCCTCGCTATTTACGATGGCAGAACACTGCCAATAGAAGTGGTTGGTGTTAGGGTTGCAGGGTACTGCCATTAGAAGAGTGGTTGGGTCATAGCCCCCTTGTTCAATAAATATGCCGAAAGGGGGAGGAAAAAGGCAAGGGCAAGGCTCCTGCCAAAAGAGGGAGGCCTGCTTAAGGGCAGTTCAGTGAGGGCAGGGTATAGCATCTCCTGCAGCGGACCCATTTGAGGCAGTGCTTCAGGTGCTGCAAGAGAGAATGGGGGGCTGTGAGGGTATCCTCACACAGTTGGCTTCGGCCTCCTCTGGCCTGGGGAATGTCCCTGCGGGTGGCGTCAAGGAGGCTGGGGGGGCTGTGCCCACCCCAGTGCCTCCGCCAGGCTCCACCTGTCTGTTTAAGGGACAACAGTCCCACAGTGCAGAGAGGGAGGTCGGACTCGTTGATGGCTCGCCAGGACCAAGTGTATGCTGTGGTGCAGTGTCTAGAGACCATTGAGAAGGCAATCCAGGATTGCTACCCCGAAACAACCAATTCAGGGCCAGTTCAGTGATGATGAGGGGGCTGGGCCCAGTTGGGGGCCAGAGGCAGAATCCGGTTCCTCCTGGTAATGGTGAGTACCAAATGGATCCATTTCAAGAAATAGGGTGGCCACGGATGGGATGCTGTCATGGCTTCGGCCTGGACATGCCCCCCCCCCTCCATCACCGAGGCTCGGGTGGAATGGGGCTTGGGCCCCATGGCCGGGACATCAGGGTCACCACCCTTCCTTGGGGCCAAGTTATGGAGTGCATGCCCCTTCCCCCTCAGGAATTGGGGGGTGCCAGGCAGCAAAGGTATGGTCTATGGGGGCGGGGAGATGTGGCTCCCCATGGTGCCATGTTACGGATGGAGTGACAGAGCCTTCTCAGCTAGCAGGTGGATATGCTGATGTGTCAGCGCCTATGGGGGTTCATCTGCTGCAAGTCATGAGGAAAAAGATATATGGGGGGGGGCAGTATGTAGATTTGTTCTCCCTTCTGTTTACAGACCCCATTCCTGATCCTAATGCAAAGCTGGAGGGAAAGGATAGGGAAGCATATAAAAGGCCAAATGCGGACCGTAATTGGTCCAATTGGTCAGCGGCATACTCCATATGGTTGGGGGTTATCCTGCAACTGTTCCCGCTCCGAGCTGCCGAGCTGGTGAAGTACCAAGACATCGTTCGGCATGCTTTTGTCACAGGACACCCGGGCGCGTGGCTTTGTTACGACGAAGCCTTTAGGAAGCGTACTGCTATAACGCCTGGGTTAAAATGGGATAGGTATGCACCTGACCTTTGGTTGGAATACATGAATAGTGCATCCAGCGCACCTAGGGCCGATAGCGGGCACGCGTTAATAAAGGGCAGGGTGGCACCTGTCAGTGATCCTTTTCGTGCTGAGGGGTGCCGAGCGACGGTGACAGCTCCAACCTGCTGGGAATTCAACGGTGGAGGGAGCTGTACGCATTCCCCATGTTGATTTCAGCATGTGTGCTCACACTGCGCTGGTAACGACACCACGAGTCTTAGCGGCAGGGTCCAGCAGGCGAGTAACAGGGGGAAGCAGCCCGGTCAACCCTCACAAGGGGGGGGGGAATTTGGGGAAGGGCCCCAACTCCAGTGCGCCATGAACGGATATTGACGCTGCTTCGCGATTGCCCTGATCGTGAAAGCAGTGACCTATGTAACTGAAGGGTTTAGGGTCGGTTTTCGAATACTGGTGCGCGAATTGACAGTGAGGCAGTGGGTGAACAACTTGAAATCCGTAGTGTGTATGGAGGTACTGGTGACACATAAGATCCTAAAAGAAATCAAGGAAGGACGCATTGCCGGCCCGTTTTCGGAACTCCCGATGGAGAACTTACATGTTTCCCTCATCAGAATTGTGCCTATAAGGCCCCGGGCGAATATCGGATGATACACCATTTGTCGCACCCAAGAGGAGGCTCTGTCAATTACGCTGTACCGTGGGAACTTTGTACCGTACTGTATGCGTCGTTTGATTCGGCAGTGAGGCTAGCCAAAGGGTGTGGACCATTGGCGTTGCTGGCGAAGTGCGACATAAAATCTGCATTTTGTCTGTTACCTGTTTACCCTGATGATTTCCATCTACTGAGTTTCCAGTTTCAGGGTGAGTTTTATTTTGATAAGGCTATGCCAATGTGGTGCTCGATATCGTGCGCCACTTTGAAAAAGTTTAGCACATTACTCAATTGGTTAGTACAGCAGCGAGCTCAGTCGTGCAACGTCATTCATTACATGGATGATTCTTTGGTTTGGGGCAAATCGGGCACTGGTGATTCTGGTTTACTGCTGCAGACATTCCAGGTTTTAGGGCAGGAGCTTGGGGTTCCTCTCGCAACAGAAAGACTGTGGGCCCTATGTTGAACTTGTCTTTTCTTAGTATTGAGATGGACACAGTGCAGGGTGTGTCTTGCTTGCCCATGGACAAATTGGGTGCTTTGCAGGAATCTTTGGAGGCGACTGTGGCAGCCAGTAAGGTCACCGTAAAGCAGCTGCAGTCCTTACTAGGATCGCTCAATTTCACTCGTCGAGTAGTAACACCCGGAAGAGTTTTTCTCTCCCAACTTTACGCCAAGGTTTCAAACAATTGGCCCCCTTATTACCGTGTTCGGGTGACCCAAGAAAAGAAGGAGGATTGCAGGACATAGCTCCTTTTCTTGGTTAACTTTAATAGAGTCATTTCCTGGAGGGGTGATCTCCTTTTAGAGGCAGAGTTGCAAGTACAGTCAGATTCCGCCGGGACGGTGGGTTTCAGAGTTTATTTCAGAGGACGATGGTGCGCTGCACCGTGGCCCAATGAGTGGGTGGTGGAGGGTCTCACCAGAGACTTGACATTCTTGGGGTTCTTCTCCATTGTGCTGGCAGTACAATTATGGTTGGACGAATTTTCAAATAAGATGGTAGTATTCTGGTGTGACAACCTAGCAGTTGTTCATGTAATAAATTCAATGTCCTCAAAATCCACAAGGGTCATGCACTGGTCAGAAAATTCGTATTGCAATGCTTAATGTTTAACATCATGTTTACATCAAAGCATGTTCCTGGAGTTAGCAACGGCGTAGCCGATGCACTCTCTCGTCTCCAGATGAACCGGTTCCACCAGTTGGCACCAGAGATGGCTGTCGAGCCGGAAGCATTGCCGCCAGATGCATGGATCCTTGGGTGGTAGACCTATTCCAAACGGTGCAAGGATCGTTAGCAAAGTCTACATGCATGCCCTATGGGAGGGCATTTAAGGAATTCCAAAAATTTAGGTCTAGTAATGGTTGGGAGCTTTCCCATACCTGAGCGACATGCCATCAAGTTTGCATTCACCCTTAGGCAGCGAGGTTTGGCCCCAGGCACTATTGCCAGTAAGGTGTCGGCCATTGCTTTCTTTAGCAAGTTGGCCGGTTACCCCTTGCTGGACAGCACTTTTTTAATACGCAGATTGTTGTAGAGCTGCTCGGGGTCCGGGTCATGGTCATGGTCATGTTGTGGTGCCATAAATAGGAGGGATAAACAAAGGGTTGGGAATCAGGATATCCTAAGCTATAAACCTATCTCTGCTACTGAATCTGTATGTAGTCTTAGTACAGTCTCAGATAAGGTGTTCATGCATTTGGAACATGCAAAATGTAATACTAAGGAGGACTATTTTGTTAGGGTGAATGAGAAGGTGAGTAAGGAGGTACCTGTAAAAAGATTGTTTGGCTTTTGCAATTTGAATGCAGTTAATCACCTTGAAATTAAGGGTCTTTAACAGGTTGCACCTATAACCACCATCTTGTAAACCTAGTCAGTCTGTTTCATTTGTGCAAACATGAGCAGTAAATTTATTTATGAGGCACATGGTGTTATGCATCCAAATATCTGGAACAAAATCTGAGTCTTTATCAGAGAAGCTAGAGATAGAAAATATTCTTGAAATCATTAAACCCATTCCGTTCCAGTGTGGAACTGTTCCTTCCAAATAATTAAAGGCAATACGCTGGGTAATTTCAGACGTTACGAGACCAGAGTCAACCACAGTGAATCCCCTGTGATGGCCATGAGTCCTGTAATGTCTGTTTGCTCCCCGTCAGATGTTCACCGCAGTGAATCATGACGGGGATCAAAATGACCACGATTCTGGACCTCCAGCCACCCAGAGGTCCAGAATCGTGGTTAGATTGGCCACAATCCGGGATGGGCCAAAAGTAACATCTGTTATGTTTGGTTCATCCCGGATTGTGGTCCCGACCATGGTATGGGATCAGGCACAGCGGCCGGATTGGCCGCTGCGCCCGCCCGTCTCCCGGAGGGTGGGTGGCCGGGGGAGCGCGGGGGCAGGGCTGTGCGGTTGCGCTGCGCAGCCCCACCCACTCCCCGATCCCCGGTAGGAATCAGGCCGGCACATCTAAAGGACGGCCAGACTGATTCCTGACCGGGATCCGAAACAGATCCCGGTCCGTGGTTCAGCATAGTGGGCCTCTGGACCTGTCATATCTGAAATTACCCGCTGTTACAATTCTCATCAAGCATAGGAAAATGAACTAAAGAGTGAATTTCAAAATGTTCAACAAAGGCTGTTCGAAGACAGAAGATGAATTTGCAAAATCACAAAAATTTCAAAGATTTCCTCTTGCATGACTATTTTAAGGCAAACTTGTTAGAATAATGTCCTCTGAATTACTTTAAATCCTTTGTTTGATTATGCTTTTTCCCCAGATAACATGCTTCTTTCTCCTCCCAAGTATTTTCTCTCCTTGATAGTTTTTTTCCTCTCTTGTAATCCATCCTATGTGTTCTATTAGAAACTAAACTCCTTTTGTACTTGTGATAGTACTGCCAGCAGAGCTAGCCATAGTCCCTGGTCTGTACAGTATTGGCATTGACTGTGGAGAATTACAATCAGGTCAGATGAACAGGCATTCTCACTCTCAATCACCCTGTCTCCAGTTTTCTTTATCAAGGACATAGCTACTCAGAAGAATGCCCCCAGACACACATGTGATGCATATAATTAAGAAGCAGACTTACAGTACTTAGGATTTGTGTAAATGAAGGGAGCCCAACTAGTTCCTCAGTATGCGTAGCTTTAAGCCAACAGATCTACAGCATTTTAAAAATTTATTTATTTATTTTTTGGTTATTGCATAAGTCCAACTGGGCTTTTAATTATTTTTAAAGGTAATTCATTTTTGTACCTTTTTTTTTTTTTTTAGTAAGCATGCTAACTTAGGCCAGTCTGGCAAAGATTTATGCAAGCAAGTTACTTTGCACACGAGAGTATTCCGATATTGAATTTTTAAAATTCTCAGTGAAGACTGCAGAATGATCACCATGTGTATTAAATATGAATTTGGAGCTGTGGGTACTCATCACCTCTGAGAATCCACGGCCCATGTTTCAAATTACTGAAATCTTGGTTGGAAATTTATAGTAATAATTAGTATTTGTTGTTGCAGTATCCTTTTCAGGACACAAGGATGATTAGACCCCTATTGTACTGAGAGTTGTATAATGCAAGTAGATAGGGGTCTTGCCTTTGGATTTACATTCTAATTTGAGACTTGATGGAATATGAACACATGAGTGTGATAAATTAAACCTAGCAAAGACTGAAGGAGGATGACTGCTCTGATTGGAACTGTTTGGGCAGATTTTATGACCGTCTCAAGGCAGAACATTTTTTGGTGCCGTTGCATAGTTCTCAAAGAGTTGCGTTTTCAAGTGTTTGTGGTCTTAGCTCAACATCTCCAGACAGCCTGATGCTCAAACTGCCTTATTGGTGCAGACCTCATGAAAGTGAATAGGATTTGCACCAGTGAAGCACATAACAGATTGAGACCAAAGTGAATATCTTTTGACCTTCTTCAGTTTAGATGATGGAGTTCTGGGCAACCAGTGCAATAATATTCCTCATTAGAATCTGACTGGAATATTTTCAGTATGAAAAGGGAGATAATGAGAGGTCCCTTCCAGGCCCAGTCAGATAGATCTGTTCATTTCTGCCACTAAATCAGTATTCTTTAAAAGGAAACCTGAAACTAGAAATCCTATAAACCTGCAGACATCACAAGTGAGATGTCTATTTTAGTTTTTACTCTCTCCAGAGAAACAAAACTTTACTGTTGTTCTCTTGACATATATAGCACATACTGATGATCAACAACTTGTAGTAGGAAGCTTTTCCATTATTTGCAATGAAAAAACATTATTGGAAGTTGATTTTCTTTTTTTAAAAATAATTTAAAATGCCATTAACTAGAAGTTAGTGTCATAAGACAACTTACTTTTTTGTATTACAAAAGACACGTAAGTTATAAGAAAGTGTGTGTTTTTTTGTTTGTTTTTTTTAAATTAAGTAAATCTGCAGTATGCCAGCCTCACAGAACTTACTGTGTACATTTTGTTGTGTACGGATTGGTATTTCCACTAGGTACATATTTTACATCCTTTGGTTCTGCTTATCCTTTTTATGGACACAATGGATCACATTTTGGCAGATTTTCATTGGCTCCACTTGGAATGTAGGAAAATATTAGGTAATAAAGGTCCATTATTACCAGTGCTATTTTCAAGACAACTTCTGTGAGTGATGTGGTGACAGAGCCGACCTTAGAATTTTCAGGGCCCACGGCAAAGATAAAATGGTGGGTCCCTGAAGTCCCCACCTCCTCCTCTGTGGCCTCACTCCCTCAGGGACACCTTCTGTGGGACCCTGGAGGTGGTCATGGTTCAGGCCCTGCTAGATGGGAATGGGGGCCCCACACCCTGCCCTGATGAAAATGGGAGCTATTGCAGGGGCCCCGGAAGTAGAGAAAACATTGGGAGCTGGGGCATCACCCCACGTCACTTTGTGATATGGCTGGCCCTGCGTGGTGGACCAAAACTATGCAATGCACCAGTTATTGATCTTATTTTCTTTTACAGAGGGTATTTCTTTACTGTATATAAAAAGGGAAAAAATGAGTTTGTTTAGTTTTCATAGTGTAGCTTTATTTCTTTCATTGTTTTTCTTCTCATTTTTAAAAGTTAAGCCATGTTATAGTTGTGTTTGCATAAGCGAGCTTCTGGAAAATTTTCAAGTTCATTCCACGTTTTATTTTTTAAACATTTTTTCTTGGAAAAAATGTTAAATGATTTTAGGGCATGACGCTGTGGTAGTTTAGCATGCATGGTACTACTTAGCATTGGCATTAATTCCATGAAGGTGAATGGGACTTGCCAAAACTAAACAGATGGAGGACTGAACATTTAGTTCAGTTACCTTTCCCCCTACCCCCCAAAAAAGGCCAAATTCTGCCTTTGGCCCACAGTAGTAAAACTAACATTGAGTTTGAGTAAAAACAAACATGTAGATGGCACTGCAGCTTCCCAGCCCGGGAGACAGCATACGGCCCTGAATAAATGTGCCTGCCGCCAGGAGAGCCATCCCACCGCCTGCACAACCTGGGTAGGGGTGGGACTGTAATAGAGTGTGGGCGACCAGCCTCACTCCCAGAGTCCTGCCCCCAGCCCTGCTCCATGACAGGCAGCCATGGTGGTCCTGACAGCAGGGATGGCAGGGCCGAACAGATATGCTGGCTCACATGGACAGCTCTCGACCCAGCATGGGTGCCTGGAATCTTCCAGAGAACTCATTCTGGGCCATCCACCTACCCGTTTTGGACCAACACTTGGCAGCGCGGGACCACATGTACAGTGACGGTGAGTCCCAGGTCACAGCGGGCCACGTTTGTTTTTACACTTTGAGACTGCAGGACCAGGCCTCAAAATAACTGTCTCTACAGTTGTACTGTGTCCATACAAATGTTTGCCATCTGTAGTTTTCAACAGGCAGCTGTAGAGTTTAGTGTCTCTAAGCTGTAGAATTTAGAGTAGGGGCGGATTCAGACGTGTCTTTAAATCGCACAGAATCCTCGGCGGCAAAGTGCGATTTAAAAAAACCCGCACTTCTGGGCTGGTGTGAATGTGCTGAGCGCGCACATTTGCACCTAGCCCGAATGTTTGGAGCGCGGTTTGAAAAGCTGCTCGGAGCAACTTTTCAAACCGCGCTCCAAACATTCGGGCTAGGTGGAAATGTGCGCGCTCAGCACATTCACACCAGCCCGGAAGTGCGGGTTTTTTTAAATCGCATGATGCCGCCGAGGATTCTGTGCGATTTAAAGACACGTCTGAATCCGCCCTAAGTTTGGAAGATTATACTGTTCTTAAGGAACATGAGTTTTGGAATTTTGCATGATAGTTGTAGTACAATACAAGTGTAATAGTGTGCTGTGTGCTGTACAATGCTATTGGATTACAGTTTATTTAATTTTTCCCATCTGTGAGACAGCCTGTCCTAAAGGGTTAAAGGTTTAAAGTGTAGTTTTCAGGCACAGAACTGTAGCAGTTTTACCACTAGTTCTTCTAATGATTAAGATATGCTTGGAACTTAGCCTTTGATTTCCTCTGTTTAATTGTAGCCCTAAGTGAAATGGAGTTTTGATTTATAGAAAATGTAACATTGGGAACAGAAAGTTTTAAATTACAGTAACAGTAAAATTTTCCCATAATAATCATCCCATATTGTTTCAATTCAAAAGAGCTAAGGGTTGATTTGTGTGGGAAAAAAATCCTTTAGTAGCCAAGTTCCATTGAAAACTTTAAAATAATTTTTAAAATAGCACATAGTCTTGGGAGGAATTAAGTATTTGCTTTCTTTGAGTAATAATTAGCATTGCATGCTATAAGAATGTTTTGTACCTTCTACAATTTTTGTAAAAATATAGCATGTGCGGTAGTGTGTTCAATCAGTTACATTTTTATTCTGAAAATTGCACGTTAAACTGAGTTGGAAAAGCAATACTAGCATAAAATAGAAAAGGGGAAAACTCTAGAAAAACATGACCCTATAGCTATCACTTTTAAATCTATTTTGACAGACTTTCAGAGAATATTAGGTATGTACATCACATTATATAGCATGTTACTTAAGCTTTTATAAAATATTGGGCCTGTTTCTAAGTTGTTTGGGGAATTGTGCATTAGTGGGCTTTTAGGAAACAAATTCTTGCTTGGACCCATGTGCATTGGCATTTTTTTTTAAATTATACTATAAACAATATAGATATTCCAGGTAATACTACTAAACACACTAGAACATCTAATAAGTCAAAATTAAAGCTCTTCAGCAAAAAATGGTTGACCCACAATGATGTCAAGCCAGATTCCCCTCTGATACACACTGGCGTAAATTTGAAATAATTCCACATATGTTTATTTAGATTTTACATTATTTTATCTGATAATAGAAACTGGCCTTTCAGTATCCAGAATTTATTTTTAAAATTATTTATTTTATTTATTTATTTATTTATTTATTACTGTCATTTGTACCCTGGCCCTCCTGTAAACAGCTCGGGGCGGCTTCCAACAATATAAATACATAAAAACAATATAAAACAATTTAAAATAATCAACAGTAAAAATGTTTAAAACAGGGCCCCAGAAATTAAAACAGTAAAACAGGATAGGGGCGAAAAAACAATAACCCTAACCCACCCACCCACCCCCAAAGGCCTGGGCGAACAGCCAGGTTTTACAAAAACGCCGGAATGACAATAGGCTTGGGGCCAGGCGAGCTTCCTCCGGAAGGGAGTTCCAGAGACGCGGCCCGGCCACCGAGAATGCCCTCTTCATTGTGGCCCCCCGCTTTACATGGGGAACCTCCAAGAAGGCACTCCCGGCAGACCAAAGGAGCCGCTCTGGGGCACGGAGGGCGAGGAAATTATAAATGTTTTGCTACATGGCCTTCGCCCTTTTCAAATGGACACAACCCTGTCCCCTTGCACACGTGGGTGGAGGATGGGTGGGCATCCGTGGGAACGCCGAAGCCGGTGGGTGGGTGGGTAGGAGTGCGTACGCACTACCGCGCTCCACTGACCTATCACCCAGACATGGAGCAACGGGCACCAATGCCGGATACTCCGTGCGTGGAGGTGGGTGGTGGGGGGGGGCAGTGGGAATGTACCCCCATGCACCACCCATTCACTACTCCACCCACCCATCCCTCCATGCACCCATGCCCGTTAGCAAAGGGCCTTTGACTTGCACACATCTTTTATTTAGGGGTTACAGTATGAATGAACTGTGATGAATTGTTTGTGTGCTAAGCTCCTTTTCTAGTACATTTACAGTAGTGTGAAAATTACTGGATTTTAAGAAGTACATACCAGTTTTCTTGCATAATCTATTACGGTAACATTTTAAAATTAGGTCAGCTCTGCACATGTGCCATATCCTGTCAGTTTAATCAAGATACAAATTTAAAGACAAATCGGCACTGTCTTTTATATAGTGCCTCTAAATCCATAGTAATTGGGACCAGACCTTGCTAAGGGAAGAAACTTCCGTTTTCCTGTTACCACTACCAGTGGGTGTTGCTTTACAGCTGCACCACATAAAAAGAGAAGATACAGGAGAAATTTCTCAGTAGCATACCAAGAAAGAGTCAAGAACTAGTGAAAAAATTAATAACGGAGTACAGCGATGCATTGTAAATAATGTACTTCACTCTGCACAATTCCTTTTTGGTAAAAGAAAACTTTTATATCAAATACAAGCAGAAAAAAAATAGGTAGGATAAAAATAAAGGTATTTTTAATGCCTTTATACTTAAGTGACATGAGCATTAGAAATAACTAAAATGGGACATTTTTATTTTTACAAGCACTTTATTTATTTTTTATATAACATTGTTGTTGTTTTAAATGTATATCTCACCCATTTCCTGAAGAACTCATAGATTTCATTTCCACTTATCATAAAGAGTCTATGGTAGACATTCCTGTGCAGTATGCTTTTTTAAAACGTAAGTACGGTAAAAACATATATAAACTTACATATGTTAAAAATATATATAAGCTATAGACTGAAAATGTACATCTGATACATCAGCACAGATGGAGTAGTCTGTCATTAGAACTGTGTTTGTTGCTTTTGGAACACAGAGCATATTTCTAACATGGCATCAACAATTTCCGTGAACTGAGGTCAAAATAAACAGGTTGCATTTGGATACAAAAAACACTCTGGAAAGCATCTTAAAAATCCCTGCCTCAATATAAATAAATATTCGTCTACTGAATATTTTTCTGGTTTCCAAGTACAACATATTTATTTTGATCTTGATTTGTAGAAATTGTTGGTACTATAACTGAAATAGTTTCTCTACTTTATATTGTGTGTGTATTCATCCTTTCTAAGAAGGTCCTACCTTACTTTTTTTTTTTTTTTTTTACCATTTGGAAGAACAAATGTACTGTAATGAATTGGCAGTAAGTTCCATATGAGATACACAACATGTTAAGAACTATGTTAATGAAAAATTGTATCCTTGCAAAGTTTCTCCTGACTAAAACATTTTAATGAATAAAAAAAGAGGTGATACAGTGTTTGAAATGAGGTGACGCAGTGTTGGAAATTGCATGTTTTTTTAAAAATCATGCTGAATATATTTTTTTCCCCTAACAGGATCCAATCCTGCAAATACGCTTGTAGGTAACTGTATCGACAGTCCCTTTGAACTTAATGGTAACCTGACATGAGTAAAGTTAATCCGTATACATTTGCAAGATCAGGACCTTGGCATATGCCAGGGGAGCCCTCTGCGGGTTCTGTCTGTTACCCTTGTCTGTGGGGCGGGGTGGGAGGGTGTTCTCAGTTGCTGCCCCCATTTTGTGAAACTCCCTTCCCCATGAGTTTTGTTATACTATAGGTGATGCAAAACCTTTTTATTTGAATGAGCATTTGGCAGGCAGGGATAAATAGGACTTGGGTGGGTTTTGGGGTAGGGTTGTGAGGGAGAGAAGAAGTTTGAGTGGAGGGATGTGTGTTTTATTTTTTTAATTAATTTTGAGCCGCCCTGAGCCTTGTGGGAAGGGTGGCATATAGATTTGTAAAATAAATAAAATAAAAGAGTGTTCAACAAAAACTTACTGAATGACATGCTGTGGGACAAGAGTTTGAGATAATCTGGGTTTGAATAGGGACATAAACGTGTGAGCCTGTCTCATATCAGAACTCGTTTAACCATATATTTGTATAACTTGCGACCAGTACACCTGCTGAGCTGTGAGAGAGAGCTTTCACATATTGTTTTAATTGTAGCATTTATGAAATTGAAGTTCCCGTTGTTAAATGAATTGTTTAAAAGAAACCCAAGTGCAATGCAGGTCTGTGATCCTGGACACATGATAGTAGATCCCACCCCCTGTGTCATCGCAAATTCTTTTACATCTTACTTCCACTTCACCCACAGTTTCTTTTCTGCTCTCGGGCTTCTGAGTTTCAAACTTTTCAGCGAGTGCAGCCACAATTTTTTTTCTTCGTTCCACCCCCCGCCCCTCCCTCCCTTTTCTTTTCTTTTCTTTTCTTTTTTTAGTTGGCTCTCTGAACCCACCACAGATGGTCTCTGCCTCATACATAATAAGGATTTTTTCTCTCTCTTCTTTTGAGGAGGTCTCTTGTGTGCCTGACAGACAGACAGACAAGCTTGGACCTGGATTTTTTAATATATTTTTTTAAAGAGCCTGGGGGCTTGTTTGCCAGAGTTTGTAACTCCCTACAAGCTTGTTTCAGCTCTGTAATATCGAACCTGATGCCAAAAGTAGAAGCACATTTTGTCCACTTAATCCCTTCTAAGGGAAAAGATGTACAATAATAATACTATATTTTTTGCACAGCTGGAGAGGTGGGTGGGAATTCACCAAAACCTTTCTAGAGGTTTAAATTTGTCAGATTTAAACTGACAAATCTGGAGCATAGTGGGGGTGGGGGTTCTAATAAAGGTGTAGTAAATATACTCAGGACAGCTTTAAAGTGATCCCTCATGAACAGCTGTATGCTAATAAGAATAGTTTGTGTTCTTGTTGTTGTTGCATAATGTACAGTATGTGCCAGCTAAAATAACTTGGCACATCTGAGTTTCAAGATTTGTGTAGAAACCAGCAAAAGGCAAGAAAATAAAGGAATAAAAAGTCTTGCATCTTAAAGACCTCTAGGTGATAGCTTTGCTGGTGTCCTTGTAACTTTCTTGACAAAGTTTCTTTTCTGGACATTATGAATTATTGCAAACATGTTGGGTCAGTAGTCTTGTCTGGGGAAGGGTGCCAAATGCTGCACCATAATGCCAGCTCTGGTTTTCTGTTGTCTGGTCACACCCAAACCATTTGCACACAGCTTTTTTGACCTCAGCTGTGCTTGTTGGGAGTAGAAAACATGGAAGGGTCTGTAGAATAAACCAAATAAAAAGCATTTAAATCATAGGTTGTTGTAGCAGTTGATTCCCACCAATGCTGAAATGTTAGTGTTGGAAAAAATAACAATGGTCCTTGGGTTGACTACAGCTTGAAAAATGGACAGAATAAAATCAGATTATGTTACTAAGGGTTCCCTCAGCCATCACAATTTTCAAGGGGTAAAATCCATGAAAAAGCACTTACTTGGTGATTTATAGGGATGGGTGAACAGAACGGAGTTTGGAAATTCGGTTTGGTTCGGTTCAGTTTGAAATTCAAGTTCGGAAATTCGTTTCAGTTCAGTTCGGTTTGAAATTTGAGTTCGGTTCGGAAGTTCAGTTCGGTCGACCGAACAGACCGAGTTTGGTCAAATTCCGAACTTCCGAACCAAGTTCGGCCATTCAAAACCAGGTTTTTTGGTGTGTGTTGCCACTAGGGATGGGCGAACAGAACGGAGTTTGGAAATTCGATTTGGTTTGATTTGAAATTCAACTTCAGTTCGGAAGTTTGGTTCGGTCAACCGAACAGCCCGAGTTCGGTCCAAACTTCCGAACCGCGTTCGCCCATCCCTAGTGATTTACCATGTGACAACTTGTGATGTCTAAAGGCTTCCACTGCATGGTAAATCTCTGGGGACTAGTTAGATAATATGGTGGTTGTTTTTTAAAGGAGCTTCCATAGATTCCCAAGGGATTTACCATGTGGCAGAAGCATACAGACATCACAGATTATCACATGGTAAAACACCACGTTAGTTTCTGCTCCTTTTAGCTCTGAAAAATGTGACATCAAAACGTACTTTGAGGTAAGATTTCTGATATTTGTTTTGTAGACCATGTGTTGATACTCTTAACAGGAGAATGCACTGAATTTCAGACAGAGTCAGGCAGGCTGGTACTTCACAACATTTGGAAATACCTTGGGCTCAGTCACTCCACCACTGTACATGATTGAATAGCATCAGCTCTTGGAGCCAGACAAGGTTTTGTTGATGATGCAGTGGGGAAATTAATTGGTTAGCAACAAGGATAACGGGACAGTAAGTAAAAACATAGACGCAATGGCAAGAGAAGGTGCAGGATGGGAGAACTAGATCAGCTCATATCATCATGAAAGTGAAACAACAGTGATGAAAAAGAAAAGGATATTGAGCATTAATTTGTGATTGCATACAGCAAGCTAATGTTTGGCAAAGTAACCTTTATTCTTTTAATAACTAAGGAGTCCCAGATTTGTAGTGGTCAAGTGGATGTGCTTCCACTAAAAACGTCTATGGAACAATAGATATCCCACAGCTGTTGTGCATTCTTAATTGATTAGATCTTCCAGCTCCTTGCAGAAGCCTGGGTTGTAGAAGACGTTTCTGATAGGAAGGGAACCTGATGGTGCTATAAGAAAGTACCAAGCCCCTGAAGATTTATTTGTAACTTTTGTAGACATCTAACACCAGAGTCCTCTGCTGCCTCCTCCCATCCCCCTCAACTGGAGTCCACGATAGTTCAGTCACCAGGCTTTCTGGATCAGGGAAGGCCTGGCTCTGGGAGGCAAAGTCATTCACTCTCACCTTCGCACAATGAGTGGCTTCAAATAAACACTTAATAGGTATCTGTCAGTGTAAAAGTTCCTCTTTGGTTTTGCACAAATGCCAACTTTATACACAGACCTCTTATTTTTGCAGCTGTCTGCCTACTCTCGCCAGGTAAGAAGAGGTTCTTTGGGCATTAGCTAGCTGGGGAGTTGGAGGAGGGGACTTGAGAGGAAAAGGGGATGGCTTTGAGGCACTTACATGCTGGGGGTTGAGGGGGAAGAGGAGGGGACTTTGGGGCACTAGTTTGCTGCAGAAGAGAAAGTAAACCTTAAGTGGAAGAGGACAGGGTTTTGAGGTTGATGGCCAGCTGACGGGGAGGAAGAGGAGGGAGTTTGAGGGGGAAAAGATGGGGGTTTGGGACTGTTGGATAAATGGGGGTAGGAGGGATCTTTCAGGGACGGAGAAGAGGCTTAAGGGGTGCGGCTAGCTGGGGAACTAACTTGAGGACAAGAGGGAGCTTTGCGGGTACTGGCTAGCTGAATCCAATCCGTACTCTCAAGCTCTATAAGAGTGAGCACAGGGAAAAGTCAGCATAGATGAGGGTATGCACTCAAGGATATGGGATGTATCCATGGCACAGATCCATAATCTAAACACTTCCCTAATCCTGTGCACAAAGCCCACTCCTCTTCCCCACAAGCCCCCTCCTCCAACTCCCCAAATAGATAGTGCCCTCAAACCCCCTTCCTACCCTGAGAGTGAGGGGGTAGATGGCTCCAGGCAAGCTGAAGCAGCAAGCAGTTTTAAGTTCCCCTTCCTCCAGTTCCTATGCAGCCTTTGGAGCTTGTAATAATTTTCCAAATGGCCTCTCAGAAGAAGAAAAGGTCCCCCATCAGCCTGTTGTAGTTATGCATGCTTGCTTTTGGTGAATGCTGCTGGGATTAAGGGATAATACTATTGATTTTGGTGCAGATCAGAAAATCCAAATGGCTCTACCTGTGCTTCGTCATAGCAAGGAAACCATAATATCAGTAGGGCTGCCACTTCTCATGGTTTCACCCTGAGACTTTCCTTTTGGTCTAGGGAAGCCTCCGGTTATAGTTATCTAAATATCAGATAACTATATCTTAACCAGAATTCCTGAGAAGAGATCTTCTTTCTTTACTGTGCAAGTTGACCATGTTTTTTATTATTATTATTATTATTATTAATATTATTATTATTATTAGCAAACATTTATATAGCACAAGCAATGTACCTGGCGCTTTACAAAGTAATTGAATAGACACGGTCTCTCCCCTAGGGCTTACAGTCTAAGAGACAGGGGCGGGGGGGAGGTGAAGGAAGGGGAACAGAGGGAGAGACAAGGAGTGTAACATTCACGAGGATGCGAGGTCCCAGGTGCATGTGGTTGGCTTGGTTACACATGTTCTGCAATAAGGAACCAACCTGGTGGGAGTGTTGAAGAGGTGGGGCAGAGAAGGGACAAGGATGGGCAGGCACACCCATCTCCTGCATCTGGGCCCGTTTAAATCTAGCTATGTTCCTGTCTCTTCTGCTGGTCATCATAATCCTCAGCATTGTCCCATTGGTAGCTGTGACCCTGACAACAGTAGTTAGTTACTCTGCTTAGCCCCACCCCTTATGCCAGTAACATTGAGACCTAGGTGAGAAGTAGGTGAGACTTCTACCTCTAAGAAGAAAAAAGAGAATGTGGGTTCAACACTTATTTTATTTGTTTATTTAAGGCACTGGCTCTTGCCTTGGCCTAAACACAATACAATACAATAAAACAGAGATGAACTTAGTGAACAAACTGGAACACTTATATTGGTTATTTATGGGTCTTAACAAACGTGATGGTGGCCACTTTGGCCTGCTGAGGCTCGCAAGCCACTGGCACGTTAGTTGATGCGTCACCAGATGTTTCCACGGGATTGTTCCATCATGGGCCGCTGGGCGCAGTGCAGGGGGCAGAGCTGGCCGACCACACATTCGTGCGACTCCCTCCCTTCCCCAGCAGCCCAGCCGACGGCACATTTGTTGGTCAGCCCGATCTGGTCAGGGCCATGTTGACAACATGTTCCCAGGTCGGGTCGTGACAGTGGTGCTCCAGCATCACTTCTGTTAACATCCTATGTTTCTTAACCTTGTTTTTTATAAAAAGCGATGGACAGTAACAATATTAGCCTACAAGATACATTTCTGTTCTCTCATTTTGAATTGTGAGCCAGGCAGCTGATTTCCTTGTTTGTGCATAGTTCTACCAGTTTAACTAAGGCTCTGTTTTTTCACTACCAACTGCTCACACAGATCATAATGCAAAAACCCAGCTGTAGTGAGCTACTGCATTAAGACTTACTGTCCTCGAGTTCCATTTCAGAATTAATAAATCAGACTCTGGTTTAAGACTTTTACTCTTAGAGATCTGGATCCAAAAGGAGTACGAGTTCTGTGTATGAACTAGAGCTGGTCAACTCTGCACATGAAAATGTTGAAGTTTATATTTTGATCTTTGAATGCGCAGTATCGCCAAAATCTTAATTCAGAATGAAATTTTGATCTAGCTCTAGTCTGACCAAGTGACAGCAGACACCAGTGTGTATTAAATAACTGTTGTTCGTAGGGGCATAGTTTGCAATTTTTGCTCAAAGCAGACCCTGGAATGGAATTGAAGAGGTGAGAGCAATGCAAAGGAACTTTCACAGTTCTTTCTTTTGTTATCTGTTCTCTTAGTCACATTTATCCAGAAACTTCATTTAAAAAATCAGATAATGAAAAATGCCTCTCATTTCTCTAAAACTATTTGGGTAAGTTTTGGGGGGGACTGCTATCCACTTAGTGTTGTTTTATGGAATGAATTGTTGTTTTCAAGAGGATTATAAATAGCACACCCCTTTTTGAAATATAAATAGTCCAGTTGCTTTAAATTGAAATTAATTAAGATAATAGATGGAGACTGACAGCTCATAGTAACTATGTTTTTTTAAATAGTGTCCAAAAGGGGGGGAGTGGGAGAGTGGTGTAGATTTTGCATTTATTTTAACCTGTCTGCATGGAATATATTGCACCAAAGTCTAATTTTTCTTATGAGGAAAAACTTGTATTGTCCAACTGTCTGTAGATTTTTAGGTTTGTGTGGGGCAACAATAATTAATGTAAATTATTCTCTGCCGGTAAATTTATATCTGACTGAGGAGGGGTTTCCATAGCCGCAGTGGTGAATTTGCCTCCGAATGCCAGGCCTGACTGCATCCCCTAAAATTTTGAGTAAATTGGAATTCTAAACTACAGTTGAATTTCAATCTGGGTTCATGTATTGTGCAAAAATGTGATCATGTTTGGCCACTAGCTAGCCTCATATTTGGGCTAGATTTAAGCATGTTGATTAAAATTTTCTTATTCTGTCTTCCTGAACAGAGACCAACACACTGGCTCTTGGTAAACGTCTAACCCACCTTTTTGGAATGTAGTTTTTATGCAGGGAGAGGGACAGTATA
This sequence comes from Sphenodon punctatus, assembly GCA_003113815.1. Classification (NCBI taxonomy): domain Eukaryota; kingdom Metazoa; phylum Chordata; class Lepidosauria; order Sphenodontia; family Sphenodontidae; genus Sphenodon; species Sphenodon punctatus. The sequence continues at coordinate 4,236,456 of QEPC01003635.1, forward strand.
ACTTAATCTCAAACAACATTATGTTTATAATGCTAGACAGGAGCTAAAACAGATAATCCACAAGTGGTTTTTTTTTTGCCTTGGATATCACAAAAAAGCTTGCAAAGCTACAAAAGGTTTATGGTAATGCCCTATACTGGGATAGTCCAATAAATCAGGTTTGCTGTGGTATTGCGCACAACCTACATGGCATGCAAGTCAGTAAAGCAAGGGTAACACGCCCTTCACATGTTTAAAAATATCTGCAGCATACAGTACCAAACATACTGCAATCTATTTTGCAATATAGACTTCCTTCATTCCCTAATAGTGGCCATAACATAATTAAATTCAATATTTCTTATAGGAACAAAAAAAATAGAAAAGAAATTCACTAAAGATGTATTTTACTTAAAAAGGGAATGATTTAAAAAAATTGAAGGTGCTAATTAGGAAGAAATTTAAAAGTACAAGGTCAGATGTCATGGAAACTTTTTTTTTTAAAAAACAACAAACCACAATGGGACTGAGAGTGAGACTAAATGTATATCCCAAATTTAAAAAAAAAAAAAAATAGCAAGAGGGCTAATTAAGTGCCTGCATGGCTAAACAGCAAAGTAAAGGAGCATACTACAGCCAAAAAGACATCTTTTAAAAATGAGAAATCCAGTCCAAATAAGGAGAAAGGGAAGGAATTTTAACTCTGACAAGTGTGAATCTATAATAAAACAGGCCAAGAGGGAATTTGAGGAACAATTTGCTAACTATGCAAAATCTTATAATATTTTTTTTTGGTAGTATATCAGAGGCATGAAACCTGCCAGAAAGTCATTTGGGCCATTAGATGATCACGGTTCTACTGAAATACTCAAGGAAAATAAGGCCACTGCAGAAAACATAATGAATGCATTGTCTCAATCTTCATTGCAGAGAATATGCCCACACCAGAGCTATTCTTAATAGGTGATTAACAGGGCCGGACTTACAAATTTTGCACCCCATGGCCCTTCTTAGGCTGCTGCCCCAAGCTAAGCCCCGCCCCCATGCTGCATGTTCATGGGTGGGAGAGTCCTGTGTGAATGACGTGGCATGTGTGCCCACGGTGAGTGGGGCTGCATGCACGCGCCCACCTAACACGCATCTCCACTCACCCCCCACTTGTCCCCACATGGAACAACCGGGAGAAACGGTGGTTTCTCTGTGGTTGTGGATGAGTGGGGATGCGTGTGCGGCCGTGTGCACCCCACGCACCGGCACGCCCAGACTCCCCACCTGGGGAAGCCATATTAAAAGGGCCTGTGAGGAGCCACTCAAAGAAGAACAGAAGGTTGCTACCTTGTAAACAAGGTTCTTTGAAATGACTCCTAACATTCTCACAACTCCCACCTTTCCAGCCCCGCATAGATTTGTTTCCTTATATTCCTGGAAAGGGTTGGAAGGAACTGTCATTCGGGTGGGGGAGGTCAAGTGCTTTTTATACTAGAGGAACTCAAGACCATCATGTAGTCTATTATTTGAATATGGTGTGCATGCCATGCACAACCCAGTTGTGAGAATGTTAGGAGAAATCTCAAAGAACCTTCTTTACAAGGCAACAACCTTCTGATCACTCACATGGGGAGAAGTTGTTTGTTTACAAACAGCTTTATCTCCCAGTCCCATCAGTGTCCCAGTGTCCAGCTGCTCCTGCGGAGTTACTGGCAGGCAGATGACAGAGGCAGGTGAGGAATGGGGAGGCATAGGCTTCAGCTGCGGGCAGCAGCCTCCAGCCGTGCAGGGAGAAAAAAGAAAAAAAACAGAGCGGAGTGGCACCAGGGCCAGGATTACTGCCCTCCAGAAAACCCCCCCAAAAAAAAAAAATGCTGCCCAAGGCCCCTAAGTTCAAGCCTGGGGATGGGGACCCAGGCAGCAGGGTTCGGCTGTGTGCAGCAGCCTCTGGCCATGGCAGGCCGCATTTGCTTCCCCCCCCCCCAAAAAAAAAAAATGCTGCCCAAGGCCCGGGCCTAGGGGGCCTGCCCCTAAGTCCAGGCCTAGTGATGAATTTGAAGAACTGTTGCAAAATGATGTGATATTTGAGGAGGTTTTAAAGCAGATTGACAAGCTAAGCGTTAATAGGTCACTAGAACCAAATGGTATTAACCCGACAGTTCTGTAGGAGCTCAAATATTGAATTGCTGAACTACTTACAGTGATATCCAAATAAATAAATAGGTAACTTGACATTTAGATCAGCCTCTGTGGAAGCACTTGTCCTGGGAGCCTCCCTCCTGTGCTGGGTGCTGCCTATTCCTGCTGCTGGGGCTTCCTCCCAGGAACGTTCTATGGAAGGACTGTGACACCAGTGCCCTAAGGCTGGCCCTGGAGAAAATATACAGTAACTGGAAAAGGTACAAAGAACCTCAACAGAGATGATCAGTAGTATGGAATGGCTTCCATACAAGGAGAGGCTTAAAAGTTTAGGGGTCTTTGCTTAGAAAAGAGAACACTGATGGCACATATGATAGAGGTTTATAAAATCATGAGCAGTAGAGAAGTAAATAGGGAGCTGTTATTTACCCTTTTCCATATTATTACAACTATGGAACACACAAGGTGTAACTAACTGGAAGCAGGTTTAAGACATAAAAAAGAAAGTAACCTTTCACACAAGACATTAACCAATGGAACTCTTTGCCATGGGATGTTGTTACATAGCTGTGATCAAAAAGGGGGGTGCAAAAAAGTTCATGAAAAGCCCATAAATATATATGAGCTGAGATAGTTGGGGGATGAAGCCTGTCATTGCCGTGAACTGTGAGTAAACATGGAATGAATCACTCCATTTATGATGTTGTTGTTTGTTCACTTCTTTTGGCGTATCTGGTGTGGTGCTTGATAGATTGTTGGCCTGACCCAGTATGTCAGTTCTTATATTCCCTTAGCCGGATTGGGTCAGTGGCGATTTACCCGCTAAAGGGAAAGACTGTCGGGTTTTTTTTTTCATCAAGGGTTATTTTTATCAGGGGTCAAGGCAGCCGTGTCACCCCCGGGAAGGGGAAGGACTGTGTTGCTATTTCTATCAGGGGCCGATAGGGTCTCCTATGTGACGAGGGTGCACTTGTTTTGGACACTGACTTTCAGGGCGGCGCTCCTGAATCCCCTGAGGCCCCAACTCTGATCCTCAGAGCCGAGCTCTTTTCTCAGACTGTACGGGCTAAGGGGGTTGGAAACTGGTTGGAAATTGGAGGCATTCTTGTCTCTGCTGTGGATAAAGTGGAGTTGGTGTGGAGGTGTTTGCTTTGCTGTGGGACGTGCTGTCCCTGAAGCTTGCCTGAGCAGCGCGTGCCGGACTTGCTTGATTACATGTCCCTGTCCAGCCCTACTAAGTTTAGGGCTGTTGGAGGTTGTTGCTTAACTATTATCTTTTGGAATTGTAAATTCAATGGCATCCAGCAAAAGAACTTGGGCAGATAAACAACAAAGCCCCCTTTCTTCTGGCAAAAGCCCCAAACAGCGGAAATTTGACAGCTTTTTGGTGTCTTCCAAACAAGATAACGTAACTGTTTCACCGCCGGCCACAGGAAGGTCTTGGTCTAACTCTGGAATTACAGTGAGTAATCATTTTGCAGCTTTGGCTGAACTTTCTTCATCCTCTCCTGTTGATTCAATTTTACAATCCTCATACTGTGAGGACGTATCTAGTTTACAGCAGACGATTCTTGCTAAGCCTCGCCTGAATGCTAGTGACCCTCTGTACCAATTTTTGATTGATCATGTGGCTTTATCTTCCAAAACGCTGCAATACATCCACTCTCGTTTACATCATTTATCTGAGAAAATGGACCATTTGACGTCCCACTTGACACCTTTGGTACCTTATACAAGTGGAAAGGTCAAGGGTGGAACTTTGAAGATCTCTCCATTAATAGGCCCTTGCAGTGTTCCTCAGGGGGATAGCAATTACGAATCTGCCCCCCACTATTCGGCTCTGAATACTATAAGTGATCAGAGGGGGTCAGTATTTACTTTGGACACTGCAAAACGTTTTATTTCAGTGCGGCGCCCATCTACAGGCCGTCTTCCGAACTGGTCTTCAATTTTGGATGTAGCCGAACATCTTAGCTTTCTTTTTATCCTCCCTATTACTAGACGTGTTATCGGCTCTGCTGACTATCTTCAGATTTCTAAAGATTGTTGGACACTTATTGTTTTATTTAAATCTCCTGATATGATAGTTAAAATTATGGAGAAGGAGGATGTCCTGAATAGACATGCAATTTTTATCTCCAGAGTCTTTGGTACAATCTCTAACAATATGTATAAATGTCCAGGGCTGTCCACTGTAGTTGGATACCACGAGCCTTTAAATTTACTGGAGGATCCTCTGGCCGGCGCATCCAATGTAGGTTTAGACTGTAAAACGAGTACTGGGTTAATTCCCACAGTTGGGTCAGAAATAGATTTACCTGGATTAGGGCAGTTGATCTTTCCAATGATCATGAACAATCAATGGAAACAGACTTGTTTGAATCTCCCCAGGCCTTAGTCCCTCAAGTTCCCATGGTAGGTAAGGTGACTCAGGATACGCAAAGCCCAGAGTACAATGACCTCTTCCAGAGTATGGAACAGGTGGTGCTTAAACTATCCAGGCTGAAAGAGGATTCCCCTAACCTAGGCTCATTAAGGAAGAAGGGTGACTGAATGCATGTTCGACAGGAGAACATTTCTACATATTACTCTCCCTTCACATCAGAACATGAATCTGGTAATAATTTAGCTGTTCTCCCAGGGCCAGTTCCCAGAGAAGAACTAAATTCCGAGCCTGGGACTGGATTTGTGGCCCCCCACCCTAAGATTCAATCAAGCATTCAAACAGGGCTGAATCCTAGTAGTGATCAAAGATCAAACCCTAAAGAAATTGCCCTTGAAGAACCCCAGCAGGCCCATTGTGATAAGGATGGAGTCTGTACTTTACCCTTTTCTTTGGCTAAAATAGACAATGGCAGGCCCCAACCTAAAATTGGAGACCGCAGGATACCCGCGCTTATGTACGCAGATGACACCGTAATCCTCTCTCAATCTCGTGTAGGATTAATGAGAGCAATGAAGCATTTTAACATCTTTTGCCAACAGAAATGCCTGAGATAAATTTTAAGAAAATGAAGACAATGATTGTAGGGTGTGTCTGTGTGGGGGGGGAATAGACCTCGTATTCAGCAATGGTATATTGACTCAAATTCAATAGAGCAGGTCAATTCATTTAAGTATTTAGGAGTAGTGATCTCCTCAAACCTTAAATGGACTGCTCATTTCAATGCAGTTATTCAAACCTCCTCTAGAACAGTTGCAATATTATTAAAATTTTATTTTTCAAAACGGGGGAAGTTGATCTTGCCGGCTGTTCAAGGCTAAAGTTCTTAGTTACATTTTGTATGCATTTCCTCTTTAGGGTTTAGGTTACCTTACAGAGTTGGAGGTTATCCAGAACAAATTTTTACAAACTATACTGGCAGTTCCCAGGGGCACCCCTCAAGTGCTCCTGCGTGCTGAAACTGGATGCCGACCTCTAAGAGCAGTTTTACCTTACCAGCTAACCAAATACTGGCTAAAAACTGCAGTTTTTGTGACCCCAGATAACCCCCTTATGCAGCTGGCTATTCGGGATGGGTTGTTGGATCTTTGGAATAAGGCAGTGACATCGGAAGTCTCAAAGTTGGATTATTTAAGGGGAAAGGGTGATAAAGGAGCTGCTGCATTAATCAAAGAGAGAATTTACAATCAGACTGCCCAAATGGAAAATTCACTATTAGAGGCACAGCAAGTTGCTACTCAGTATTCTAGTTACTCAATGCAGTTCTGTGCCTCTAGTTATTTAGTTATTTGGAATTCCTATCAAAATAGGATTGCCTACACCAAATGTATTTGCCTCGGCAATTTTGATGGGCCGCTATCAGGGGTTGGCCAGGGAGGCCCGAATTTGTCCGATCTGTGATCTTGGGGAATCGGAATCAGTTGAACATGTCTTATTCCGGTGTACAGCCTATGAGATTCCCAGGCTAAGATATTTGTCCCAGTATTTGTTGGTTTTTGATTATTTAGCTTTTCAACAGAATTTAAAATTTCTTTTTAGTCCTTATAATACACCAATCTCCAGGACTGTTGCTAGCTTTTGTGCCAGAGGTATCCGGATACGTCGAAGCTGTCTTGAGACTCTTGAATGGTCCAAATAGTTAGTGACTAAAACAAAGTATATTAGTTTGTGTATTTTAACAATATTTATTATTTTCTATATATGATGGTTTAATATTTTGGAATGTTTTATTTATTGTTGTATTTTGTATTTTGTTGATAACCGATTGGTTAAACAAACAATAACTTACTTACTTACTATATTCCCTTATGATTTCTTTCACATTGCTGTATTGCTCAATTTGAAATTTCTACACACACTGGCAAACATGTTACTCACTGTTCCCTGATATAACCACAGTCTTTTACTTATTAGTATTCACCATATCATCACAAAGAATCTGGGTGCAGTTAGTGAAAGATCGAGCAGTGTGCTGATAAAAGCACTAATGAAAAACAAAACAAAAAACTCCACCAGAAATGCTAGAATTGTTACTTCTGGGTGATTGAAATTGGTCACTAAAAATGTACTGTGCATTTTTACCTGCACCCAAACACTTTAACAAAGGTAGGATCAAATTTTCAAATACCAGTACCTAGATAGGTAGGTACCTAGATAGACAATTGTGTCAAGGGTATATTTGGATAACTGAATGCCATTAATACTCTGTACTGCATTCGGATATGGCAGTGGTACTGTACTTTATTTGGAAAAATAAGAAGCTCCCATTTAGACCATTTAGATTATGTTGAAAAATAGTAAAAAGTAAAGTCTTAGCTTTTTTATTCTTCCCAGAGAGATGGCATTCCGAATGGTGATGGAAGATTGATTTTCATGCATCATTCTAATAGGGGATCCAGATTTTGTCATCACCTTAATCTTATTTTCCTGCTGTACCTAAGTTCATACATTTCAGAAAACATGTCAATGGTTTGCTGTTTGGCATAGTGTATGCTACAATGACAATTTCCTTCCATTCAAACGGAGAGTTTAAATCTTTCTTACGATAATAATTTAATGCTGTTGTTAATATTTGTTCTGTGTTTGGGTGCTGGTATACAAAGTAATAGCATCAATAGTTTTACGTACAGTGGAATTATTTATTTATACTTAGGGATAATAGACATGTAGTCTGAAACATGCCTGGGTTGTTGTTGCTAGTTTTTTGTTGAAGTTGCTTAGAGCTTGAAGATTTGTTGCCTCATATGCTGCAAGCAAATTCAACTAGCATGTAGCAGGGGTGAGCAAAGTTCCCAACTCCAAAAGCTGTATCTCAAAATCTTCAAATGGCTAAGAGCCACAAGAGAGACATTTCATGTGCACCTCTCCTACTTCATGGACCTCTCCTACTTCATGATTGGCTGGCTGTCCTGGCTTCAAGATTCTAAGAAGCAACTGCTGTGATGTGGGTGAAATGAAGCAAAACATAGAACCATTATAGGTAGCACGGCCTGGGATCAGCTCTGTCCGAGAGCTGCTCTTGTACTTTCCAAGAGCTGCATATGAACCACAGTTTGCCCACCCTTGGCATATACTTTTACGATTAAAATGATGCTATAAACTGAAACTTTGGAAATGTGATAAAATGGGCATTTTTCCTATTAAGAGGTCTGAAGAATGTACAACTAAAGTCCAGGGAATAAATTGCATACTTTTAAAAACAAGGTTTACATGAATGCAGTCCAGTTAACCAGAGGAAGGCTACAGATGGAGTTAATGATCATGTGTACTATGTGACTGCCTTACACACATAATTAACACACTTTCCCTGTTCACTAGCCCTTTGGGGTAAGCTATTCCATAAATTATGTGCACCTCTTTAATCAGGAGCTGGTGCAGGTGATGATAACCACTCATATTCTGCTTCTAAATGCTGCTTTCATGAAAACAGAAATGGATCTAGAGTAGGTTACGGATTTATTACTTCAAAGCAAATGTTTCTCTGAACAATCTCTGGGAAAACAGGCTCAAGTAAGCAATAAAAGTACCCACAAATTCTCCACAAATGACTATAAATAAATATTTCTCAGGGGCAAATTACTAGCAATCAATAATGATTTAATAGCACCCTTTATAGCATGATTTTCTTAGAAACAGTCTGATTTGTTTGAAAAACTAGACTGAATCCAAAGGTTGATATATTTAATATTCTTATAATTTTAGGCATATTTTCTTCTTCCATTGCTTCTTCTAACACTCCTCTGTATTTGCAATGAGCAATTTGAAGAATACCTCACAAGCCCATTAGTATATTAAATCTTTCCTATAATATGCTAACATTGAGATTAAGGAGAAAGGTTCAATTCAGCCATACTACAAGTTCTTTGGATAGGTGAAGTCTTGTTTATCAAGAAGTACAAGTTCAAAGGCATTGTTATGGATATAAATTGAAGGGGAAGCTGTTGCTTCCAGATTGGTCTCCCCAGCTGCTGTAAAGTGAGAAGTGAAGCTTGTTGCTGCAACCCAGAAGAAGGATAGAACACACATTCTGATATTCAGGTCATCAGGGGAGGGATTCTTCTCCGATTCAGGGTCCAGTAGCAAATCATCAAGAACAATGAGGATGGCCAGATGTACGCTCAGGTACCAACCCTTTACAAACTTTACTCCTTTACATCCCTCACTCTTCCCCAGCTGCCAGGTTGGATTAGGAAACATCACACACTTTTGCTTTGACCTTGAAGTAGGTCAAGAAGGCCAGTGCTTGCTTGGGACCGCCCCTGTCCTTGAGCACCAAGCTCACTCCCCCATCCCTGATCTGTTGATCGAAAACCTGGCCGCCTATGCTCTTGATTTGGCAATGAAACCCCATCTCTTAAGGAGATGTCTTCAGTAACAATCTACTTCTTATAATGAACTTATTTCAACTAACTGGACCCCTGCCACAGTGAACCACCAGCCTATGCTTAGCTTATTCAGCACCCCACCTCCCAAATTCAGCCCAAGACCTGAATCAGTTTGTCTTTTAAAACTCTAATGTATAATCCCACCCTGGTATTGGACAGGTGGATGCCATCCACTCTATAAAGAGCCTGGGGTGGTTGAAACAAATTTCCCCATGTGTGATTCACTCTCTGCCAGTTGCCAGTACTATCTTTCCAACTTCCCTGTTGACTTTCTTCTTTGCACGATCTACTCTGCCCAGGGAAATGCCAGTCCACTACATTATTTGCTCCAGCATTTGGGTCCATATGAGCAGTGTGCATGGAAAAAGGTGACTTATGGCAGCCAAGTCCCTCTTAATCATTAACAACTCCAAACCAGAGGCCGTCTGCAGGTTGTTGGATTACTAGGATATCAGGGTACCAATTTGCTGAGGTGGAGTGGAGTAAAGGGCGTCAGCTGCTCCTACCGCATGCCTTTCCTTGCTCTCCAAACTATTACAGCTCCAGCGTGAGACCGCGCTGTGAATCCTAGTGGGTCCGGCCTGTTGCTTTGCTAGCCCAATGAACAATACTTTATCCCACTATCCAGATGTGCTTCTTTGGCTCTTTTGCTGTTGGCCTTGGAACACATGAACAAGAACATTAAAAAACAGCAAACAAACTCAAAACTTATTGGATTTCTGAACGTAAGGTCGGAATGCTGCTGAGCACCATCTCCCAATATCGAGTATCTGGGCATCTGAAAACCCCAAAGAAGCGGCTATGTGAGCTGTCCCTATGCGGAATAAATGGGATCTGTATTTCTCTGCAGTGAGGTCAAGGTAGCACAGACATGCTCTGAAAACTGCAACGAACTGGTGCTGAATTAGGGGCAAGCCATTAGAATGGCAGAAGAACTCACCAGGCACGGCAGGGTAAACCTGCAAGTAATTAACAACAGCAGTAATGGGACACAAAGCCAGGAACCCCACCCATTGCAGGGACACCATCTGACCCTCTGGTCAGCCTTGTGAAGCCTAATTTTAATTACCAGAACAGCTCCTCTTTATCGAACGTTGTCTGCTATGAGAGCCCGGAACGATTGGACTATTCTGGATTTAGCTGCCAACTCGCTACCCCAGAAAGCCCTGTAAAACAATAATTTAAATATAGCCTCAAATAAGTAGGCTTCATGGGCATCAAAGCAGACACTTGGGGGAGGTTGGCAGAGTCAGATCTGAACCAAGATACTGGGCATTATCCTCCCTTCTTTCCCCGCTCTTGAGACCAGCACTCCACCATCCTCTGGGCAAAGAAACTCTTATCTGGAGGAGGGTGGCCAGCTAGCCCGCTAGCATAATCTAAAGCTGAAAGCTTGCCTGATATTGTGCCGGATGCCAAATGTTTCTGGTAATGCTGCGCTACGCTAAACTGTAAAACCTGGGGCTTGGGGATGGAGAAGCCCAAAACCCAGCCCTTGTGGGATCTGAACTCCTGAAATTCTGTGAAAGCTTGGTTGTAATCGACTCTGGTGCAGCTGGCCAGGGAGCCCTGCACGGTCAAGTACAGTTCTACAATCTAAGGGTCCAAATGTCCGGAGGCACAACTTCTGGCTCTTCACTGGGGTACGACACCAGCAGGCAAAAGCAGTCGATCTGGAAGTGAGAGAGGACATCAGCTATGCTGTTGTTAATCCCAGGGACGAGCTTGGATACAAACAAAATGTTACGTCTCGGGCACTGCAGCACAAATGTCCTGACTAGCCTCATGACCCTGGTGGGTTTTGAAGGCATCAAGTGTATTACATGTAGAACTGCCAGGTTGTCACACCATTATAACACTGAGTGATTTGTGAAGAACTTGCCCCACAAGTAGGCTGCTAGCTCCCTCGGAAAAAAACTCAAGGATCCATGAGATCCTTGTTCCCCTCTTGTTCCACTCACTCAGTGGGCCATGGCATAGCACACCAATGGCCTCTAAAATAAAGTCCAAATCCTAGTCTGCCTGCAGCATTGGAGTGCACTTGCAACTCCGCTTCGAGTAGCAGCTTTTGGCACCGGAAACTCACCCCATTAAATTCCGCAAGAAAAGAATACGTAGGTCCTCTTTCATGTTCAGAGACACCTGTGGTAGTGTGGGAGGAGCTGCCTGATGCCTTGACATAGAGTCAGGACCAAAAGGCCTGTTGAGGCTGTCTAAGAGCGATTGAAGCTGTCTGACTGTGATCTTTTTGGCAGAGAGGCAGGCCACTATGGATTGTTGGAGGGAGTCTAGCTTGTCCTGTGGTCGGTGAGACACTGACTGCGTCCAGTTCAGGACTCAGAGAGATAAGGGAGGTGACCAGACTCACTGTCTTTTCAGGCACCAGCAGGACTCCGAGCTCGTTAGCCATGGGTTGGAATGTGCGCAGTAACCCTCTGCACTTGTCAGAACTGGCCCTAGTGATGAACAGGAAGTCATCAAAATAATGAGTGCCTTGCCACTCCTTCAAGGAGCATGTTGAACTTTTCAAAGTCTGAACAGGATATAGAGCAGCCATCAGCATTGCTTTATCAAAATAGTATTCACCTTAAAATTGAAAACCCAGCAGCTCAAAATCAACTGGGTGTTCCAGCATGAGACAAAAAGCAGATTTTATATAGCATTTCACTAGTAGGGCCCGGAGGCCTCATGTCCTGGCCCACTCAACAGCAGAATCAAAGGATGCATAGTGGACCAAGCACAGCTCTGCAGGACAAGTCATTCATCGACTTGCCCCTTGGGTAGGAGAGGTAGTGAATGAGGTGAAAATTGCCTGTGGCGTTCTTGGGAACTAACCCTAGCCGTGAAATGTGGAGGTTGTCTGTTGGTGGGCTGTCTAAGGGGCCTGAAATCTTCCCTTCTTCAGTTTCCTTGTGGGCTTGGTGCACACCACATGCTCCATCTCGCTGACTGATTTCAAATTGGCTACCCATGTCCTGAATTAGACACTCATTGTTCGTATCCTATTTTAATATTTGAGTTCCATTGTTGTTTTAAATTATTGTTATTTTTTATGTTGTAAGCCACCCCGAGATGCCATGGGCATGAGGGGGCGGCTAAGGAATATAAATAAAATAAATAAAATCCTGAATCCCTCTCACAAAAAAACATCACTACACAATCCCAGAGCACCTCACTAAGAGCTTCAGGCTGTACCAGGGTTGGAGCCCTTAACACCGTTACCCCTGGGACCTTGCTGATGGGACCTTCCATGGTACCCACCTCTTGGGCCCAGGGTGCTTACCTTTTCCTCAGTAACAGGCAATGTGGTTCCCTGAGCAGTAGGATGAGATGTGTCAAAAATGACACGGGCAGCAGGAGCAGCTGCCCAATCCATTGAACTCCCAGCAAGCTCCACCAAGAAAGGAGCCATGGCATCCCTCTGCACACTGGGAGGCCATTGATGGTGGCAACACCGCCATTTACTCGTGACTGGTCACTATTAGCCCTGGAGAATTTAGAGGCATTCCAGCCATAAGTCCTAGACATAAACATCACAGTGCAAGCTGACCATAATAGATGCATGTTTGCAGAAGGCCTCATCATAGCAGAGCCAGGCCCCAGGGTTCCCCATATCAAAAGCTCTCCTGACTATGTCTTGATATTTAGCACGTCCGGAGGCCCTCTCCAGCAACATCTGTAACATCACGCCCTTTAGGATGGGATATGCTTGCGGACCAGTTTGCCCAATTAAGATCTGCACACCGGGGTCTGGTATGGGGTCACTAAAAAGGAGGGCAAAAGCATCCATATAGTTCTCCCTCCATATCTTCTCTCTTGTGGACTACAGGAGGTGAAGTCCCATAGGGGCAGAAACATCTGTATAGCTGCCAACTAGTGGCAGGGACTCCACTGTGGGAGCTGTTCCTTGGCAGCAGTGGCCCAAACCTGAACTACCTGGCAGCATGATGCACGAGCAGGTGGCTATTGGACCTGGGTTGAGGAGAACTGCTCCCGCACCTACAAAGAACATGGCACCCAAGCCCTTCTCCAACCAAGTTTGTGGGCATCCCTCCCCACCCCACCCTCCCAGGGAGTATTTACCACATCCTCTCCAGAAACCCTTGGTGGAGACAGGTGTCACTTCCTCATCTGGCAATACATGCACTCACCCATCGGCTGTAATTCGCTGGCCCTTGCTGGCTCCACTGGAATCAGGAAGGGTGCTGAGGGGCCTGCCTCTGTCGGTTGCTGGATCCAGAACTAAGAGTTAGGTGGGTGGTTAGGGCCTGCCTGCCAGGTGCAGTACCGTCCTCGCCAGTGCCTCCATACGCCTAATGAATCCCTCAATTCTCTCATCCCACAACAAGTTCTCATCCTCTTGTCACCCCAACACTGGCAGGGAGGGGGGAAGAGACAACGGTGTGCAAGATCTCACGGGATTTCTTGAAAAATGAATTTTTCAAACAGACAAACAAAGAAAACAAGTATTGAGGCATCCTGGGACGCCTCAGGACACTGGCTGACTTACCTCACCCACAGGCTGCTGGCCTCCAGTCCAGTGGCTGCTCGCTGCACCCTGCTTCCCTCTGCATTCTGCAGAGAGCTGAGCTTGCTCTCTGCTTCACCAGCCACACTGCAGAGCTTAGCTGGGACCTGACCATAAATTATGTGAGTGGAGAGGAGCAGGGAAGCCTCTTCCCAGTTGTGTTCAGCACTCTAATAAGTCCCTGTTTCCAAGGGGGGGGACTGATCAGGGGTGTGCTGTGTACTGCCCTGATATCAGTCCCCCTGGAAACGAGGACTGTCACTGATTAGAATGCTGCACGCAACATTTGTGTTTCAATTATAGAAATCGAAAAGGATGACTTGTGTTTCTGTTTAATTGAGACTTTGATGCACATCCCTTTCTCATTATAGCTAATTTTTTTGTACGGCCTGCTACATCCAACTTAAAGAATAGTTTGAGCTTCTCTAAAATACATAGGTATATTTATTTATTGTTCCCTCTTGAATAGAAAATGGGGCAATCTCTTTTTGTGCATGGGTTTTTACAGTGGAAAGTTGTAGAGTTTGTTTTTAATTTGGTTTTAAGAAGCTAAGAAATGACACCCAAGAAAACAGCAGTATTTTTGTTGTAAAGCCAGTACTTGAAAGTTAAGTAATGCCAGATTTGCCCTCCGCCTGATAACGGCGTCGGGGCGGTTGTCGCGCCCTCCCCCGCTCCGAGAAAATGAGCGGGACACCAACGCGCCTCCGGAAGCGCTGCTTGCAGCGCATGGTAGCAAGGCCCCCCTGAGCGTGTCGGCGAGGGTTGCCCTGGCAACCCTCACCGAGCGCACGAAGAGCAGAGTCCACTGATTGGCTGCGGGGAACCACGTGGTGGTTAGCAGCATCAGCAATGCGTTCCCTGCTCATTCTAGGACGAGCAGGGAACGGAGCAGCACCCACCCACCTCTCCCTTATACTGTGGTTTTTGAACTGGTCGCATAGTTTGGGCCAGGAAGGAATTTTTGACAAGGAAATTTGGTCAGAGGGCCCCTTGTTTGTTTTTGCCTTCCTTACAGTATGGGATCAATTCGATCGGCCAATAGTTTGGTGTGGTGCACGTGCTCGATTTGTGAATGTTTTTTATTACAGATGAAAGAATTGTCGCACCCTTGGGCGTGGTCCAGTATCGTTTATTGATAGGGTAAGTAAGCATAGGGGTCAACTCCATAAGAGATGGGGAAGGCACGCTCAAACGTAATCGCAGGGTGTGGCATGCGTAGCGTGGTGGTCCCTGGGAAGGGGTGACCTGGAACAGCGGTAGGGCATTGTATGGCCCCCTAACGTCAGGCACCCCAACGTCAGGCAACCAAAATTCCTTACTCATAGTCCGAAAGGATTAAGTACCCGTTGGCCGCGCGGTAAGCGCTGGACGATGGGGAGACGTTATTGTTGAGGCGAGGTTATCGAGGGTACATCGAGACCTCCCCGCTGTTTGAGAGTTTTAACTGAGTTACTGTTTTGGATACTGGACCTTGAATCACAATAGGCGATGTCACCCCCTCACCTATTCAATTTGACTGATTTTGGATCAATAAAGGGTGTGGCCTGTTAAATCCATACAACGGTGTCCTGTCTCATTTATTGGGGTGCGCCGACAATAAAAGTAGCTTGGGTAACCTTGATTCCTCTGCCTTGTGCATATGCAGTATGGCAAACTTTAACTATGCTAGACTTTAATCACATAACAATGCACAGGAGGGGCACAAAGAAAGTAAAGAACTAAGGTTGTAAGGGCTACAGCATACCTGATATTTCCTAGCGTTTGAATGTGGGATTTTTCAATCTAAATTGTCCTGTTTTACCTGTGTGTGTGTGTGCGCGCGCGCGCGCGCGCGCGCAAACATGGGTGTGTATTTATATAAATTATTACCAATATGGACACCAAATGTCTCCATGTTACCAGTTACGTATGAAAATTCTCCAATGTTTGTTTATACCAAGAGGCTATTAGAGATTACAAGAAAAAGAAAACAAAATTGACTTCTCCACAAGGTTTGACCAAGGCTTCATTAAATGGAGGGTGGATCTCTCACCTTCTCCAAAAACAGGAAATGGAGAAGAGTTGCAGCTATCAAACTGCTGAACAAGAATTCCTCCATAAATCCTCTTCCCCTCTCCCCACTTTGCATAAGGGGATACGGTACAGGCTATCCGGTATATGGGAGCATAGAGAGGATGTGGAGGGATAGGTGTTGTCTTAAAGGATTATGGAAGCTGGGGAGTGCTGTGGCAGGTCTGGGAGAGATCAGAGGAGCCTCATGCGGACAAAGGATGCTGCTGGGTGGTTGTCGATATGAAAGAGATGAGGGGGGATGGGTGTGATGTTTTGATACATCACTTATTTAGATTTTAGTTTTAATATTTTGTGAGCTTCCCTGAGCCTTCAGGGGGATAATAGGATGTGATATAAATCAATAATAAATAATAAATGCAAATACATGGAAATATGGGCTTATTTTTACAAATCAAATTCCTGGAAGTCCAGTCTTCAAATCCTGATCTGATGCTCAATAAAGTAAATGGAGAGACTCCTGTTGATTTTCTTGAGAGTTTAACAGGTCTTCGAGCTTGCTTCACCATATGTGAGACTCGGCTCACATCTATGTGGATTGTACAATGAGTTGACTTTCCTCTGAGAAAAAGGATAAGTAATTTCATTAAATGAGTTCCCATGGTAATGAAGTCTGGTTTCCTAGGGGGGAGGTGAATCAGCGAATGGAATTTGTGGAGAGAGTTCTATCTACACTCCAAGTGCAGATATGAAAAATCTGGGTCTCCACTCACCTTTGAGCTATCTGTCCCTCTATCAAATTTGGGTGAAGTTGGCCTGCATGATCAGAAGCTACTGAAGTGTATGACAAATATACATCCAGACAGTGATTACATAAGCCTTCTTGCCATAGGAAACCATGCTAGAAGGAAAAAGCAAGAGAGAAAAGAAAATGCTCATTCCCTGACTATGCTGCAGGCAGTCCTGTGCTGGGGTGTCGCTCCTCTCCCAGAGGTATAGAGAGGAACCAAACTCTTGAGCTTGAGCCTGGGGGAGGATCCACCCCGACTTTGCCACCCAGAATTGTTCCTGCCCCCAGCAGAGTAGGTTCAGGATCCATTTTTTTCTTCTCTCCCTCAGGGAGAAAAAAAAACTAGGCCTTAAATTTTCTCTCTCTTTTGTTTACTTCATTTTAGTTTTCTGTTCCTCCTTGCCCAGTTTTAGCTAGCTAGGAGCTAGGATTCTCTAAACTCTGGTTCTGTGAGGCCAAAGTGGAGCAGGCACCCCTCCCTCCACTGCAGGGAGGGTAGCACGGGGGTTTGGGAGGTTTCTGTACAACACCTTCTCTCTATGTTGAAAGAGTTCAACAGTGCTGCTGTGCCTCCCAGGCCCTCGAGTCCTTCTTTAGAGAGTGCGTGAGGGATGGAGCCCTCACCCTCAAATGGGTCCAAGCCTCCTCCGAAGAGGAGCCGGTGGGACAGTACCCAAATGAACCCCGGCCGACCTCCCTGCAGGGAGACTTCGGGGCAACCAGCACTTTGGTTCTCTACCCCTGTCAGGGCTGGAGGCCGAGCAAGCAGACATCCCACAGCCTAGGAGGCGGTAAGTTCCTGATTTCTTCAGCCCCGTGCCCAGCGCGCCCCTTTCCAGGCCCGTCCACATTCCTCCACCTCCTCTTCTTCAAGCTCCTCTCAGAACCATTCAAGAAGGAGGCACAGCTGCTGAGGAGACAGAAGGCACAGTTCCTGCTCCCCTCAGTGAGGCAGATTCCACCATTCTTGGCATGGATGCCAGAACAGTGGGGAGAGCTCTTGGAGCTGACATGGCTCAAGCCGCCACCACCTTCGTTTCCTCAGACTCTGAAAGCCCTTCTAAACTCAGAGCCCGCTCTCATTGCACAGGGTCCCATTCCTCTTTCAGAGAGCACCTTTTCCCTTAAGCACCCTGACCACCCCCCAGGACTGGTCCCCCATCTGGCCCAGTACCGCCCTTTCTTTAGGGTGGGAAGGGGAGGATCCCTCGGTTGTGGAGGTCCATCCTACACCTCTGACAATCCTCTCCTTCACGAGGGTGACGCGATTCCCCCCCTTAGTCCTTCAATGGCTGGGGAAACAACTAATCTCCAGGGCCACAGCAAGGATAGCTCACCTGCTCAGAAGGGGCTCTAGTGAGACTCCCACCAGAGATAGGGAAATAGATTCAGGGCAGAGCTCTGTTCAGGTGGCTAGCAGGACAGCCTCCTCCTGGTCAGAAAAATCACAAACTTCCCTTCACCCACTCCAGGTAGCACACATGGATGTTGACTATCTTCAGGGGCCAGAGCCCCCTGATCCTAATGACAAGGAAGAGGGAGAGCTTTTTGGAAAGGAGTCTGAGGACCTTCTATCCAAGGACCAGACGTAGCCATGGCCTACATCAATCAGCAGGGGGGTACAAAATTGCATGCCTTCCACAATGAGGCACTCTCTCTATTTTCCTGGGCAGAAACCAATCTCCTGTTCCTAAAAGTGAGGCATGTTCAAGGGAAGTCCAACACCCACGCTGACTGACTCAGCAGACAGACCATGGATCCAGGAGAATGGTCTCTTGAGTCCAACACCCTTTGCAAGTGTTCCCAACCACAAGATACAGAGATACATCTTGAGATAAGACCCAGGCACAGAAGGCACAGATTCACTAACACAACAATGACCCCGTCAACTTCTCTACGCCTATCTGCAAATACCCTTCCTTTCAATAGTGCTGAGGAGAATATGGACACAACAGGTGGAAGGTGATCCTGGTGGCCCCTCACTGGCTGAGAAGACCATTGTACTTGACAAGCAAACAGATTGTTCCAGACCTCCTGCTGCCACAAGAAAATGACCTACTAACCCAGGGCCCAATCAGACACTGGGAGCTCGACAATCTGCGACTCACCACCTGGAGATTGAGCGGCAACAGCTAAGCTCCTTCAGGTACTCAAATGAACTGCTGAATTACCCTCTTAGCATCACGTCAGGATTCCAGAAACCGCATTTAGAAGTCTGCCTGGAAAGCCTTTGTGGCTTGGTGCTTATCACACCAGAAACAGCCGATCTTGGCAGGGGTTGATGAAATGCTGTATTTTCTTCAGGACAGGCTGGGAAAGGGCCTTAGCATAAATACTTTATGCAGACACACCTCTGCCCTGACCACGATAATCGTTGGCGATGACAATATGCAACTGGCAAAACACCTCATCTTAGAAGATTCCTAAGAGTGTTGAGTGTAAATGCTGAGACTCGGCTCACATCTATGTGGATTGTACAATGAGTTGACTTTCCTCTGGGGAAAAAATAAGTAATTTCATTAAATGAGTTCCCATGGTAATAAAGTCTGGTTTCCTAGGGGGGAGGTGAATCAGCGAATGGAATTTGTGGAGAGAGTTCTATCTGCACTCCAAGTGCAGATATGAAAATTCTGGGTCTCCACTCACCTTTGAGCTATCTGTCCCTCTATCAAATTTGGGTGAAGTTGGCCTGCATGATCAGAAGCTACTGAAGTGTGTGACAAATATACATCCAGACAGTGATTGCATAAGCCTTCTTGCCATAGGAAACCATGCTAGAAGGAAAAAGCAAGAGAGAAAAGAAAATGCTCATTCCCTGTCTATGCTGCAGGCAGGCAGGCAGCCCTGTGCTGGGGTGTTGCTCCTCTCCCAGAGGTATAGAGAGGAACCAAAGTCTTGAGCCTGAGCCTGGGGGAGGATCCACCCTGACTTTGCCACCCAGAATTGTTCCTGCCCCCAGCAGAGTAGGTTCAGGATCCATATTTTTTCTTCTCTCCCTCAGGGAGAAAAAAACTTGGCATTAGATTTTTAAGGCGTCATGAATATCTCTTCATGTGAAACACAGATTGTCATCTAGGAGGCTGAACATAGTCCTGCGAGTCTTACAAAGACTGTCATTTGAACCACTTTATGAGATGCCTTTTAAAATTTTATCCTACAAGGTGACCTTCCTAGTGGTGATAACTTTAGACAAAAGAATCTCAGTGTTAGGGAGCCTTATCACTTGATCCGGAGCTCTGGCTTTGACAAAGACAAAATTTCCCTCAGTCTGCATCCCGCATTTATTACAAAGGTGAGCACCTCATTCCACAGAGATCAAGATATAGACTTGCCGTCTTTCTGCCTGAATCCGCAGCATCCCACAGAAATGTTCTGTCATAAACTCGACGTTCACAGTACACTGAAAGTAGATGTCAAGAACTAGCAAATTCAGAATTGATTTGGTTCTGTTCTTGGGGTTCAGGAAGGGACAAAGAGGCTATAAGACTTCCAACATCAAAAATGCTAGGTGGTTTAGGGGTTGCATCCATGGCATACACAGTTAGCATACACGGCAACCAGGTGGCAAGCACCGTCGGGACTAACTGTTCATTCCGCAGTGCGGCCACCAATGCAGCCCTGCTTCAGGGAGCCTCCATAGGTGACATATGTAAGGCAGTGTGTTGGTCCTCTGTTCATACCTTCACATGTCACTATAACATGGGCCTCCGCTCGTGCAGCCTTGACTGCAGGGTTCAGCAGAAGGTGCTGACATGAAACCAATAGACAGACAAGGCTAAGATAATGTCATTTATTAACTGTACTACCCAACCTAGTTGGTGGTTCTCTCCAGTGGAGGCAAGCAGTCCTTGCTGGGCTTAACTTCTCCACTTCACTTAGAGGCAGGATTCAGGTCTTCGATTGGCTGCGGTAAGGCTCCCTAAGAGCTAAGGGGATGCCCTGGCACCCCATCACCACTTGGGGAGTGGGTCTTAAGGGTGGGGGCCCCAGCCCAGGCTCAGTACGGCTGGAATGGTGTGCCAACCCTGCTCTGACCCAAGGGGAGGATGAATTCAAAGGGTCAGTTCATCCGGGTTAGGGGGCGGGATCTAGCTCGGCCTCCTTTCCTGCTTTGTATACCATGGTTCCTCTTGCTGCATACACACAGGTTGTTATATAGGGTTGCTTTTCCTGTTAACATTATTGTTCCATGTAATAAAGTTGCAGCTGTTGCCTCTTTAACCCAAAGAGTGTTCTGACTCTTATTATTATTATTATTATTATTATTATTATTATTATTAACAAACATTTATATAGCGCCAGCAGTGTACATGGCACTTTACAAAGTAATAAAATAGACACGGTCCCTGCCCCTAGGGCTTACAATCTGAGAGACAGGAGCTGGGGGAGAGACATAGGAAGGGGAACAGAGGGAGAGACAAGGGGTCTAACATTCATGAAGATGCGAGGTCTCAAGTGCACGTACTTGGCTTGGTTACGATGAGAATGACAGCAGGCAGGTCCATGTGGCAAGGATAAGGGTAAACAGATCGTAGGTATAGGAATAGTGGCTCAGCAGGATAAAGAGTCAGACAGAGCAGAGCGAAAGAGGTAAGTTTTAAGGAGAGATTTGAAGGTATGAAGGAAGGGGGCAAGGCAGATGTGGACAGGGAGGGAGTTCCAGGCATGTGGGGCAGCAAGTGAGAAGGGACGAAGGCGCTTAGGGGAGAAGGGAAGGCGTGGAAGGGTGAGAGAAGGGACAGAGGAGGAGCGAAGTGCACGGGCTGGAGTACGGAGGGCGATAAGTGCAGAGAGGTAGGGGGGAGCAAGGTTGTGAAGAGCTTTATAGGTGAAGACTAGGAGCTTGTGCAGGATTCGTTCAGGAAGGGGATGCCAGTGAAGCGAAGAGAGGAGGGGCTGCACATGGTCGAAGCGACTGGCGAGGTAGATGACCCTGGCAGAGTTTGGGATAGAGATGAGGGGAGAAAGGTAAGACCGGGGAAGGCCAGTGAGAAGGAGGTGGTGCGGGCACAAATTAGAATCTGTCCTAGTTGGAACAAATTTGTAGCTGCTTGC
The DNA here is from genome assembly GCA_003113815.1 of Sphenodon punctatus. Classification (NCBI taxonomy): domain Eukaryota; kingdom Metazoa; phylum Chordata; class Lepidosauria; order Sphenodontia; family Sphenodontidae; genus Sphenodon; species Sphenodon punctatus. The sequence continues at coordinate 4,257,776 of QEPC01003635.1, forward strand.
AAATGAACCTTGAGTGCTATCCTGAACCTAGTTTGCATCTGTCCATCAAACTCCTCAGCCTTCCTTTATAACTGATTAATTAAAATAACTGTTTCAAGAACAAACTTAGTGTGCAGCTCTTGTTAATCTATCATTTCATGTAGTTGTTGATTTATTTTTAAATTGTAATTTTAGGGGCTTTGTGAGACATGACTGGTTAACTATTGTTTTTGTTTGTCATCAGAAAGCTTTGGAAAAGCTACTCTAGCTTTATTTTCTTTAGGAGACTAAACAAGCTGACAGTAGACACTGAATTAAATATTATCATAATCTTTATGATAAATATAGTCCACATGATGCAATCCTCAGAAATGAAATATACTCATATAGGGTTTTTAACCAGAAAAAATATTTCATACAGATCTAATGTGCAAGGAGATCAGTAGATCAAGCTTTTCTTAGAAATGTTTTGCAGCAGAGACCAGATGATTTGTCTCCCTTAGAATTTTTCTGTGTCTGGGCCCAGAATCTTCAGCCACTGGCATCAGGGACTGGAGACTTCTGTCCAGCAGCTGCTGACCCTGACCCATACTGGTGGTGTGGAGCAGCAGACCTGTTACATCAGCCTAGCGTGGCAGTCCTGTCCACCCAGTGAACGACACAGAAAATCAGCCCCAGGGTCCAGTTTTGGTGACTTGTAGGTTAGGCCAGATCACTTAGCATCGCTGCCATTTTGGTTAAGAGTGGTGGGCATTTCCCCCATGTACAGTGAATTTAGGGCTGAAACAAGAAACAAAATTATTCTTGTGAGAATCGAGAGCCATCAGTGAGATCTTGAGAAGATATCGCAAGATCTTTTAAAAAACAAATTAAAATGGTCTGCGCCTGCGCAAATGGCCACCCGGGCCGTTCTCCGCTTTTCCAAGATGGCACGGGCCACATCAGCCATTTTGCACAATATGCACATACACAGAATCAGGTACCCTTTTCCAAAATGGCTCAGAGGAATCCCACATCATCTTGGAAAAGGACTGTGCATGCACAGAACGGCCCTGGTGACCATTTTGTGCATACTTGGTGGAGTTTTTTCGAGAATCTTGTGAGAACAATGTTAAGAATGGCTGAATCTCAGCTCATTCTTGAACTCAAAAACCTTGTTGAGATCCCGGTTATCAAACAGATTCTCAAGATAATTAAGATCTTAATTCAGCCTTAAAATTTATTTATTTTTTCATTTCTGCCCAAGAATTCATCAGGCATCAAGAGGTTCCCAGTTCGTCCGACGATGAACCAAGAACCTGAATTTCTAAGAGATCTCTTGTTTGTTTGTGAGATCTTGTTATAGCCCTAGCTTCATGTAGACAAATCAGATGGGACAGTATCATGGAACTAGATTGGATAAGGTAGGTTTTTAACAGGAAAGTGTTTGCATTAAGCTTTGATCTTACCTATTTTATCATAAAGACATCTCTCCTCTTAATAGAAAATACTATCCCTAGTTTCTAAACTGCAAGGCATTGGATGCTAACTTGTTCCATCTGAACTGTTAAGATGGTGCAACCCTTTCTAAAAAGCTAGTTAATTTTTTTCTGTGAAAAAAATTGTTTTATTTTAAGTCGTGTCAACTCAGTCACTAAAATTGTGGATAATGTTTTCTGCATTTTGCTATGGATGTATATGGAAGGACAGTTGTGCATCAAACACCACTGAATATGGTGCGATGGCTAGTCTCTGTATAGTTAAGGTTGCAGTTGGTTTCCCATTATAAGCCCACTCATAATCCTACACTATACTTTTTTTTCCAGGTGTTTTTTCAGAATAGGTTTTATTTTTATTTTCTTTTTTTATGACATGAGGTAAAATAAAAAGCAAAGTTTTATTTTGGCTCATAGTATCTGCAAAATGGCTTGGCCTAAAAGCTCATATTTGTTTTCTAGTCTTGTCCATGTGAAGTATCACTATGGGATTCCACACTTGTGCTAACCTATGCCTTTGAAAAAGTAACCCCCATTTCTGTGCTTGGAAGAATAAGAGGAACTGGTTTACAAAATTGTACAGCTTTGAGTGGGAGGTTGTTGCAATACTAAGCAAAGAAAAACTTTAGTTAAAAGGCATACTACCAAAGTGTACCAAGCTTTGTATATGCAATTTGGGGTACCTTTGGTGTCTTTGATTGTCCAACCTGAGATACTTTAATTTTTTTTAAAGGCGTTTTCTAGAAAGGAAAGAGTACCAGTCTTCAAAAAGCAGGAACCTTTAGATGTCTCTAGTGAGGCACCCAAAATCGCTAGTCAGTATTGGAGGAAATGGTAGTGTTGTAGCTGAGTGCCATACCTGCCCCAAGTTGTCCTTCCAAGCTACGATAACCACATTTTTTCCTGCGTCCTAAATATTTTGACATGAAAAATCTACAAGGAAGCACAAGAGCATTAACTGATTAATTATGCAGGTAAAGTGATAATGCTTGATTATATGAAAAGTGTTGCCAGATGATCAAATATTCCTCAGTTGCAGTAATCTTAAATATTAGCTGTAAAAGTAACAGTAAAAAAGAAGGCAGATAGAAATCTGCTTTTTTTTTTTTAATTGTTTGGTGACTATTTAAACATAGTTGTGTCTGACAATGCAACTTTTCAGACTTTAGAAAGAGTTACTGAATAGAATTAAGGTAGTGAAAGGCATTAAAATTAAGCACTTGTTATTTTATTAGCAATTAGCTTTGGGAAATCGTGATTCCTTGTACCAGAGAGCTCTCGTATTACCATTGCTGTTTGATTTTTTTGGTAGTGCTTTAAAGGTTACTTAAAACCTAAAAGTATGTGAGAAAAGTAAACCAACCACATCATAATAAACATACAGTGGAACTACTATTCTTGGTTGCATTAATGAATAAAACTGAGCATTTTGCTCACTTTATAGTTTTGACTTTTTATATGTGAGAGAAAGGGCCCTGTATGGTCTGAAACTTCTCACCAACAAAAACTGGTCCAATAATATATATCATCTGAACTACTTCTCTGCCTCTTTACCCCTGGGTTCAACATGGTAATCCTGCTCTCTGGACTAACATGCAGCAGACCTAATTAACCAATAGTAATTTTTTTAAAATAGTTTATTATGTAATAAATAGTCTCTGAACATTTATAAATCTGGACAAACTATTTTTTATCAAATTGCAAATGAACTATCTGTATAAAGCAATTCAGCTGATTCTCATCTGAAAATTTTGCTGTGTTGCACTCTGAAGGTATTTTTAAACATGCCGGCACACTGCGCCGTCATGCTTTGATCTTGCCTGGATGCAAGCCCCCACCCCGGACAGGATCTGGCCTGGCTGCCGAAAAGATTTGCTGGGGAGGGGGCAGAGAGACGTGCGGACGTGGGTCCACATGGCCCTGCCTCCTGCGCTGCTGAGTGCGGCCCACCCTCCTCCCTGACAGGCGAGCACAGTGGCCTATGAGGCTGCCATGCCCACCTGGAATAGCTCCGGACCAGAGTCCGGTAGAGTGAGCCATCAAATGTGATGGTCCGCTCTACCTGGGTCTAGAGACGGCTTCCCCAGGCCACAGCAGCACTTAGCCCGGGCTGTAACTTGGCGATGGGCCCAAGTTACCGCCCAGGCTAAAAACTGCCAGAGGCAGGGGAAACCCTGGATCCAGCCTGGGGTAACATCTGGTGGACCGGTTCAGATGTGATGGCACCGTGGGTGGCCACACAGGTTAAAGCCCATCACATCTGAAAATATCCTGAATAGAAGGATTTCCCATTGACTACAGAAGGTGCTGGACCAGGGTTAGTTCATGTATGTACACACATACTGTCTCTTTCACTTGAAACCACAGAGGAATAAAGCTGGCAAATGTTTTCCTCAGAGAAGAGAAGCTCCTCTTTTTCTGATAAATAACCTGATGTGTCCTGACTCTAAGGTCAAATCACTCTTTTAAGTGCTGTGAACTTTAATGTAAGTGAAACAGTTATTTGAATACACGTTCTTACTAAAGCAGTCAGATTCCATTAGCTATGTGATAATCTAGAGTAACATATGTTGTCCTGTATGCTTAAAGCTAAGCTATTTATATGCATTTTTGGTTTTACAGTGAATACGCTATCAGTGACTACTCTCAGCATATATATGGCTGTGGGAAAGTCTTTATAAAAAGATCTTGAATTTTTTCTTCTGTGACCATCAGATTTTAAGAGAGAACACACTCTGAGAAGCTACATATTGTGGTAGGAGTTAATATCCTTGGCTTTATTTGTTGTAACAAGAAGGTCTGAAAGTATTAAATGATCAGTCAGATTAACATATGTAAAAATGGCAAAAATGAAAAAGAGACAAACATTTAACAGCAACCAAAAATGTCATTGCATTGTGTTGCATAAACCTGTGTTGAGGTTCTGTCGTATTCCAGTACTCTAGGTGGTCAATTAGCCAATACGGTTAATCTAAAATCTTAATTTATTGACAGACCTTTTAATAAACATTGTAGATTCATAGTCAGTACATTTCCAGTGATATAAAAATATTTACAAAAATAATTTATTGTAAAATATTCTCTTATTGAGGTAGACACACACATACAAGTATCCAGCATACATCGAAATATGCAACGTATGTAAAAGTAAGTAGAAAAATTAGAGTTGGTTAGGGTTTGATGTTCCCTTTCACCAACCTGACAGCTACATAATTCAGCTATATGGGTATTTCTGGCATGTGCAAGAGATGGAGCTAGAGATGATGACACATGAAAAAGCACACTTTTCCATGCCCCTTAGATCTCTTAGGCCACAATCCTGAAACACTATACAGAGTAGTCATGTTACTGTAACAGAGCTCTTTAAGTCTGTGCAGAACTAAGCCCTGGGCTTGGGAGCTGGGTAAGTCCTGACAAGGATCCCTTCCTCCTCTGTCTGGTTGTGGGGCCACAGCAGCAAGCTCGGTTGACTGGGCCAATTAGTATGGCATGAGTGCTGAGGAGCATCAAGCAGATAAGGATGAGCTGTGTTCATATGGAGTGTACCACCAGGGAAGAGGTCTAATTGGTGGGAGCCCTGTGCTAACGGCTGGGAGCCATGGGGGAGCTCACCTAATGAAGGCCAAAGCCAGAGAGGGTAATCTGAAGAGTAAGAAGATGGTGGTGTGTTTTGAGAGAGTGCACCTGTTGAATCACAGAATAAGCAGCACTTGGCTGGAAAACCACTAGAGTTGTGATTGTTTAGGACTGGCTCCTGCAAAGACTTACAGCATGAGCGCTAAACAAGTTTAAAAGTTGCATTGAAAGGATTATGGCCTTGGTTTATAAACTCTGCTTCATCACCTTTTTCTGTGACTTCTCCTTTCACTGGGACAGATGACAGGAATGATAAACTATTCACGTATCATGCTGCTAAGATGTGAATCAGTTTTTCTCCCCATTGAAAATTTGCCATCCAAGCAAACATCACTTTCTGGGAAACTGTGTAGTATTAGTCTTGATAACCTGCTGGTGGATGGAGTACTTTAATGAGAGGAAACCAATTAACAAATGTAAAAACATAGCAGGAATAAATCCTAGGTTATAGCATTTTCACATGTAGATTAGTAAACCGACTTCATTGATTAGAGTACGTTAAAAGTGAACCTCAAAAGTATTCCAGTGCTATATTAAAAATACTGAAGTTACAGTACATAGTTGCCAAGAAAAACTCTTGACACTTTTGTGAGTATTTAAAGTATTCCTGGTGTTCCTTAAGGTAACATTGGTTACTAGGGGGGTTGGGAGGTGGGGAGTCAAAGAATGAGGTTTATTATATTTTATTATATTTTAGTATATTAGCTAAAGAACTAATTGTGGCATGACAATGACCCAAACTTGCCCAGTAGTCATTTAACCTACTTTCCCACAGATAGACATTTTTGACTAAGGCTTTGCTTAAATTAAGTTTATTTTCAGTGCTATTGAAGTTATTCTTAGAGGAGAAAGATCAAAAATAGGGTATTTAATAATGTAATTTTGGAAAGTATAAGACTATTTTCAAAAATGTGTCATGCATGACAAGATGACACTTCTTTAGTGAGTAACTCTATGGGTAATTTCAGACATGACAGGCCTTTCGGACTGCCGCACTGAACCCTGGACTGGGATCTGTCTCAGATCACGGTCCGTGATCAGACTAGACGTCCTTTGGACGTGCCAGCCTGATCGCAGAGGGGAATCGCGGGGCTGTTATGTGAGGAACTTGGGTTTAGCATTGCATATAAAAATAATGTCTACAAAGATCTGTAACGTTTGTTTTTACCCTATGTGAGACAGTACAATGTCTTTACTGCTTTAAATGGCTCATGAGAGCCATTTAAATGGCAGAGATCTTGACTTGCAATTTCCATGCTTTTTGAAGCTCACATTTGCTAATATTTGCCTTAATTATTCTTTTAAACCATTGTTTTTTTGGTCTAAGAATATTACCTCTGTTTATTAATGGTATTTAGTCCCATGACCATTGTATCAGAGCACTTCACAATATTTAAGAGACCGCCTCCAGCTGTTTTGTGATGGTGCTAGACTGAGTCCCATTGAAGTGAACGGGGCTTTCATTCGCACTAACTATTAGCATGGAGGTGGAAACTGCCCATGAATTTATCATTGCATCATCCATGTAAGGAAAAGGAGTGTTGTTGACCCATTTTACAAATGGGGAACTAATGTACAGAGAGGCTTAAGAGATTTACCTACGATTGCAAAAGAATTTTCTGACAAATCAGGAATTGAACTCGGGTCTCCGAAGTCCCAGTTCAACACTGTAGCAAGTAGTCTCTGCTTCCTCTTTATTGGGAGAGCTATATTCTGAACTTGTTTGGGGATTGTGGTTGCCAACTGACAATCCAAACAATAGTTTTTACTGACTGTCAGTAAACAGTTGGCAACCTGAATACAAGAGAAGAGATTGGTTGCAGCCATACGAGTTGCTGGGGCCCAATCCCTACGTAACCCTGTGGCAGGCAAGTGCCGCTGCCACGTTGCCAGGCAGGCAGGCAGGGGGAGCTGGACAGATGGGTGGCCCCTCTGCAGGGCAGCCAGGTCACTGTTTGAGTTTCTGCCACAGCCACAGGGTGAGCCGAGGTACCGGTCACATGAGCAGGCGCCCTGCCCTGCCTCCTTCCCGGGTCCGGCCTGACTAAATTCCCACCCCGGCCGTGATGTGGCAGCATATGCTGAGCAACAGCACTTGACACTCAAAGCCCCGCCATGGAGCTCGCCATGCAGTGGGGCAGAAGGGGCCCCGGCACACGAGCAGCAACTCCTTAGGTAGCCTTACCCCATATGGGCTAAGGCTGCTACACGAGGTGTCCTTGGAATTTTTCCAAGGACGCAGCAGGCAGTTGTTCACCCCACTGCATGGGGGAAACATCTGGCAGCAGCCCGTCACACAATACACTGCATTGCGTGGTCCAGTTGCCCAGACTAGGTTAAGGCTACCCAAGATATGGTATCCTCCCCAGGGTGTTTCGTGTGGCTGCACCCACTGTTTAATTGGTTGAGGTTTTTGAAGAATCCTGGAGAGGGAAAAGAGATTATACACTCTCTTGTTGGTTTTGAAGGAGCCATAGGGAAGAGACTGGCTACTTGGTTGCTGGTTTTGAGAGACTGGTTTGTTTTGAAAAACTTTGGGGAAAAGCAGACAGGAGAGATCTCTAAATGGACTAAACCAGATTGTCTTTAAAGTGCCAGGCTTGGGCTTGTGTAGAGACTGGGTGCTGATAGGTAAGTGAGCTTACTTCTCAAAGACTTGTCATCTGCCAAGTCCCCATAGGTTACAGGCTAGAACCATGCATAATGAAGAGAAGTACCACGCGCATTTCCAGAAAGCCCAGGCCACTCATGGAACATCTTTTCTCAAGCAGACTAATGGAGGAGGAAGAGGAGTTAGGAGTTTTGTAAAGATGACAAAAACACTTCCTACAACGTATACCCACTTACTGCACAGGTTAGGATTTCAGTCTGCACCCACAGATATGAAAATGCACTATCTATTTATCTGAATTATTCATGAAATGTGCCATAAAAACTAGGGGGATGTTACTAGAAAAGTTTAAACATTAATAATTCTTCAGAATGCTACAAAGTAGAAATAGGGTGCAGAATGGATTTAGCACTTACCCTTACTTATGGAAGAAACGTCTGAAAGATGATAATACTTACATTCCAGAAAATGGCAAAAGAAGATCTCAAACTCTGCAAATGTCAGAGAGATGTCACATAAAGGTTATTCTATTCCTCTCCATGTCATACCCATTCATACCACCAGCACTCACTGTAATCATCCCCACGTTTTTAAAAATCATGAGTCAGTCCTTCAAAATCATGAGGGTTTTCTTTAATTATAAAAAGTATCATAATTTATTTGGAGCTCTTTATTACCCTCTTCCATTTTCTGGCAACCATCAGGGCTAGAAACTTCATTTTTAAATTAAAGCTAAGCTTTTCGTGATTATTATAGCTGGAACTCTCTAGAAGAACACCATATATCATGAGACTTGCAATAAAAAGGCAAAGAGTTGGCAGCCCCAAATGCCTGAGGTCTTACCTGGATTGGTCACCAGCCATCTTGTCTCCTCTATTCCACAGTCTCTACCAGACATTCTTAATGTATTCAGGAGTCTTAAATAGCCAGATCACCAGCAGAAAGAAAGCAGCATGTCTTCACTTACCTTCACTAACAGGAGGAAAGTCCCACAGGATATAAGAGTACATTCTGGTTCTCACCTGAGTGAAAAAATGAAGCCTGTAGTTCTGTGACTATTAGGTGGCCACCCTTGGTCACCTATTAAAGGAAACCGTGAGATCTAACAGTATCACCAGTCACCTGAACTTTATTCTTTGCCAGCAGACAAATCACTTACCGGAGCAAGGTTCTGTGCCATGTCAGCACCGCAACTGACATTGGAAAAGGAGACTTGAAGCATCCACATAGTATACTCAGAGGACTTGCATTGCCACAAACTTTGCAGTAATCTTGGCCAAGAACAGAAGAGAGGGTAGCAGACAATGAAGAACCAGAGATTGTCAGCACCAAGTGATTTTTTTTTTTTAGCAATAGCTATTAATAGCTTCCGTCATAGATGCGAACAACCTACCCCCGTCACTAAGGCAAGTATTATCAATTCTTACTGGTAATGGATACTGTTCTTTCCTGCTGGCTTTCACCACTATAATTTATATAGCTTCAACATCTCTCTTCTCTGTAAGTGCCGAAAGAGCCACATTGTGGTTTATGAAATTTTGTTTTTAGTAGTCCAAAAATAGCATTCAAATTGCCAATTTTTCTCCTCATCACTAACTTATATCCATTTTAGCTTTTGAAAAATAATAATTGCAGCCTTTGGAAGAAAAAACTACCATATTCCAATGAAGTTTCATTTAACGTGAATGTGTTCTGCTCATCAGGCATTGGTGTGGGTAGATGATGATCCTTTGCTGTATTGGCAGTGCCAGGTGCTGTACCTCTGTAATATTTAGATTAATAGTTTATTTAGGGCTCTCTGAAATTGTGATCCTGTCATCAGATCTGCGTGGGCATGGAGTCCACCCACATAGATCCGATTGTCAGATCACAGCCTTAATTGTTCATGGTTTAGTTTGGAAAATCTGTCGTGCTCAGTACACAAAAATAAAATAGTTCTTACTAGAAATATGAAATTATATATAATATATGTAGATAAGTATTTATGCAGGTGTGTGTCTGGACACCGTAGGAGACATACTCCTTGTCCTGATGAGGGACAGAGTGTTCTAAAGTGATGGTACTACTGCATGTTTGAGAGTTGTAGGAACATAATTGAAAAGTGGCGCGCCTCTCAGCCGCCGCAGCAGCACCATTGCTGCCCCACTGTCTTGCTGTTGCAGGGTTGGGAGCTGCTAGCTGTGGACCGACGCCCCCCCCCCCGGAGCCTCACATCATTAGGCAGGAGACTATGCAGTTGGTTGGGAATTCACTGAGCCCCTTGCTCCACTCTTTCCCCCCCTCCCAGTGGCAGTTGAAGGGGGGGCAGGGATTCCCCCCAACAGCTTCCAGTGGCTGGGGAAAAGGACTTTGAAAGTGGCGCGCCTCTCAGCAGCGCCACAGGCACATGTGGGCCAAAGGGCCCTTAGGGGTGGCCCTTGGGGGAACCTGAGGGGGTGAGGGGGCATACTCTGGTGGTGTGAGGGTAGGGTCGCTTAAGGGGTCTTTAAGCGAAAAAGGAGGTGCTGGAGATGGCTAGGCCTTTTAACAAGAGTGGGAGCAGGGGTGATGGTTTATGGCCCCTCTGTGAGAGAGGAGGACTAAGCCAGAGATTGGGGGGGGGGACATAGAGGGGGGTTAGAAGGGTGGACATCCTTTTCACCGACCTGGAAATCTGGCTTGAGGGGTGTCAGCTATTGGGGATGTGACAGACCGGTCGGCCATTAATAAATCTGTTATGATCAGGGACCTGATCCTTGACCATGAGTCTGACCTGAGACTGACCTGATGTGTGTTACAGAGACCTGGCTGGACAAGGAGGTGGGCCTATTTTGGCTGACATGGTTCCGACTGGGTACTCTGTGTAGCATCAACCACGGCTATTGGGACGGGGGGGCGGTGTAGAGTGACGGTGGCATTGGACCCGTACTGAAGCTGACCAATTGCAACATAGAGCAGTGTTGAGAGCCTATGCCGTGGCTATGCGGACAGAAAAGAAGACTTTTTTTTGCTACCCTCATATCATCCACAAAATCTCGGCCAGCTGAGCTTTTCCAGGTGGTGAAGGAACTGGTCAGTCCAGCCTTTCTCCACCTAGATCTGGAGGCATCTAGTGCTCGCTGTTAACATTTTATAGACTTTTTTTCTGACAAACTCGCTCATATACACCAATGCTTCGACGTTTGAGGCAGGGAGTGTACCTGAGGTTATAGATACCCATCCTGTTTTTTGTGGGATCAGTTTGGGTTGATATTGGTCTCCGATGCAGTGGAGATGCTGGGGACTATGCGGGCCACAACATGTGAACTTGATCCATGACCGTCCTGACTGGTCAAGGCCAGCCGGGAGACATTGGGAGTGGTCATTGCCTCCCTGGAGGAGAGCAGGGTCATGGAGTGCCTGAAGGAGGCTGTGGTATGACCCTTGCTCATGAAACCATCCCTTGACGTTGACACCCTGGCCAGCTATCAACCTGTCTCTAACCTTCCCTTTTTAGGGAAGGTTATTGAATAGACAGTGGCCAAGCAGCTCCAGGGGCATCTCAACAAGATGGGTTTCCTTGACCCTTCCCAGCTGGGATTCCATCCAGGTCATGGCATGGAGATGGCACTTGTGGCCTCAGTCAATGATCTGCACCAAGAGTTGGAACAAGGTAGATCCACTCTTTTGATTTTGTTAAATCTGTCAGCATTTGATATGGTGCAGGACTGTGCCGGGGAGAGGGGTGGGGTCACTGTTTTTGGATGGTTCAGCTCATTCCTGGCCTGTAGAACTCAGCATGTAGTTCTGGGGGAGTGCTCATCTTCCCCCACATGTGGGGTCCCACAGGGTTCTATTTTGTCCCCTCTCCTGTTCAACGTATATATGCAGCTGCTAGGTCAGATTCTGAGAGAATCTGGAGTGGGGTGCCATCAGTATTGCTGAATGACACCCAGCTATACCTCTCGTTTTTATCCGACCCAGGCCCTGCAGTCTCGGTGCTTACTCGGTGCCTAGCTGCAGTAGGTGATTGGATGAGGTCGAGTCACCTCAAGCTGAATCCCGACAAGATGGAGATAATGCTGGTGGGTAAGGATGTATGTGTGTAGGCCCCCATCATTGATGGAGTGCGTCCAACTCTGATCCCTCAAGTTCGGAGTCTGGGGGTTCTCCTCGACTCACAGCTCCACCTGGATGCCCAGGTGGCAGCTGTATCGAGGGGAGCCTTTAGTAAGTTACATCTGGTTCATTGTCTTTGACCATATATATCCGGCCCCGACCTTGCCACCATCATCCATGCCTTTGTCACCTCACGGCTTGACTACTGCAACACGCTCTACGTGGGGCTAGCTCGATAACAATCCGAAGACTTCAGCTGGTGCAGAATGTGGCTGCCTGCGTCCTGACAGGGACGAGCCGCCGGGAGCACATTACACCTGTGCTCTGTTCTCTGCACTGGCTGCCGATAGTCTTCCGGGTTTGCTTCAAGGTGTTGGTTTGAACCTTTAAAACTCTTTATGGTCTGGACCCTGGCTGTCTGTGGGAACGTCTCTCTTCCCCCCCGTGTTCTCGATTGGCCCCTGCAGTCTTCCGGGGGTGCCCAGTTGGAGGTTTCCCATGGGGCCACATTTGAAAGGGCATTCTCGGTGGCTGCACCCCAACTCTGGAACTCCCTTCCAGCAGACATGCAACTCTCCCGGGACCTCCCCATGTTTTGAATACAATGCAAGACCTGGCTTTTTTGTCAGGCATTCCGTGAGGAGGATGGGGGAGGGAGGGTTTAATTTGGGTTTATTTAAGTTTTAATGTCTATTTTATTCTGGTTTTACACATTGCTGTACACCACCCTGAGTCACTGCATAGCGAGTAGGTGGCATATAAATGCTGAGATAAATAAATAAATAAATAATACATGCCCAGAATAAGGCAGGATCTGCAGATTAGAGATCCATATAGAGCATTTCTACTGTATGAAAAATGCATGTAATATGCATGCATGAAAATTATGCCCACAAGTGCATAATCTACCTGGGTGTGTCTGCATGTATATATAGGGTGTTAACAAATGTGATGGCAAGCCGGTTTGGCACGCTCTGTCGTGCTTTAGCCTGGACCTCAACTGCACATTTGTTAAATGCTGACTTGGTTAGGGGAAAAACTACATGAACCAGATGTTGGCCCAGGATTGCCCCGAGCCATGTGAGCGGCTAACCAGGGCTGTGAATCCTGGAGACCTCTGGGGTCACAGCCTGGGCAAAGGTCCACCCAATTAGGCCAAAGCAGGCCACAATGGACTGTAACACTTCCTATTGCCTGCTGTGACCCGACCCAGGTCCGCCTTTCAGCTGTCCTAGGCCACTATGACTATGAGTTGCATGGTGGGGGCGGGGCGCTGAGTGCAGGTGTGGGGCCAGCCAGCCGCATATTCATGTGGCTCCCCCATCCCCCAGTGGCCTGGCCACCGACATGTTTGGTCAGTAGCCTGACCTGGTCCGGACTGTGTCGGCAGTGGTTTCTGGGCTGGGTTCATGATAGCAGCACTTCGCCATCATTTTTGTTAACATCCATAGTTATACAAATTTTAAAAAGACATTTATCTATAATATTTGTGGGGGGACGTTAATTTCTTTCATGGTTTGGCTTCATGCAGATTTTCACCTAACCATGTTAGCGTTTAGCAGTAACTATTGATTAACAGATATGTTTTTAACATAAGAGGAATATTGGAACCAGAAATGAACATCTGGCTTTATGCATCTTGCACATACCATTAAACCATAAAATATTACCAGTCTGAAACCTGATTCTGATACTTTTAAGCATATTCAACTCATTTTATATTCCTCTATGGGCCCTTTTTGTCAAATAAGTCACTCGGATAGGGACCTCTTTCGTTTCCACAGTATTTCTGATCAATAGATGGAGCAAACTGTAAGTGCATAATTTATTCTTATTCAAGACAAGACAAAACAAAACACCCCAGGAATGAAGTTGTGTGGGAGGAGCACATTGAGCAATGCCTTAACGGAAGACAGCATGTACACTAACCAGAATTTCAGTAAGACCAGATGTCATACTGAAATCAAACACGAACATTGCTCAATATCATCTGGTGATAAAGTGACTTCATTATTATTATTATTATTATTAAACATTTATAAAGCGCCAGCAACAACCTGGCGCTGTACAGAACATATAATCAGCTGCGGTCCCTACCTGNTATTATTAAACATTTATAAAGCGCCAGCAACAACCTGGCGCTGTACAGAACATATAATCAGCTGCGGTCCCTACCTGTGGCTTACAATCTAAAAGAGTAGTAATAAACTTAGAACCATTTAATTTTATCATTTGTAATAGTGTAATGCACAAAAGGTCCCACCCAAACCAGGGAGCCCTAGTGTGAGAGATTCTACAAATACAGAATGTTACAGTTAGGGCTGATCCCACGCCCCATGGAGCATCGCGCAGAGCACGCATGGTGCTCACAGACGCACAGTACACGTGCACAGAGCACATATACACACCCGAGCATGAGGCCTATGGCACCCATGTGGAGCATGGCATCAGCCCCATTGTCCTTCAAAGTTTGTAGTCTAACCTGTTTCCATTCTGATTGGTTGGTTGGTTTTGGTAATTCATCCCTTAAAACGTTAGCACTGAGTTTTTAATGATTTCCAGTAAGAACTGTAATCTCAGCTCCTGTTTTCATGAACCATAACCTGGGTACATTAAAATGTTCAGATGCATCTCAAACTTTGCAAAGGTTAGGTTAGTAACAAAAGCTGAAACCAGTTGAGTGTGGCTCATTTTTAGGTGTTTTTGTTAGATTTTTGCATAGAGTTGCTCTTTAAATTCTGAAGCAGAAGACACAGCACTCACATCCTGTCACATCTCCTATAAGTATTTCCAAATAGGAAGATTGTGCTTAGGGCATAAGACACGGAGTCAGGAGATCTCTGTTCTATTCTCGGATCTTTCACAGCCTTCCTCTGTGACCTTTGACAATTAATTTGATCTCTTTGTGCTTCTATTCCACCAACGATAAAATTGTGATGATAACTCAAGTGGGAGTTGTTGTTTTGAGGATTAATTTATCAATGTTTGCTGTGCGCTTTTAGATTCTCAGATGAAAGGTGAGATAGAAATGCAAGCTATAATACCCAGATGTTCTTTGCATCTTCCATCCTACCTCTAAGGAATTAAGCTTTATTTATTTGTTTATTTATTTAATGAATTTAAATCTCTACCCCGCCCTTCCCCTAAGGTTCAGGATGACTTACATCATTAAAAACACAAAATACAATTTTAAAATCCCTTTAAAAAACCCCACCCTCGCCCCTAAACTCACCCACCCAAAACACTAACCTTGCCTGGCAAAACTTTTCCAAAATGAAAGGTTTTACACTGCCTCTGTTATATCCTCAGGTTCAGGCTCTGACAGACTTCCAGGGGAAAGGAGCTACATAATTACTGGGGAAGCAACTGAGAACACCTCTTTGTGGGTCCTTGTCATATGAACAAGATTGGCAGGAAGAATTTGCAAGAGAATGCTCCCAGCTCACCACGCAGGTCACAGTGGAGCACAGCAGTAGGAAAGGCAGTCTTTTAGATATGTGGGGTCCAGGCCATTTAGGGCTTTAAAGGTCAAAACCAGCATCTTGAATTGTGCCTAGAAAGCTTATAGGAAGCCAGTGCAGACTATAAAGCACAGGTGTAATGTGCTCACAGCAACCCATCCCTGAAAGTAGCAGGGCTGCTGTGTTCTGCATCAGCTACTGCTCCTGAACAGTCACCAAGGGCAACCCCACATAGAGTGCATTGCAATAATCTAGCCTTGAGGTAATGAAGGCGTGTATGATGGTGGCTAGATCTGAATCAGAAAAAAAGGGTCACAGCTTCCTCACCAGTTGGAGTAGATGAAAAGCGCTCCTGGCACTGCCACAGCCTGATGTTCTTAGGGGTCTAAAAGCTCTCCAAGGCTGCAAACCTGAGTAACCAGAGGGACTGGATGCCATCAGTGATGAGGGTCCCAATCTCCTCCACATCACAGGGTCAGCCAACCATCTTCGCTTCAGTCTTGCCTCGATTCAGCTTCAGTTGGCTCACCTTCATCAGGTCCCCAACAGCTGGCAGGTGTGTAGGCACCAAGATTGCACGACCTGGGTGGGATTTTAAAAAGAGAGTAGAACTGGGTGTCATCAGCATACTGATGGCACTTGACTCTAAACCTCCGAATGATCTTGCCCAGAGGCTTCAGATACACATTGAACAAGAGGGGGAGACAAGATGGAACCTTGCAGGACACCACAGGGGCGGTCCCGAGAGGATGATGAGCAATCACCACCCGCTGGGACCTCCCCAACAGGAATGAACGAGACCACTCAAGAGCAGTCCCACGCACCCCTGCCACGTCCCGCAGTCATGTCAACAACACCTCATGATGAACTGTATCAAAGGCCACTGAAAGATCTAACAAGATCAACAGGGCACAGTTCCATTTGTCAATCTCCAGGCATAGATCATTGACCAAGGCCACAAGCGCAATCTCTGTGCAGTACCCCATACAAAAACCTAACTGAAAAAACTTCCAGGAATCCAGTAGCATTGAGAGGAGCCTGAATCTGCTGGGCAACCACCCATTCCACAACCTTTCCTTAAAAAAGTCAGGTTAGAGATAGAGCGATAGCTGGCTGGGGAGTCAGCGTCCAAAGATGATTTCTTCAGCAGGGGCCAGACAGCTTCAGTTTTAAGGGTGTCCAACATCCTACCCTCCTAAAGGGAGGTGTTGACAACCCCAGCCACCAGTGCCCCCAGTGTCTCCCAACTGGCTTTCACCAGCCAGGATGAGCAAAGATCGGAGAGCTATTTCAGACGTGTGGTAAACAGCATTTACGAGTGCTGACAGCTTGATGGGAAGGAGGAGAATGCGTGCCCAGAAGACATCTAAAAGGCGCCACATGCATGATTGAGCTTGGCGTACTGGCAGGCGCACTCTGCTAACCTGTTTTTTTTTTCAGGTCGGTAGAGGCCATCAGGAGAGAAGGCTCAAAAATGGATTATGTGTATGTACAGACATGGCTGGGGTCAGGCAGGGGGGGTGGAGTGTATGTGTTGGCGACAGGCAGACAGGTGCTGGGAGGGGTGTATATTGGGGAACCAGCCTGAGAGGTGTGTGATGTATATTCACGGAGAAGGCTGGGGAACAGCCAGAAGTGGGGAGCAGTTTGTTTAGGAAGGGGGTACTCAGGTGATGAGGGGGGTATATATGGGAGGAGAAGGCTAAGAGATGGGTGGTGTGTATTCAGGAACAAGGTTTGGGGGAGAGCCATGGATGGGGGCAAAGTGTATGTATGTTTTTCGTGTGTGCTTACAGCTGGGTTGGGGACAATGGGACATCCAAGTACGGGGAGCGGGTATATGTGGGCACGGGATGTGTCCTGGGAGACAAGATTGGGGTTAGCTAGGGGTGAAGAGCACGTGCTAGAAAAGTGTATATGGGGAGACAAGGCTCAGAGTCAGCCAGGGGTAGGGATCAGTATGTTTATGGGGAGAGGGCACCCAGGTGCTAGGGGATATACATGGGAGGAGAATGCTGAGAGATGGGTAATGTATATTCAGAGAGAAGCCTGGGGATCAGTCAGGGGTGTAGGGGGGAACTGTATGTATGGACTACAGTGGAGGTAGGGATCAAGTCCGTAATTTTGGGGCAGGAAGGAGCTTGCTGTCTCGAGCTTCAGTGTTGCCCCCCAACCTACAAAGGAAGAGGGTTGGGGCTGAAAGACCGAGGCAAAGTGTTGTTGCGTGGAGCCTAAGTTGTAAGTGAGTACAATATGTGAGACTGTACAAGGTCTTTACTGCTTATATGGCGTGCCAGAGAAGGCGGGAGCCTTAATTTACAATTTCTATGCTTTTTGGAGCATGGTTGAATTTGTAAGAGCCTTAACTCCTCTCTTTAAACTGAATGCTTTTTGATCCTATAAAATTCTTCTAGTTTTATCAGTTTTCAACCAATAGACACTTTGAAGTTTTAGATTAAAGTGACAGATATGTATGTACCTTTTTAACAGAACATGATGAGGGGGCACACCTGTAATAACATTGAAAAGAAACCAAATCTATTTTTGTACAGTTTATTATTATTTACCTAACCGCTTGTTCGTTGGCATTCAGATAATTTCTTCAATACTTCATCTTCCTATTATGTTTTCCAGCACCAATCTGGCATCATTAGACATCCACCCGTTAGCCATTTTATAGATTTTTCCACAGAGCCATAAAATTGCACCTTCCTCATTGAATGTAAAATCAAGTACACCTGTAATAATAAAGCAGTGGAATACTATGCATCTCTTCCTGGATGTTGAACTGCATTGCAGTGGAGGTGGCTGGTCTTCACAGGCTCACTGAAATTAAAGGTCATGTCCTAGAGTTATGTCTTCCTGTTTAAAATGAATAGAGTGTAAATGTTTCTCAGCTCCAAGTGAGAGCAAGGTCTATATGCTCTTCAGTTCCCATTTTGAGAAACTGCTGAGAAAAACAGCTGTGTATCCTTTCATAGCTTCCTTTTGCTGTTAAACATTTATATCTTTGAATTCTGTTCCATGCCAGGTTTCTGCAGCCTTACAGTCAAAGCCTAAGTTGGTGCTGTCAAGAATGATATTGAGTTACATTGTTTTCAAAGAAAAAAGAATATCCAGTGCTTACTCTGAATTCTTGTAGAGTAGTGCAGTATATAATTTCTTTCTGTTTTGCCAATATATATTCCAGAGTTTAGAATGTCTTGAGGCTGCATAGTGCTTGTTGTTCACAGAGAGGACCAAATTACACAGTATATTGGCTTCCATCTTGCTGGTTTTGGCTAGTCAGGGCTGCTTTCCATTTCCTGCGATGTTCCAGTATAGCTAAATTGCATATACCCTGTAATGGAGGCTTCTGAAGTCCTGCTCGTCTGTAAAATGTAAAAGAGCAGAGAAATATTTTGCACTGCAACAGTATGAGTCACTTAACAAGCCATGAGGTGGATATTATCACTAACTGTTGTGGAGCGGTAACGATGCCTGAAGCATGTATTAACTTATTCCTTTTCTGCATCATTTTAGAAGTGCGTTTGGTTTTTAATTAAGATGTGTATTGTGCTCATGCTTATGTATAGTGTAAATGCTTGGCTTTCTGCTTGGTTAGTGCTTAGGATCTCAACCCTGCAAGCTGTTTTAAACTGTTTGTAGTAAACTTGCTGCAAGACAAGTGAGAAGAAAAGCAAGTCCTGTTGGTGCGACTGAGTGACTTGGCCTCTCAGAGCAGCGACAAATATGACCTTGAATAATTTCTTGGAGTTCTAAGTTATTTCACAGTTCTAAAGTGCACCAGAAAGAATTAAATAGTTACTTAGTGAAAAAAGTTTCTTATCCAATATGGGAGAATCTAAAAGGGGATGTGGCACCAACTGCACTTCAGTTCTTTCCAAACTGCTGAACCTTAACTCATATGTAGTGTACTGTACTCGGTTCTTCACTTGACATTTCTGCTTTTTTCTGTCACGGAGGAGTAATAATCCCCCTCGCCCCCCCCCCCCCGTTAGTTAGATTAACAACTGTTTTTAGAGGGAGAAGCATAGAGGAGACTGTCGATGCTACTGGGCATAGTCTCTTGCTACTAAGTTGGGAGGACCATCTTAGTCCTCTGCTGATGTTAGCATGCTTTTTTGGACCAGTAAAGATAAGGGCTTTGGATGTTATCCCATAACCATAGTAGTTTTATATCCTATATGTAATGTTCTATGCCAGGTCAGTAATGCTAGACTCTGTGCTGCTCCAACTGAATTCAAGGACGTAAGAACAGCCATACCAAATTAAATGAATGTCCATATAGCCTAGTTCCCATCCCCACAGTATCCAATACCAGAACTCAATGTTTCTGCCGATTTCAGTGGGAGCAGCACAAAAGCCCCTGACACGGATTTAGCCAGAATAAAAACAAACTAACTACTCACAGCACTATATAGTACATGTCTATAATCTGAGTTACACACAATCTTTGCTTCTGCTTTTAGTGTAACCATTTCCTTATTTATTTTCCTTTTTGGCACTTAGAAATAGCTGATGACTCAAAACAGTTTCTGAACCACCTCAGGACTCCTTGAATTTTTTTAGTCCAGACAAATGGTAAAAGATGCTCTACGTAGCAAGAATTTGCCACATTTGCTCACTGCTACACGGAGCGTTTGCAGGAAGGGTTCAGGGCTTAAGGTGAAGGGGCCGTGCCAAAGGGACGGGGGCGGGGGGGGCTGTTATTTCCTATGGGGATTTTAGTGGAAGGGTGGTGCTATTTTAATCATCCTAGTAGAGTGGGGATATAGGTGGCCTGGTTACTGATAGGTTTTGCTGGAGGGAGTTTTAGTAGGGGGAGGTTTGTGCTTAAGGGAGGGAGGTTTTTGTGGGGAGGTTTTTGGTTATGCTACATCTAGGGGGACCAGGGGAAGATGGGACTGGGTTAGGGAGGGTGAGGCCTGTTCCCCCAGTGAGAGAGGGAGTCACGATCCCTATGAGGGGTTTTGTTACCGCCCGGTGAGAGCAGCGGCATGAGGGGTGTTGGGGGGTGGGGGTCTCCTTTGCTGACTTGGCGGGATAGCCAGGTTGGGGGGTTGGGATCATGATGGGCTGGGGGAATTATGGTCCCGGGGGGGGTAATATCTGAGAGATGGGACAGGTGTTTGATACCTGTCCCCCTCATTCCCCCTTATGCAGGTGATGTGGTGGTACAAGATCAGAGGGCCCTTAGCATGAATC
Source organism: Sphenodon punctatus (assembly GCA_003113815.1). Taxonomy (NCBI): domain Eukaryota; kingdom Metazoa; phylum Chordata; class Lepidosauria; order Sphenodontia; family Sphenodontidae; genus Sphenodon; species Sphenodon punctatus. The sequence goes on from QEPC01003635.1 coordinate 4,278,223, forward strand.
TGATGCTGTTAAACACGAGGTCAGTGGTTAATAAATCTACAACGGTCCGGAAGTTGATCCTGGACCATGCTGCCAACCTCGTATGTATCACGGAGACCTGGCTGAACACTGAGTCGGGACCTATACTGGATAACCTTCTTCCGTCCGGCTTGGTACTCTGTGCAGCATCAGCCGTGGTCAGAGGGGTGGGGGTGTAGCCATTGCGTTTAGGGATTCTTGGTTTGTTAGGAGGTTTCCAGTCCAGCTTGTGTCGGGTATGGAGGGTCTCCATCTTGCCATTGATTTGACAGGAGACAAGTTAAGGGTGCTGCTAGTATACTGGGCACCTACCTGTACAGCAGCATCCCTGCATGCTCTAGCAGAGCTGGTGTTGGAGGTGGTGTTGCAGTCCCCAAGGACCTTGGTCTTGGGGGACTTCAATATCCATGCCTATGCCAGTCCTGGAGAGGCAGAGCATGAGTTCATGGCCGCCATGGCAACCATAGGCCTGTCTCAAGTGGTCATCGCCCCGATGCATGATGGAGGACATACCCTGAACCTGATTTTCTGCACAGGCCTTGTGGCGGGAGATCTGTTGGTAGGGGAGGTGTCAGTAGTGCCCTTGTTATGGATGGAACATTACCTCCTCCGGGCCTGTCTCCCGACGCATGTCTGCCCCCGGAGGTGCGGAACCAGTTCAGTTGGTTCATCCTCAGAGACGAATGGAATCAGAGAGGTTCCGGAATGCTCTGGGAAAATTACCCTCTGATCTTGACAGCCGTCCGCTCGATGATCTCATCATGGTTTGGAATACCTTGTTGGTTGAGACCATTTATTTATTTATTTATTTATATAAACAATTATAGCCCGCCCCTTCTGCCCTGCCGCTCGAGGCAGCTTACATCAACATAAAACGCATAAGAACAATAGATCAATAATATATCAATAAATATAATCAACAGTAATATAAAACAAACAAAACCACCATACCCAAGGAGTCCTAAAAACAGAATTTTCAACCAACCATCCACCATAACACAATCCCCCCACCCTTACCCATCTCCCTTGCGAAACACCCACATAGAGCACATTACAGTAGTCAAGTCTTGAGGTGATGAAAGCATGGATGAGAGCCGCTGGTCCGAGCCCGAGACATATGGCTGAAGACGTAACTGGCAAAAAGTGCTTCTCGCCACAACCTGAGCATCCAGATGGAGCTGCGATTTGAGGAGACCCACAGACTACGAACTTGAGGAACCAGTAGGGGGCAAACCCCATCAATGATGGGAGAAGCCACACCCACCACCTTACCCACTAGCATCACCTCTGTCTTGTAAGGATTCAGTTTGTTGGCTCTCCCTCATCTAGACCACCACAGTCGTCAGACACTGGGTAAGTACCAAGACTCTGGGGCCTGGGTCGAATGAAAAAGAGAGGTAGAGTTGGGTTTCATCAGCACACAGATGACATCAAACCATCTCACGACCTTGCTGAGCGGTTATATATACACATTGAATAGGAGAGGGAACAGAATAGAACCCTGCAGGACTCCACACAAGAGGTCTCGGGAAGATGAAGAATAATCACCGAGCACGAGTCGCTGGATTCTCCCGGCCAGGAAGGAGCAGAACCAATCAAGTACAATTTTGCTCACTCCGGCTCTGTCACGCAGGCGAGTCACCAGCATCTCATGGTCAACGGTATCAAAGGTAGCCAACACAGATCTAATAGAATCAGCAGGGTCGAACAACCCAGATCTAATTCACGGCACAGGTCATTGACCAATGCCACAAGCACAGTCTCCATGCCGTAACCCAGACAAAAGCCGGACTGCAAGGGGTCAAGGAAACCGACACAGTCCAGATGCACCTGTAGCTGCCGAGCCACAACCAGCTCAATAACCTTCCCTAAAATGGGAAGGTTACAGACTGGCCGGTAGCTGGCGAGGAAGTCAATGTCAAGAGATGGTTTCTTGAGCAGGGGTCACACCACCTCCTCTTTGAGGCAGCTTGGCACCCTGTCCTCCCAAAGGGAGGCATTGATCACCTCAGCCAGCCCCAACTTCTCCTGGCTTGCCTTAACCAGCCAGGACAGGCAAGGGTCTCGTTTGAAAAAAGTGGCCCTGACAGCCCCAAGGATATTCTCTGCATCAGCGAGAGATACCCACTGGAACGGATCCCGCGAAATCGGTCAAGGCGGGCCTTCCATAACCTCTGGTAATTCTATTGTAATAAGTGCAGCGTTGAAGTCGTGGTGTATCCAAGCAATTTTATCCACAAAATAGTCCATAAGCATGTCACAGCAGGCACCGGAAGATTCCAGTTCCAGCCGGAAGGAGACCGGACCGACCAGCCCCCTCACCACCCAGAGAAGCTCCACTGTACAAGACTTCATGGACACAATGAGAGCGGCAAAGAACCCCTTCATTGCCACCTGCACAGCCACAGTGTAGGCTCATAAAGTGGCTCTATGCTGTAATCTGTCAGCTTCATTATGGGAGCGGCGCCACCATTGCTCTAACTGCCACCCTTTGCGTTTCAGCAACCGCAGATCCTCAATATACCAAGGTGGCTTGTGGTGCTGACGCCAAGGGAGCGGATGCCTAGGAACTATCCTGTCGATGGCCTCAGCTAATAAGGTGTTTCAGAAAGCCATGAGGTCATAGAGTGAAAGGTCAGCAAAATCGGAGGGTAATTCCCCCCAAAGCATTCCAGAACCTCTCCGATTCCATTAGTCTCCAGGGGCGGGCCAACCTAACTTGTTCCGCACCCAACTGGGGGCTGACATGCGCCAGGAGACACATTCGCAGGAGGTAATGATCGGTCCATGACATTGACCAGATGGTTCCTAAGCATCCACTCCCTATGTGTCAGCACTGCAGGACTCCTTGGTTTGCTGAGGAACTTGGGCAGCTGAAGCGGGAAGGGCAGCGATTGAAGGGCTGTCAGGTGATGACAGCCGAGGCAACTGGGAGAGTATTCAGATAAGCTGCAACCTCACCAGTTCCTGGCTCCACAAGGGTCACGGCGTCCTCAGGTGATGACGGCCGAAGCAGCTGGGAGAGTATACAGATGAGCTGCAACCTCACCAATATAGGGAGATACAGTTGGCTGGCAGCATCAGGAATCTGGGCATATCAAGGCCCTTTTTACACGGGCGGCAAACACCCATGGACACCCAGAAATATGGGTGTTTGCTGTCCATGTGAGTGCGCGTGCATGTGTACTCCTGTGCACACCCATCACCCACCCACGGAGCCATCTGACAAAATGTAGAAGGCTCCGTGGGTGGCGGTGGGGGGAGGTCGGTGTACGCCCATCAGAACCTCCCACCCACGCAGCGCACACTGACCGTGGTGTACACCAACCCCCCACCGCAGCCCATGTAAAAAGGGCCCTAATGGCACCTTTCTGGTTCCTGTGGCCAGCTTGCTGCTAGCCCTCTGTTCTGAACCTACTTGCTTTCCACTCTGAACCTACTGTAGTGCACTGAACCCTGTGCTACTCCAAACCTATTCTGGGTACTTTTTTTTTTTTGCTTGGTGCTGAACTCCACCCTGCATCTTCCCCAGACCTGATCCTGTAATTAATCACAGACCTGAGGGATCTGACAGAAGGGGATTAAGAGAGGAACTTGAGGAAAGATAGTCAAGAGCAGTAACCTACAAAGAAAAGTTTCCGTTAGGGTTCTGCCAGAATCCATATACTTAAAAGAATACTGAAACTATTTTCTGTCATTTTTTATGAAGCAGCACAGTTTGTTTGGTGTTCCTTGTTTATCTGCTCCACAATAAGTGTCAGGTTTGTCAGCAGAACAGATGGTGGGTTGAGGGACAGCGCTAAAATGTTTATTTTATGATCTGGCTTTTACCCTATATCTTCTACAGATTCCAACCAAATTCATATTCGCTAAAGTTACTCTTTTTTCCCTCCTGCAGGCTGTCTTTTTCCAACTCCCCCCAAGAAGATAAAGTAGTTACCTGGCAAGATGCACTCAAGACACACACAGAAAGTTTTCTGAGAATATACTGAGGAGCTTTCAGGTATTTATGGGCTCATCATACATGCTTATATTGTATATATGATCGAGGCTATTGTATAGTAAAAACACTAATGAGCTTGAAGGAAACTGTTTCTGTTAAGTCAGGAAGGGTGAGGATGAAATCCCATAAAACTGCAGTGAGAATGAAAAAAAAAAGAAAGAAAAAGAAACGGACTAATATCTTGACATTGTAACCGTGTAAATAAAAACTACCGTGCAGAAATTTCATCTTTCAGCTCAACAGATTTCTATCCTTGTGGACATTTTGTCATAGCTACTTTCTCTGTGAACTACTAAGGGTGCATTCACACAACCCTCCAGCGCCTTGTTAGGGGAAGCTGACAGTGCACCGAATGTGCCAGCTTAATCCTGTGGTTGTGAGGGATCGATGTGTGAAAAGGGTTTGCTACTACTGCCGTAAACCTTTTTCTCACACCACCTTCAACAAGGAAAGCCGCCATGGACTGTGCTCTGTGTCCCCTTTCCCTGCTGGGGGAATGTTGTGAGGAAGCACCTGAAGTGAAATTTTACCTCTTTTTACTCTTGTGAGCCTGAATGACCAACATAAAGTGAGAAAGTGACAGGTTTTTCTGACTCCCATTAAAACACAACTGGCTTTCATACTGGTAAATAATGACACAGTCCAGTGCCATTGACGACAACGGAAAAGCTCTCGTTGACACTGCTAAGCAATACAAATGGCTTTATATTGGATTTCACTGAGCATTTCACCCATAGTCTCTAGAGCACATGTAGTTGAGTAGAAATTAGGCAGAGTACCACTTCAGGTGTAAAACCATAATGTCTCATCATTACAATAGGAATGTGGAGAAAAAGGTAAGATTATATTAAGCTGCATTTTTGTTTTAGTATTATTTATTTATTTATTTATTTATAATAAAATTTGTATGCCGCCCTCTCCTGCTAAAAGCATCTCGGGGCGGCTAACAACATATTAAAACAATATAAAACAAACAATAGGATTTAAAACACCATTAAAATACAATATAAAAACAACATACGCCCCACCCTAACCCAACCCACCCACCCCCTCTCCCTCAGGAAAAGCACGGCAGAACAGCCAAGTCTTACATTGTCTACGGAAAGAGGGGAAGTCTGTAATCAGGCTGTAATTATGAATAGGAAAAAGTAATACTATTAATTTAAATCAGGGATATATGCAACTATATATCTCAGCTGTAAAATGAAAAAATAGCACTGAGATGCTTTTTAAAAACATACTAAGAAAGATGAACAGTATGCAATGTACACGTAAGGTGTAATTTCTTATTACTGCTGTTCTGAATATAATAATATTATTATTATTAGCAAGCATTTATATAGCTCCAGCAATGTACCTGGCACTTTACAAAGTAATGGAATAGACACGGTCCCTGCCCTAGGGCTTACAATCGGAGAGATGAAAGGAGGGGAACAGAGGGAAAGACAAGGAGTGTAACATTCACGAAGATGTGGGGTCCCAGGTGCATGTGCTTGGCTTGGTTACATCGAAGATTATGGCTGGCTGGTCGGTGTGGCGAGGATATGAGTACACAGACCTCAGGTAACAGATTGTACTGAATGGAGGGTATCAGCAGGAGTTTGGAGAGGGGAGCAAGGAGTCGGGGAGGGCAGAGCAGAAGAGGTGGGTCTTGAGGAGGGATGTGAAGGTACGAAGGGAGGGGGAGAGGTGGTTGTGGGCAGGGTGAGGGGTATATATTGTATATTTGGGCGGGGTGATATGGTCTTGGTGGCGGGGAATTTATGGGGAAGCGGGGGTATTGGGGAGTGTGTTGGGGTGGGTGGGGATCTCCCTTGATGTCTAGNGGTCTCCTGGGGGGGGAGTGCACAACCATAGGGGTTGTGACAGGACGGGGGAGATATGGCGCCAACGGGAGGGGTGTGAGATCGGTAAAGCTGGACAGGTTCTTGGTGCATGTCCCACTCGTTACCTCCCAGGCAGAGGGGCAGGTGGCTCTTGGTCAGAGGGCCCCTGTGTTGGTGGTGGTAAATGCGAGATCGGTGGCCAGTAAAGCAACAACTGTCCAGGAGATTATCCTGGTGTGCCACCGATTTCGTATGCATCACAGAGACCTGGCTGGACAATGAGTCAGGGCCTATTCTGGCTGGCCTTGTTCCAGCCGGGTATGCCATGCAACATCAACCAGGGATGGTGGGGGTGTAGTCATGATTTTTAAGGAGCGATGGTCAGTGCGGAGGTATCCAGTGCAAGATATAGAGGTTCTCCACCTTGTGTTTGATTTGACAGGTGATAGTTTGGGAGTGCTGCTTGTCTACCATGCACCTACCTGTGCAGGAGCCTCCCTGCATGCTCTAGCAGAGTTGGTGTCGGGGGTGGTGTTGAGGTCCCCGAACACAGTAGTCTTCGGGGATTTCAACATCCACGCCAACGCTGATCTTGGGGGAGCAGAATGTGAGTTCATGGCCACCATGGAAACCATTGACCTGTCTCAGAAAGTGATTGGTCCGACATATCGTGGGGGGCATACCTTGAGGCAGGTAATCCGTTAGTGGGGGAGATATCAACTATACCTTTGTCATGAACGGACCATTACCTCCTGCAGGCCTCGCTCCTGGGACATGTCTGCCTCCGGAAAGGTGCAGAACCAATTCAAATGATTCGCCCCCAGAGGTTGATAAAACCAGAGTGATTCCAGAGGGTTCTGGGTGAGATACCCTCTGATCTCGACGACTGTCTCATTGATGACCTTGTTGTATTACTCCAACACTCTGATGACTGGAGTCATTGGTTGGATGGCTCCTAGGCGTCTGCTACCTGCGCGGCAGCACCACAGGCCTCCTTGGTTTTCCGAGGAGCTGCGGTTGCTGAAGCGAGAAGGGCAGTGGTTAGAGTGACGGTGGCGTTCTCGTGCTGAAGCCGACAGCTTGCGTCATGGAGCCTGTTTACAGGCCTATGCCGTAGCTCTGCAGGCAACAAAGAAGGATTTTTTTGCTGCCCTCATAGCATCCACAAAATCCCGTCCAGCAGAGCTTTTCCAGGTGGTGCGGGGGCTGGTCAGTTCGGCCTCTCATCACCTGGGAGTGGAGTCATCTAAGGCCCGTTGTGACATGTTTGTGGATTATTTTTGGAGAAAATTGCTCGTATTCACCAGGACTTCGACGCTGCAATTGATATACATGAGGAACTGGAGGTTATGAAAGCCCCAGCTTGTCCAATTGTATGGGATCAATTTCAGTCGGTGACACCTGCTGATGCAGTCGATGTTCTTGGGGTGGTTAGGGCCACCTCTTGTGAGTTAAATCCGTGCCCGTCTAGGCTAATTAAGTCTTGCTAGGAGACAATGGGTCCGTTGCTGGCCGGAGTGGTCAACACCTCCCTTTGGGAGGGCAGAGTGCCGGGCTGTCTCAAGGAGGCAGTGGTGCGGCTTCTGTTCAAGAAACCATCGCTTGAAGCTGACTCCCCCACCAGCTATCGGCCTGTCTCCAACCTTACCTTTTTAGGGAAAGTTATCAAACGGGCTGTGGCCCAGCAGCTGCAGTGGCATCTTGATTGCGTCGGTTTTCTTGACCTAGTCAGGATTTCGACCAGGTCATGCCACCGAGACTGCGCTTGTGGCTTTGGTGGATGATCTGCGCCGGGAATTGGGTTGTTTGACCTTGTTGATCCTATTAGATCTATCGGCTGCATTTGATACCGTTGACCATGAGATGTTGGTGACGCGTCTGCAGGACTGTGCAGGGGTGGGCGGGACTGATCTAGAATGGTTTTGCTCAATCCTGACTGGAAGAACTCAGCGAGTGGTACTTGGGGAATATTTTTTTATCATACCAGGACCTCTCGTGTGGAGTCCCGCAGGGTTCTATTTTGTCCCCTCTCCTGTTCAGCGTGTACATGCAGCCACTCGGCGAGGTGATCAGGAGGTTTGGTGTGCGGTGTCATCAATATGCTGATGACACCCAGGTATACCTCTATTTTTCAACAGACGCAGGCCCAACAGTCTCGGTGCTTACCCAGTGTCTGATGGCTTTGGGGAACTGGATGAGGGCAAACCAACTGAGGCTGAATCCTGACAAGACTGAAATGATGTTGGTGGGGGTAAGCCGATGGAGATGGTGGCCCCCGTTATTGACGGGGTCTGTCCTCCGTTGGTTTCCCAGGTTCAAAGTCTGGGGGTGTTCCTCAATGCGCAGCTCCGCCTGGATATCTAGGTGGAGGCTGTGGCGAGGAGTGCTTTTCGCCAACTACACCTGGTGCGACGGCTTCAGCCGTATGTCTCAGACTCTGACCTGGCCACCGTCATCCATGCTTTCATCACCTCCAGGTTGAACTATTGTAACACGCTCTACGTGGGGCTACCCATGGTGACCGCTCGTAAGTTGCAGCTGGTGCAGAATGTGGTGGCCCGGCTTTTGGTGGGGCTGGGCCACTGGGAGCACATTACACCAGTGCTTAGCCTCCAATGTAAGAGAGTGAAAATAGGTGAACGCATTGCCCCGTGGTATGCAAGTTTAAAGAGAGAATGGGGACGTGAGAAGTACCTGACCATTATTAACAACTTTAAGGTTAGAAGGGCCCTGACTTTAGTAAGGGTAAATATGATGGCAACATCAGTGAACGAAGGTAGGTTAAAAGGAATAACAGCAGAGCTTAGGTTCTGTTACTGTGGGCAAGTAAAGACAGAGGATCTACTCCTCTGCCCTAAATCTAGTGAAATCCGGAAAAAAAATTTACCCCATGGTTAGGGGAAAGGGATAAATGGGACCGTAATAGATGTATCTTGTACATTTTAGCAAACCGAAATACCACAGTAATGCGGAGAGCGGCGGTTGGGGTATTCCAACTAGAGGTTCATAGGAAAAAACAGATGGAGTTGTTGGAGTTGGGCCCCTAGATTGAAGCAGCCCCTTAGGGTCTGGAGAGCCCGCGATATGAGGCTGAGTAATGTAAGTGTAATCTCTACTTGAGGTCACTATGATCCTGCATACTGCTTAACGGATGACCACTCAGTTTTAGGCCCACGGGTCTGATGTAAGGATTAAAGGATTTGTTATATAACAACTGAAGGTAGTGGTGATAGCCATACAAGCCACACAAACCGGGTGATTTACGGCAATCATTAAATAGTTTACTTTTAAATATGTGCTGCTTGGTCTAGCATATTGGTCTCTGTACCCTGGCTAACAATTTAGCCTGTTGACGTACCGAGAGTTGTTTGGAACAGATTCATTTGAAGGAAGAGGCAGTTGATGTAATTCGGAATTAACATCACAGTTTAATAACTACCCGTGTACAGGTTAATCCTGACTGGTACATGCATGATTCCCGACGAATATTGTACTATGTTAGTAGTTTAATGCAGGGGTCAAGTGTGCCGCCACAAACCCCGAGAAGGGTAAGGTGTCCGGCTTCCGGTTAAGTAAACAGGAATATATTAGTATTTTAAATTCAGGGGCTAAGTGTGCCGCCACAAACCCCGAGAAGGGTAAGGCATTAGTTGGCTGGTTGTTTATCGGGCTACCTTTACTCTGTTGTACCCCCCTTTCTACCTTTAAGGATAAATATTGATGGTGGGTGTTTGATCTATGTCTCTATTGACGTAGAATTCTCGTGTGGGGGAGATAAAGGTAGCAGACATCCAGAGGAATTAAATATAACAGTCTGTAAAAAGGGGAAATAGCTTACTTACCCACTTTGTTTTAAATTATTTTTATTGTGATGGATTGTTTTAATAATCTGATTGTGATGGCCTACGGCTAAACAAATAAACTTTATATATATATATTACACCAGTGCTCTGCTCTCTGCACTGGCTGCCAGTGGTTTTCTGGGCCTGATTCAAGGTGTTGGTATTGGCCTATAAAGCCCTAAACAGCCTAGGCCCTGCATATCTGCGGGACCACCTCACCCCCGGCTGTGGAGCTCCCTGCCGGTGGGGGCCCAGCTGCCCCCTGACCTCCACTCATTTTGACGAAGTTATAGGACCTGGCTATTCCGCCAGGTGTTTGACGAGGGAGGTGGGTGATGGGTGGGAATTTGGATTTGAGTGGGGTGGGAGGGGTGGGGATTTGGTACCTCCTTTTAAAGTTGTTTTAAGTGTTTTTATATTTTATATGATGTAAGCTGCCTGAGGAAGGGGGGTGTGGGATAATAATTTTTTTTAAATAAATAAATAAATAAATATTATTATAAAATATAAAAATAATAAAAATATAATAATAAAAATATAATAATAATAGTTTTATTTATATATCGCCCTCCAATCTTACATGGTACTCAGAGCGCTTCACAAAAAAAGTTAAAAACCATATAAACAATTTTAAATGATTTAAACAATTCTTTAAAAAATGTAAATGGGGCAGGCAAAAAGGGAGGGCAAAGTACTTTGAGGGTGCCCTGTATTAGTGCTGTATTTTAGCAGTAATAATTTTAAGTAAGGCTATTTGCTTAAAAAGAAAAAAAGTCTAGGTCCTACAAACATTTACACATGCTGAATTTAATGCAGCTGGGATTAATGATGCTTAACATTAAGTGCATGTATCAGTGTTCACAGGACAAGTTCATCGGTGTTAACAGGATGGGTTTACAGGACAAGTGCTATACATATGTGTTATCAGACTGGGAACAGGAATCAAAAAGACACTTGATTTTACATCATTATTTTCTAGTAAGCATTCAGATGCATGAGTTCATTGACTATCTGAGCAGAACTTAGGTTTGATTATTACTGTTGAACAGTTGTTGTAGGCTGGCCCTACAGCTTTGTAAAATTAAAACTGCCATAAAGTTAATGTAGTGCAAGGAAAATTGGTCACTTTGAATTGTCAGCCAGCGCTTAATCTCCACGAAAGAAGCAAAAAAGTATTCAGATCTTAGAGTCACTAACATATAGATAGAAGATAATATCACATAGCATTTTAATAGTTATGAGCAACAATTACTTAAAGTATAATAATTACTTTAGAAAACATAATGGCCCTTTTTACATGGACCACAGCATGGGGCGGAGGGTGGGTGGGGTCTCTGTGCACTGTGATCCGTGCGCGCTGGGTGGAGGGAGGGTGTAGACAGGCGCACACCCACCTACGCCCACCCCACCCATCCCCACGCACTGAGGCGCCTCCGTTTTCGCCAGTGCCTCCGTGCGTGGGGATGGGTGTGCATACATATGCACGGAAGCACGCACACACCCATCCCACAGGATTTACATGGGCATCACCCACACATGGGGTGTTCATGTGTGGGTGCCGCCCATGTAAAAAGGGCCTATATTAATTTCCCTTTCAATAATGCTTCTTACCCGGGGTATCAGAAGTAGATAGAAATAAAAACATTAGGCGTATCTAGGTAGAATACTGAGTTGAGTATAGGTGAAAATTAAAGCTCTATGAAAGGATGAAGTCACCTGTCCAAAGAATGTCGGGGGAAATGTAAGGGTCAACGAGGAAGAGAACCCCAAGAACAGTGAACAGGTTGATCTAAGACTTGAGAGAATATGATAGAACCATGGTGGGACAAAAGGCTGCGTGTGTTTCCTCTTAGGCTCTTAAAACCAAAGAAAAAGAGACTGCTGTTTATCTTCCATCAATAAAGCACTGAAACATCTAACACGTTGGGCAATAGCCCTGCCTTCCCAAAATCTTAGTAGGCTGCTTTCACTTTAGATAAAGGGAGGCAATTTTTAGCATTTAAGGGAACTACTGCATTGTTTAGACCAAAGATGAAAATTTTGCCTCTTGTCTTTGGTCTAAACAATGCTGTAGTTTCTTTAAAATGTTAAAAATTGCCTCCCATTACTGAAACTGAAAGCATGTTTCTAGGTAACTGACTGCCTCCTTTGTGTTGCGCTGCAACCAAAGCATTTATTATGGACTATAAATGGCAGTATTGATTGCCAAGCCTACTTACTGGCAATTTCAATTGGCACAATTATAATCCATTATAAAATGCAGCATTTTAAAATCCCCCCGCCCCAAAATAAAAACACAAACACTTCACTGCCTGCAAGTCCTTAAATGGCACATGCTGATTTATGAAATCATGGATGTCTTCTCGTTTTATTCTAAACCCTGTTGTTCATTCAGAGTGGTTCAGATATTCCCTTCAGAGAAGCACTCAAGAATTGGGGGGTAGTTAGCTGAATCTGTCGGGCATGCAAAATAAAGCTTGAAATGTCATGAGAACAAACTCTGACTGCAGTCTTCCTCTGACTGCAATTTTTTGGTGCTTCCTGCTTCTTTCCATATTGTGAATACTGCAAGAAACAGAACAGCCTTTCTCCTGCTACTTTACCAGTTCTGTTTCCTGACCCATTAAGAACCAAGAAACTAATCACTGGGTCATGCGTCGCAGATTGTATGGTTATAATGGCTTTGGCTGGCCTTCATATCCTTTCTTTATCAACAAAACTGGTCTAAAATTTCCCAAATGTCTGCAAAATTTAGTTTCAAACATCCTCTCTTCTCTTGGGGTGAAAACTCTATACTAAGCAGCTTTTTATCTCAGGCTGCAGAGACTTATAGTTTTTACTTTTGTTGTTTTTGTTTTTGTTTTGTTTATTGGTAAAGATGGCAGTCTATATATATATATGTATAGAACTGAATATTAATTCATTATTCAGTTCTATGTATACATATAGAGTGTCATCTTTGCCAGAAACAAGATATACTCTTAAGCATTATTATCAGGAGAGGAGTTTGGAAAATTAAGCTGATATTAATTAGATTTCTGGATTTGATATAGTAATCATGTTAGCAATAAAAGTATAAATGTTTTGGCTGCTTACCAAAGTAAGTACCAAGAGGTCGTTGGAGTTTGGTGCATGATGAAGGCCTCTGTTTCTTAGACAATACAGAAACCTTCCGTTTTAAAAATCAGCTTGTTAAAACATAGTTTTCCAAATAATTTTGATTTATCCTCAAATATTAGCTTTTACTTTTCAGACCTGCAGTTGCATTCATAGAAATGTACAAAATCATAGAGTAGGACTAAATGGTGAGTTTTCACAATGGAGAGATGTAAAAAGTGGTGTGTCCCAATCTGTATTGGGACCAGTGCTCTTATTAATGTATAAATTAATGATCTGGAAAAGGGCATTAAGAGTGAGGTGATAAAATTTGCAGATGACAAGTTATTCAAGGTAGTTGAAACACTAGCAGTCTGTGAAGAACTGCAACAGGATCTTACGAGACTGGGTGCCTGGGCATCTAAATGGCAGATGAGATTTAATATGGACAAGTGCAAAGTGCTGCACATAGGGAAAAACAACCCAAACTATGAGTACACAATGCTGGGTACTAAGCCAGCAGTTACCACTCAGGAAAAGGATCTGGGAGTGATTGGGGACAATACACTGAAATCCTCAGTCCAGTGTGCAGCAGCAGTCAAAAAAGCAAACAAAACGTTAGGAGTTATTCGCAAAGGGATAGAGAATAAAACAGAGGATGTCATAATGCATCTATACTAATCAGTGGTGCGACCACACTTGGAATATTGTGCGCAGTTCTGGTCGCCCCATCTCAAAAAAGACATAGCTGAACTAGAAAAGGTACAGAAATGGGCAACGAGAATGGCAAAGGGTATGCAACAACTTCCGTACCAAGAGAGGCTTGACAAGCTGGGTCTCTTCAGTTTAGAGAAGAGAAGACTGAGAGGGGACATGATAGAGGTTTATAAAATCTTGAGTGGTGTGGAATGAGTAGATGGGGAACGTTTATTTACCTGAAAACAAAAAGAAAAAAGCCCAAAGCTGTTCCCTAATTATTGTATGAATGACCTCAAATTGCAATGTAGGATATATAAACCAAATCTTTAATATGACTAGAAACTACATATACCAATTTGTGTATGTTTGCACAACACACAATTGCACATTAATATAAAACTGTTGCAATGTTCCTTCTATTATACAAGCATCAATATAAAATACCTATCCTAAGAGTCCTCATGATTGACAAGGAAATTAGCCAATTGCAAATGTGTCCTTGCAGGACCGCTCTATTACTAAAAATCAAATTGTTGTAATAAAAAATCTAAATATAATTAACATAAAAATATATAATGTATGTTTGTGTTCTGTCACAGAGACACAATAGATACGACAATAAATGGATACAATAAATCCACTTGATGAGTCCAAACGCGTTTCGGGGATTCCTCCCCTTCTTCAATGGACAATCAATGAAAACTAATTCCAGACCTGCGTGGAGCCGCAAAACACCCTGCACAACCTCCTTGTGTGCAAATGTTACCTCAGTTTGGTATATGTAGTTTCTAGTCATATTAAAGATTTCAGTTTATATATCCTATATTGAAATTTGAGGTCATTCATACAATAATTAGGGAACAGCTTTGGGATTTTTCCTTTTTGTTTTCAAGTGCTGCACTATCCAGTGGATAGTGCGAGAGAGCTTTTTTCACTCCTTTTGTTTTTGGGAACGTTTATTTACCCTCTCAAATAGTACTAGAACTAGGGGACACTTCATGAAACTAGCTGCTGGCAAATTTAAAACAAATAAAAGGAAGTACTTTTTCACTCAATGCATAATTAACTTATGGAATTTGTTGCCGGACGACGTTGTCAAGGCCAGTAGTATAGCTGCATTTAAAAAAGGCCTGGATAAGTTCTTGGAGAGTAGGTCTATTAATGGCTATTAACCAACTAGCTTACAGGATGAACTTCTTGCTGTCAGGAGCTGGGAGTGAACAACGGGGAATGGATTGCCCATTGTGACTGTTGGTTCTTCTCCCATGTAATCAATATTTACCACTGTTGGAGGACAGGATGCTGGGCTTGATGGACCATTGGTCTGACTCAGTACGGCACTTCTTATGTTCTTATAGAACTACGACAATAGAAGTATTTTAGCAGACAACAGTGGGGAGAATAATTCTATCAATTTAGTTTTTTTCTTGCAGGCATTTGCTTTGTTTCAGACATGTTAAAGCTGAATGTTTTTCTGGCTCTTGGGACTGACACACAGCTCTCCTATTATGTCTTATTAACTGCCCTGTCAGATTTTAACATCTGCAAAGCTGAAATAAAAAACATGCCTGGAGAAGGAGATGTAATATGCTTTAATTTTCCAGTTAGTACATTGCACTTTTTGCCAGCTCTCTGGAAAAGTTCAGAATATCAAATAATCCTTTGTTGATCCTTTATAGTCACTGTTCTTCAGAACAGATGAAAAAGTCATTTTTAAAAAGGCAGAGGGGAAGAAGTGATAAGTGTCTACATCAATAATGTATTCATTTTACTAATATTGACATAATTTATATACAATTGAGGCAGTTCAGCATTAAAAAAGTGCCTTCATGTCACAATCCTACTCAGTACTTGTAACACAATAAATCGTAATTCTAGATTATCTTTCAAATATAATTCAACCTGATGGCCCGCCTGTAAAAAAGATGAGCTTTATTTTGCGCAGGTGATAAATTTAAATTAATTGACAATGGCCAGTCCATGGCAAAATGGGGTTTAAAAACCAAAAGTCCTGACTTTTTGTCATTGATAAATGGCATATGACCCAAGAGAAAGGAAGCATACCATAGTCTGTTTATATGCTACAGGAAGAATATTGTTCATGTAACATTTGCTGTTCTTAAAGGTGGAGAAAGGGCAGAAGTATTATTACTTTGTACAAACGCATAATAAAGACAATTCATGCCACAAAGAGCTTAATCTCTAAAGAGCCCCTCCTACCTGCACAACCATCTCACTCTTCATGCCCTGGATCAACCCCCGTAGTCCCTTCTTGGTGTCCCCCGGGTGGCGCAGGGGGCTACAATTGAGAGGGTATTCTCGGTGGTGGTGCCCAGGCTGTGGAACTCACTTCCAGTGGAGGCCCGGGTGGGCCCGGACATTGCCTCATTTCGGCAACAGTGCAAGACCTGGCTGTTACGCCCTCACCCTTTGGTGAGGGGGGTGGGGAGGGTGGGTTTTTTATTTTCTTTTATATCTCCCTTTTACGTATTTTATATATTTTATGTATATTTTTAAATATTTTAAATTTTTGTTAGCCGCCTCAAGCTGCCTAGGCAGGAGAGGTGGGATAGAAATGGTGGAAATTAAATAAATAAAATAAAGACACAAGCGTTACAAAGGGTGTGAACCTAAGTTGCAGACTCAGAGATATGTGAGTGACTCCATTCCCACCAAGCAGTGAACTAAGATCATCTTCTCATGACACGGTACCCACTGTGGGGTGTTCTGCAGTTTACCTTCTGAGTTAAGAAGTTATCTTTTATTGGACCAGCTTCCCTCTTGGTAAGCGTGTTCAAGCTTTTGGGTTCCATCTAGATTCTGTTAGGTTTATTATTCCACTGGTTTGGGTTTTACTTTTCAAATTAATCTTCCAAAACATAGGATTGACAAGTCTGTTCCTATAAATAAGATTTACACCTACAGGCTTCAACCAGGCTAGGGCCTTGTTGTACATTAACAACCATACATGCCAGAGCTGAATTGAGTATCCGCTACTATCATCCAGTCAGATATCACAGTATCCGCCAATATCCAGTATTTGGTTGGATACCACATGATATCAACATACTTGTCAATACCTTCAGGAATTCTAATAGATTGATGAGCATGATTTCCCTTTAGAAAAACCATTTTGGCTCTTCCCCATCATATCATGTTTGTCAGTATGCCTAATAATTCTATTCTGTACAATGCCTAACGTTTAAGCATTAATATTTTAGCCTTATTTTCCTTCATTTTAAATAATATTTTGCTTAATGTATCAGTGTAGCAAACTGCAGAGGTTATCAGTCACTCAGGTCACACTAATATCATGCCAGCTATAGATGTATTTTTAAAAAAACTGGGCCAGGGGGGCAGAGAATGAAACATGTCCAAATGTGAACAGACTGACTAAATGTCTCATTTTATGCACATACGCCATTTTCCAGAAAAAAGTAACATACAGTACAGTACTACCTAGTTACCAAAGTCTCATGTAACTTATACAGTGCCCATCTTGTCTAGAAATAAACAATATCTGACCTCTCTGCTCTGGAAGACTATCAAAGACCTTGGCAGGACATCACACAGGTCCTTAATATAACTTTCCAGCTATTTGTGGAACTCTGTCTCCGTGTCACTGAGGAAAAGAGTTGGAGGTGACAGTCTGCATTTGCATCCTGCTTCCGGAAGCCATTTCAGTTACGCACCCTGTTCTGTATTTTCTTCTGCCTTTATAGCTTAAGGAATCATTTGAAAAGTAGAGTTCAGGGTGTAGGAGAGATGGGCAGAGAACAAAGCTGAAGGTATAGTAGTTTTCTTGCATGAAGTTATCAAAATGAAATGTATGTGCGGTAGGCAAAACTTGGGCTTGATTTTCAGCAAAAGTCATAAATGTAATGGTAAAAGTTTTTAGATGAATAATGATTCATTAATAAATTCAATTTATAAACTGTAATTAAAGCAGCACATGTTTAGTGCTCTGGGCTCCTTTTGACAACTGTCAAAAATGCATTAAATAATATACCTGTTCACTCTTTCATCTCACCTTAAATACACAGTGATGGCAAAATTTCAATTCAATTTGTAAGATGCTGTATGTTTACAAGAGCCATCAAAATATCATTTAAAGGGATGTTGTCATATTGAAAATGTTCATAAAATCAATACTCTCTTACTATATGTTCAACATCCTAGTTTATTAATATTTAAATTTTACAAATATTTCCCCATTATATCTATTACGGATGTGTTTGTTTTTCCTTTTTTGTATTCTTTTTTTTTTCTTTTTCTTTTTTTAAAATTTTATCTTGAATAATTAAAGATCAGTTTCTAGTGCATTTGGCTTTCAGCCACTGTTGCTCTACAAAATACTGCAAAGTCCAGCAAGCAAATATAGAAGAAAGGTATTTATTTCTATATAAAACAAATCATGGTTTGGTCTGCAATTCTGGTCTGAATCAAAGTACTGTACGTTGAGGGCAAAGATTTCAAGGACAGTGGGTGTGAGTCCCCTCCCCCTTAATCATGTTGTACACTAGTAAATCCTTTGATGAAGTTATTGATGCATACTCCAGTGTGAAAGAAGAGTCGGAGGACTAGCTTCATGCGTGCATATATAGGATATACCTGAGACTTTGGGCCTCCCTGTCATTCCTGCTAATTTCGTTCTGATAGTGTGATTTTATATATTCTTTATAATTATGGTAGGTACAGACTCTTAAGGCAGGAATGAAATATTTAATTGACTGTGTTTCCTTAGGCTAATACAAGCAAAACACATTTGGCCTACCTGTTTGGTAACTATTAAGAAGGACAATTAATGCAACATTTTTCATTTGTTTGACATTTGTCTTTTTTGTTCTTAATTCCAGTTCATTTATAATATTGTGGTTTTGGCTATATAACCAATAATATGCAGAGTTAAAGGCAAACCTTAATAAATCAATTCTAACATTCCTAACATAGAAGATGAATATAACATATCTTCTGGTTTTCTATGTTTGTATGTATATTGATAAATACACACTTGCAACCTCATAATAGTAGATTTTGATACAGTGACATTCTGGGTGGAATAAAGTTAAAATAAAGCTCCAAGTGTTTAATGGATTGCAGCATCGAGATTGCAGTTTCAGTCATAATGAACCTCTGCTTAAGAGACTCTAAATTAAAATTTGCTGTTGGTAATGTGCATGTCTGTACATTGCAATGTAAATACTGGGAAAGATGATGAATTCAGCTTCAGTAAGCTATATAGATTGTGCATGAATATGAATGGATATGTGTGTGTTGGGGGTAGAGCTGTACCAGGTTATAAAATTAGTACTCTCATGTAATGGCCTGCATCAGGCACCCAACAGTCTACCAAGGACCAATCGCGTGTCTGTTGCCCCAAAATGCAGGCATTATCCAGAGAAACTGACATGCCCCATCCAGGAGCAATACTGAACCCAGCTCCACAGCACTCCAGCCAAGGCTTGTCAGTTTCATAGGCAGGCCAGGGCTTCCCCCACACAGCACTCTAATAGGCATTGCAGCCAGAGAACTGCTTTTGAAACTGACAAGCGCTGGCCAAGAGCGCTGTGGGGCCCAACTTTGTGGAGTCTGTCACTTTCTAAGGCTGACCGACACTTCCCTTCCCACAGCACCTCTCAGCTTAGAGGTGCTGTGGGGGAAAAGCAGCCTTTGAAACTTACAAGCCCCGGCTGGGACCACTGTGGAGCTGTCACTTTCAAAGGCCAGCTGGCACATTCAAGCAGCCTGTCGATTTCCGTTTGAGCATCGATGGTACTGAACAGAGCCGGGTCGATTCATGCACCCCAAATTCATTATGTGTGCCTGAATCGTCACGTGCCCATTTGCAGCTCTAGTTGGGGGTTATACAAAGTGGATCAAAGCATTTTTTCCCCCATACTGGCATCTTTACACTTTCATTCTTCTACCCTCCTGTTTGTTCTTGTGGGTTGCTTGTGGAAGATGTGTATTGAGTTTTCCTTTTTTAATTTCAGGGTAAGTTTTCAAAGGTAAAAATGACACACAGGTGATTACTTACCTTGAAAGTGAGTGCTGCTCGAGGGACACAGAGTAGGTGGTAGGAAGCTCAGGTTTGCCTTTGAAAAGAAGTGTATTGTCTTGGAGCTGCCTAAGAAAGAGATTGTGGTGGTCTAGCTGTTTTGGCAAGGGAGCAGACTGCAACAAGTCTGCACCAGTCACAGGGTATGCTCCAGGATACGCATGCTTATCTACGCTACTGAGCACTTAGTAGGTTAGATTCAAGGCTCTGCCTGCTTCCCACTTCTCTTCCCACTTTTGTACAAAGAGTAGCTCTAGAAAGCCTGATTTCCCCCGTGGTAAAACAGCACAAGAGTAAAACACCACCTTTGTCGACATACCCAATGAGACACAGAGACTTATATTGGTGTAAAACTGGCCGCACTCTTTATTAAATCATCCACTTGTAGGCAGGTGGGGAATTGCTCCTTGCAATTTGGGTCCAATATGCCATTTAACTAATATGAACGTATTAACTCAGGTACTGCCCAGATGTGCCCTCTGTTGACAGTATTCTACACAAAACCTCCTACCCTCCTTCGACAGGGCAAGGCTGAAGGGGGGGCGGGGGGGGGGGACAACCCACTGTGGACTCGAGTAAGAAGTGAAGTGTCCACCAGGTCCAAAGACAGCGCCTGTCCCTGCAGACCCTGTTAAGACACCACTCCCAGGGAGTGTGATTACAGTGCCCTGCAATCCACTGTGTATCATCTCCCCATCTCTTAATGAGATAACTCTTACTACGTGAATAACCTACCTATTAAACTTTTGCTGGCATACTGGACCCCTGCTGAGTGCGACATTAAATAAACTTTATCCAATTCCTGTATACCGTAGAGAACTCGGCTCATTCTCAATCCTTTACCTCACGTTAAATCCAAATTCCCTTTTTTAATTAGCCGAATCAGAGCTACTAACAAGAACAATCTATTTATAGTTGCCAATTAACCATTATGGTAATTAACCTATTTAGCCTACTCAGCACTGTCGAGGAGGCAAAAACACGGTCCTTCTGAAATAAGGCTACCTGCCAAAATTCCTCCTCGGTCCCATAGTGGCAACCATTTTTTTAAACCACAGTGCTAGAGGGAGGTGGGTGGGGCTGACTCTTTGTGCCTCCAATTCTGGAATGCCGCTCCACACGGCAATGCAGTGGTCCGTCCCTCCTAAAAGGGGCGGGGCTCTCCAGGTCCAGCGAGGTGTGCTTGCGCAGCCTCGCTATCAGGACAGTTGCCACGCAACCCGACTTCAGGCAACGGAGAGGGCTCTCTAACGAGCCTCCTTGCCAAGGCCACTCGTTTGTCCCTCTCCCTGGGGGCGGGGGGAGACGCAACAAATACCCCATCACCGCCATTTTGGCGGCGAAGGGGACTACTACTCCTTTACCCGAGTGCACCAGACCAGAACAAACAAGGATCCTAGAGGTGTAGTGGAATCCACACAACTAGAATTTCCCTTTAAGTTGAACACCTCTCCCCAGTCAAATTTGCTAAATTTTGCACAGAATAAGTCTATCTTCCCTAGTTTCCTAATAACTGGCTTAAATCCAGCCTTCAGTCCTAACTGAAAAGTTTGCTGAGTCTGAGGCTTAGCAGCATCCTCTCCTCTTCCCAGTTTGCTTTTCATTTAGCACTAAAAGCTGGATTTGAAGCATACTTTTTGAAAAGCAAATGTACTGACTGCCACTAGGCAGACTTTTAACGCTTAGCAGGACTTGCAGAGTAGGCAGGAGGGGGGAATCTTGCTTTTCAGGATTCTGCTTTGCAGTTAATCAGCAGTAAGCTAAGTTCTTCCCTTCCTTCCTTGCAAGATCACAGCACCTGACTTTGTCAAAGGTAGTCTCTAGTTATTGAATACTAAGAATGAAGATTGCCCCAGTCATTTATATTGAATCTTGTTTCTAGCTCTAATAAAGGTACTTAGTAGCATTTGCAATATTGTTCACTTGTTTTTAACGTTAGATAGCATACTGTACCAAAACCAGATGCACTTCTTTGACCTAATTCTTTGGCCATAAGCTCAAGTTGAACCGTTATCGATGGCCCACTAAATTTGATTTAATCAGACTTCCCTGTATTGAGCTTGGGAGCACTGCATCACACAACTAGTTATATCAAAGAAAATGCATTGTTAAAATGCATTGTTTTGGACAATCTATCCTAATGTCTTTTTAAGAAAATTTCATTTACTGTAAGGGTATAATTGGGCCAATAATGTATCATTTTAATGATGGTGAATATTTACTAAACTTCAGTGGGACTTCTTTTTTCATATGTACTAAAACAGTATTGCTGTTTCATTCATTTTATAGTTCTCCCCCAAGACATTTTATAGCTTTTAAGTAATATACAGATATATTGAAAGATAGGTAACTATTCATTGCTGCTGGGTTGTTTACATCTGGCTTTTCAAAAGGGCAAACCTCATGGAAACTCGTTTCAATAACCAGCACCTGGTAAGAAAATAAAGAAGATGCACTTCTTTGACCTAATTCTTTGGCCATTAGCCACTAATGCATGCAATTTATTGATCATATCATGCTCTGCATATCATAGAAACTGGAAGCTGTCAAGTGTCCTAAGCAGTGGAGTGCAGATCTTACCCCATCTGATAATGGTGCTTTTCCTTTTAATTCTAAGGTTTGTTTAAATACATTTGGACAATTTTGCCACTGACCTGTTAGCTCACATCTCTCCTGGTGGGTCTGCGCTTGCATGCATCAGTAACAAATCTGACACATTCTGTAATTGTGAAGGGATTTCAGGCAGATCATACTGAGTACCACTCTTACGCTCACAGAATTATGAAATGTACCTCTGCAGCATTTTTCTGAAGGAATTCGTAGTGCACTCACTAAAGGGGAAAAGAAATCTATTCTGGATGTAAATAATATAATGTATTTATGCACAAAGCCATCAGACTCATTAAAGGTTCGTTTTTTGGCACCAGCTCTTAGCTTGATGCATTTTTTTTTCTACAGGTAGCTTTCCATACTTAAGTTGTTTATAATATAAAGAGCTACTCTTACAAAAGGGGTGTAAACATGTTCCTTATTTATTCTCTGTAGTCCTTGGCTTCTGTAGCAAAAAAATACCTTTGTGAGAAGATGGAGGCATTTTTTTCTCACTTCAGTTACCATGATACATAGAGTAATTATAACCAGGTTGAACCCTGTGATGCTTAGAATCTGATTTTGCAGCCCAGCAGAGGGATACTAAATATGCTTGACTATTACAGTAAGAGCTTTGAACAGCACGGTGAAGAAATTTAACGCTTGATCATTTCCAGAGCACGAAGTATCGGTTATGATCTATTGCTTAGATTTTGAAAGCTATATGAACTTCCTTTTCCCACAGTTCATTAATCACATCCCATACCTCTTGCAATTCTTTTTTATTTTAAATACTTTGGGTACTCCTCTTGGAGTAACCTAGAAAGTAACCGTTTATGAAGATAAAATGTAAAATTATCATAGCTCTAGACAGCATCAGTAGACTGTAAACTTTTTGTAGAATCTCCATTTCCTGTGCATAAAACAGTGGGATTCTTGATAAAAACATTCTTATCAGATCAGGTTGATTGTGTTGATTTTATACTTTAATTATACAATAATCAAACTAATCAAAAGTTTTGGACAAGAGTCTTGGACTTACACTGCAGACACTGATCTTTCATCCATGCTGCTTTCAGCTAATAATATCCCATCAGATTTTACAGGCCCAGCAAATTATGTCCACCAGATCATTATTTGTCACAAAGCCTTGAATTTGGATGGGATTTTCCAAGCAGCATTAAAGTGTGGTAACACGTACTATACTTAAAGGCTAACGGAGACACTCTCCTGTCTGGGTTGTACTTTATGAAATAGTGAAATTCAGAAACCTTTGAACTGGAAGGTGTTAGAAATGATTCCACGTTCAGAAAAATGGTTACGTATTAGCATTTTTATTTGGATCTCAGATGTTTGGAAGGGGTCTACAACTACACAGAATAAGCCAACCTCTCACTGAAAAACTTTTTCTCCTTGAAGGTTATTCTAAAACTGCTTCCTCCTTTTTGTACTTTTTTTTCCTTTACATTGATCACAAGAGACAGGATACTCAATGAAATTACACCTGATCTGATAAGGTAATTCTGCTATTCCTGTAGATATTCAGGATAGAAACAATTCTAGACAAACTTGACTATTATTATTATTTTATTCTGAGCTACTGCCAGCAGCAAGAATCCACTTAAGTTGTTGCAAGCTCATGCCTGCTATGATGTCACAGCTAGCGAGAGGGACCAAGCTATGCTGTGGAGATTAATGATAGACTAGGTAAATTAAATCTACTTTACAGTTTTCAGATTACATTTTTATCAGCCACAGACATTTTTTACTTAATTGAAGTAAAGTTTGTTTAAAAAAATCAATGGTGATTTTCTGGGAAATTGTCAACTATTCTTATTTTGGAGCAACATACATAGATTGTAAGCTCTAGGGCAGGGACCATGTCTATTTTATTCTCTGTAAAGCGCTAGGTACATTGCTGGCGCTATATAAATGCTTATTATAATAATAATAATAATAATAATTAATAATTTCAAGAAAATAAAGAATCAAAATCAGTACAGTAATATCTGCTGGAGCATTCTAAACTTCTGTAAAGTTTTGCATTTTGGTACCATACTTTCCACTCATCCTGCTTCCAGATCTGAAGCTTCTGCATTCTTCCTGAATTAACTCTTTGCATTTTTCTGTTACAACTTCCTTCTTGTGAAACCGAGATTACCCAGTGGGTGTTTTCACACGGATGCAGGAGTACGCCCCTGCATCTTCCAGCTTGCAATCCTTCCTGGGTTCATTTTAACCGGGCCTGGCAGCTGCCATGGCCCACATTTGACCTGCGCAGCACCCTCCTCCCCCACACCATAGATTGCTCAATGCTCTGGGCTGCTACTTGCAACTCCATGGTGTTGTCCGAGAACGGAACTGCAGTGGCCATCCATCGAGCAGACAGACGGCAGTCCCACCTCCAGTTGGTGTCCAGGTTTGGGCTGCTTGCTCTGCTGGCAGGTATTCCTGGATGGGACAGTCTGCTCCGCCTGCATATCTGGGAGGCCGCCTTTAAATGCCTGGGGATAAGGCAGAGCAGAGGTGTGGGTGCTGTCCGTGCAAAATCGCCCAGTGTGTCAGACAGAAGATTCTGAGATTAGAGATCAATTGAATGATGTCTGCTGCTCGAGGAGTCTCATTGCTTTGTCAGTGGTCTGAGTAACCACATGGTTGATTGATTAATACAGTATGTATGCAAATAACACCACCCCCAGGCATGTTTAGTCCTTGCATATTCACAATTTAAATATGGTTTGCAGGCTCTTAATCTATTTCATGAATGCTTAAAGGCTTGTCTTTTTAATATGGTATCTATTTCTTCTACAGTACTATGAGAACATAAATCTTTTAATGCTCTGCTTCTCATGCTAGCCTATATCTTTGCTGCTATTAGCTGTCTTAAACAAAAACTAGTAATATGGGTAGGTGGTTATTTACTGTAGTAAAACCTAGAAATATATTTGAGAGAGAGGACAGAGGTCAAATTCAAGTGACACAAATGGTCACTTGGCTTCTGATCTCGATTTCTTATTCATGCTATAACTTATGTCAATGTATTTAGGAAACTGTTTTTGAGGAGAGAAGGGTGCAGGGGGGCATGCATTCTTATCATATTATACTTAATTTATAGTATTCTAGATCTTCTACAAAAGCAAAAAACATTATCAATGTATATTAACTAGAGCAGAGACCTTGGAACCAAATTTTTGGGTAGTGTGACCTTGAGGGAATCAATTGGGCAACTCTGTATCTCATTTTACTTATAACAGTGCCTACCTCCAAGGGATTCTGTAAAAGATAGTTAATGTTTGTAAATGGTTATGAAGTGCAAGCACTGTGTGCAGAGTGACTTGTCTGGGTTGGTCTGGTTCCCCATGAAGCACAATGGTATTGTCAGCCATGAGAGTCGAGGCGATCTACCACCATTTACCGCTAGTTTTGTTCCATAGACGGATGATAATCCTTACACCTCTTTCGTTTTAATTTTGTCTCCTTTGCCTTTTCCTCTAACCTGCTCTTTCCGTGAGAGTCCTGCACAGCCCTTGATCCATTCCTTTTCCATCTCCAGAGAGGGACTGGTATACATGCATGGGGAGAGTGAGACTAGAGCTGCAACCAGGCACCCAAAGATTTGGGCACTCCCAACGCATCTGGGGTGCCCAAATCAACCTCCAGCACCATTCAGGCACCATTGATGCCTGACCTGACAGGCTGCTTGAACACGCCGTTTGGCCATCTCACGCGCTCCTGCGAGGGGCTCTGTAGGGGTGAAGCGCCGAACAGCCTTTGAAAGTGACAGGCTCTGGCCAGGGCTGCTGCAGCAGAGCCCGGCTGCACAGCAGGCCCGGCTGAGGCCTGTCTCTCTCAAAGAAACACCCACACACACCCATAGTGCCTCTCAGGTGACAGGCCTGGGCTCCACAGCTGCCCCAGCCAGGACATTTCACTTTCAAGGCTGCTTCCTCTCTCCCCCCACCCCCACTCCCCACAGCGCTTCTCATAGGTGTGCGTGAGATGGCCAGACAGCGTGTTCGAGCAGCCCGTCAGGTCCTGCTCAGGCATCGATGAGCTTTGGGGCACTCTTAGATCCATTGATGCGCCTGGATTGCCAAGTTTTGGTGGTGGCTTTTCACCAATTACATCTTTTCACCAGTTGCATCTCCAGCCTCTCACAAGAGACAGAAAAGGAATGGATCAAGAGCTATGCAGGATTCCCATGGAAAGATTGGGGCAGAGAAAAAGCCAAAGGAGACTTTAAAGCTTAAAACCAAAGAGTATTATCATCTATCTATGGAACAGGTGAGAGGCACTGTAGCGGGGAAGCACCAGCCAGCCTTTGAAAGTGACAGGCCCCAGCTGGAACCACTGCAGAGCCAGGCTCCAGTGCTCTTGGCCGGCACTTGACAGTTTCAAAAGCGCTTCCCAGCCACAGCACCTATCAGTGCACTGGCTCATCTTTGAAACTGACTAGACCCAGCTGGAGCACTACGGAGCCATCTCTGCAGCACTCCCAGCTGGGACTTGTCAGTTTCTCTGGGTAATGCTCACATATTTGGGCAGCAGACACCTGATTGGTCTTCAGGTAGCTTGTCGGATGCCTAATGGGATGCCCGAAAATGCAGGTATCCACGGCTACTAATTTTTGTCCCCATTGCAACTCTCAGTGAGATTTCCTTGGATGAGGGAGAAAGTCCATAACCATGCCTTGCTAAATGCTGCTAAAGCCTAGAACAAGGGTGGCACTCAACTCGTGCCAAATTTTTGAAAGACTGTGCCATGGCGGTGGCAGCAGTGAAAAAACCTTCCTTTGCTAGTGTCATAACGTCTGCAAAGTGCTGTCCAGCAGAGCTGTGCAGGTGGTGAATACAATAGCCTGCTAAATCCTGGCTCTGTCCACCTGTAATTAGAGTCAGTTCCCCGCTGTGATGAGTTTTGTCACCTACTTGGCAGATAAAGTCAAGATATTTGGCTCGACTTGGGAACTGCTGGTTTGGATACAGAGGCTAGGGAGGCTCAGTCTTGTCCAGTTTGCTTGGATCGGCTTCAATTGGTTTCGCCCACCGATGCAGTGTGTGTGCTTGGAGTGATGCAGGCGACCAGTGATGAATTAGATCCATGCCCATACTGGCTGGTGAAAGCTAGCTGGGAGACGGGTCATTGCTGGCTATGGTTGTCGGTACATCCCTTTGGGAGGGCAGGGTGCCTGACTGCCTCAAAGCTTCAGTTGTCCAGCCTCTGCTGAAATAAACACGTCGTGACGTTGACTCGCGTTCCAGCTATCATTCCATTTCTAATTTCCCCTTGTTAGGGAATGTTATTGAGCGGGTGGTTGCCTCGCAGCTTCAGGTGCAACTTGATACTATTGGATTCCTGAACCCATCGCTGCCAGGATTTCATCCTGTGCATGGCAGTGAGACTGCTTGTGGCCTTGGTTGACAACCTCCATTTGGCAGTCGACAAGGGAAATTGTATCCTGTTGGTTTTGTTAGATCTTTCAGCAGCCTTTGATGCAAATAATCATGTGCTGGTGTTGGCACGGCTGCAGGACCTGGCAGGGGTTTGTAGGACTGCTCTTGAGTGGTTCCGTTCTTTCCTGTCTGGGAGAACCCTGAGGGTGGTGATGGGCGGTAGCTCATTGTCCTCCTGGAAGGTCCCTTGTGGGGACCTACAGGGTTCCATCTTGTCCCCACTCCTGTTAAATGTGTATCTTAGTCCCCTGGGTGAGGTTGTACAGAGACTTAGAGTGAAGTGTCATCAGTATAATGACAACACCCAACTCTCTCTTGTTCATCTGACCCAGGTCCTGCAGTCTCAGTGCTTACCCAGTGTCTGGCTGCTGTTGGGGGCTGGGTGCAGGCAAGTCGATTGAAGCTGAATCCAGACAAGACCAAAGTGATGATGGTTGGCCAGCGGTGCAACCTGGGAGACATAGGGACCTCTATTATTGATGGGGTCTGGCCTCCTTTGGTCGCTCAAGTTCGCAGCTTTGGGTTGCTCTTGGATCCATTGCTGCACCTGGATGCCAGGTTGCAGCAGTAGCAAGGAATGCTCATCACCAATTACATCTGGTTCTTGAGAAGGCTGCAACCTGTATTATCAGATCTGGATTTGACTACCATCATCCATGTCTTCATATCCTTGAGGCTTCGATTACTGCAATGAACTCTATGGGGGGCTGCCCTTAATGTCTTTTTAGAAGCTGCAGCTGGTGCGGAATGCAGCGACCTGTCTTCTATCGAGGGGCGGGTTGCTAGGAGCACATTACACCTGTGCTCCAGCATCTGCACTGGCTACCAGTAGCTTTACGGGAACAATTTGAGGTGCTTTATTTGCCCAAGCATTTGGCAGGCAGGAATAAGGTTGGGTGGATTGGGTAGGGGGCTAGGGGAAGGGTTGGTAGCAATGGGATTTTTTGATGTTTTTGTTGATTGTAAGCCATTCTGAGCCTAGAAGGGAAGGGTGGCATATAAATTTAAATAAATAAATGAATGAAATCCCCCCTCCAGCAAGAGAGACATACAGGCAAGTAGATTATATTGTCTAGGAATTTGCTTATTGTATTAATTAAATGTAATTAATTAATTGTAATGTGTATACTGTTTATTTTTATTGTAATCCACCCTGAGTCTTACAGTGACAGAATGTGGTAGAAATTCAAAATGAAATGGATTTTTTCCTCTATAGGATCTTATGAACTCTCTTCCTCTATACATGACCTGTCTGCCTCAGCTAATCCTATCCAAGCTCCCCAAAGTTTGATTCTAGGTATCCTTCCTTTGACTAAGGTTTTGCGTGCCTGTAGTTGAACTCTTTCCTTTCTGTCACAAGCCATCCTGCCAGGAAGAGAGTAGAATCCAGTCTGAATGTAGAAGGGTAGATTGAGAGGGGAGAAAAGCGTGAGAGTTGTGCCAAGTGATCTTGGGGGAAGTTTGCACAGTTTGTGTTTCTGAAGGGCCAAGGGGAAGCAGGCCATAAGAAAACTTGTGGGAGTCAGGCGTCGGCTCAGGACTGAGGCTGTGTTCAATGATATTATCAGTGGAGAGTAAGCTCCTACATATTTTATACTAAGTAATGTCATACCCTTCACCTGCAGCATTTAGAAGTGGCTGTTCAGGGTGATTGAAGTTCAGATTCACTAAGTGAGATTCCAGTGCAGCCAGGGGCATAAGGTGTGGACTGTTTCACAATTCATCCCCTGTATTGTAGCAGGAGATGCTCTTCAGCAGAGAACTGTGAGATGGCTAGAGGAGCGTGAATGGATTTGATTGATTGATTGATTGATTTTTTCATGTAGCATTGAGACATGACAGCTACACAGAATTAACCCTCACTGCCCCATGGCATAGTGTAGGGTAGGTACTACCTTGGATGGCCCTTTACCAGATAGCAGCAGTGGTAGTGTCACAACTGATCAAGCCCGGCCTCAGTGGACCTGAGGTTTGGCGTGGTAGCATCAACAAATTTCCTGGCCTTGAGAACGTACCCAAAGATAATCTTTAGAAGAGCCAAGGAAGATCTATTCAGAGACTCAATAACTTATAGGTAGCTCTATCGGGCCTCGTTCTTTTAAACTTTTTATTTCCTCAGTTCTGTTTTACTCACATAATGTGAGAACTTGATCACGTTAGTTATTAGCCAGTATGAGCCTATTCGTGGTTTTGTACATAAAATTTCAGTTTAATTGTGTTTGTGATGTGGATTGGAGTATTTATTTATTAAAATTTATATGCCGCCCCCTCCTGCTATAAGCATCTCAGGGCGGCTAACAACATTTAAAAATACATAGCAACTAAAATACAATTAAAACAAGCTAAAATCTGCAGATTAAAAAGCCCATGCCCAAACCGTCCCTAACTCAACCCATGCACCCCATCTCCCTCAATAAAGGCCCAGTGAACAGCCAGGTCTTACACCGTCTACGGAAAGAGGGGAGGTCGGTAGTCAGGCGGACCTCTAACAGGAGGGAGTTCCACAGCCGCGGTGCAGCCACAGAAAATGCCCTCCTCATGGTTGACACCCGGAAAACCTGAGGGGCCCTGAGGAGGGCACCCCCGGCCGACCGCAGGGGCCAATCCAGGATCCAGAGGGTGAGGCGGTCCTGCAGGTAGGTGGGGCCCAGACCATTTATGGCTTTAAAGGTCAGCACTAACACCTTGAATTGGGCCTGGAAGACTATCAGCAGCCAGTGCAGAGAGCGAAGCACTGGTGTAATGTGCTCACGTCGGCCCGTCCCCATTAGGAGACTGGCTGCCACATTCTGCACCAGCTGCAGTCTCCGAACCAGCACCAAGGGTAGAGTGCATTACAGTAGTCCAGTTTTGAAGTAATAAAAGCATGGACGATTGTAGCCAGATCCGAGTCTGAGGCATATGACCTAAGCCAACATACCAGATGTAACTGGCGAAATGCAGCCTTCGCCACAGCCGCCACCTGAACATACCAACAGAACTGTGGATCCAGGAGCTCCCCCAGACTACGGACCTGAGATACCAGGGGAGGACGGACCCCATCAATGATGGGAGCCATCACTCCCCCGGCTTTCCCCACAACCATCACCTCTGTCTTGTCAGGATTCAACTTCAGGCAGCTCGCCCTCATCCAATCCCCCACAGCTGACAAACACCGGGTAAGCACCGAGACTGCTGGTCCTGGGTCAGATGAAAATGAGATATATAGCTGGGTGTCATCAGCATATTGATGACACCTTACACCAAACTCCCTGACAACCTCCTCCAAAGGCTGCATGTACACATTAAACAAGAGAGGGCATAAGATGGAACCCTGAGGGACCCCACACATGAGGCCCCGGGGAGAGGATGAAAAATCACCCAGCACTACACGGGTTCTCCCAGCCAGGAAAGAACAGAACCATTCAAGAACAGTCCCGCTAATCCCTGACCGGTCCCACAGCCGAGTCACCAACAACTCATGATCAACGGTAGCAAATACAGCCGAGAGATCTAACAGAATCAACAGGGTTGAATGACCCTGGTCCAACTCACGGGAGAGGTCGTCGACCAAGGCCACAAGCACAGTCTCCATGCTATAACCCAGATGAAATCCAGACGGCAAGGGATCAAGAAAATTGACCCGGTCCAGATGCCCCTGAAGCTGTCGAGCCACCACCCATTCAGTAACCTTCCCTAAAAAGGGAAGGTTAGAGACCGGCCGATAGGTGGCCAGGGCACCAATGTCCAATTATGGTTTCTTGAGCAGGGGCCGCACCACAGCCTCCTTGAGACAGTCCGGCACCCTGCCCTCTCCAAGGGAGGCGCTGACTATCCCAGGTGTTCTGATTTTGCAGAAAAGTTTTCAGAATGGCTTCTGGAATCTTGATTGCAAGCAGCTGCTGATGTACAATATAATGATGAGTGCCATACTGTGGTATGCATTTTCAGAATGGGGAGAAAAATAAATTTGAGTGGTCCAATCAGAATTTTGTTCAATCTGAATTGTCATCAGGCGGAATTTTGATTTCAGCTTACTCCAGGCAGTACATAACTCTGATTCAGTCATAGCACCGTACACCGAGCCTTGGCACCATTGAAACAATTAATGTCAGTCTTAGTTCAAAGCTGACAAAATCTCTTACATGGGGAAGTACTCATCAGACTGTCACAGCAATCAAATGCAGAGTCTGACCTTGCCAAACCAAGGCTAAGTGCAACACATTTAAAAGTCCAGGCCTGATTCACCATAGAAGGGCAAAGGTCTGAGTGAGTGTGGCCAGCACAATTACTTGATTATAAGTTGGTTGGTTCAGAGTCCACACTATGTGTGAAAACAAATGAAACGGGCAAGATGGATACCTGTCCTGGGGAGGGCCACCACAGCCACCTGGGGGTGCTCCTCGACGTGCAGCTCCACCTGGGCTGTGGCGAGGAATGCCTTCCTCCAGTTACATCTGGCACGGCGGCTTCAGCCCCTGATTTCAGTTCTGAACCTGGTCACGATCATCCATGCTTTTATTATCTCTGTTAGACTACTGTAACACGCTCTATGTGGGGCTACCTATGGTGACGGCTTGGAAGCTGCAGCTGGTGCAGAATGCGGCGGCCCGGCTCTTGGTGGGGCTGGGTCACCAGGAGCCCATTACACCAGTGTTCTGATCTCTGCACTGGCTGCCAGTAGTCTTCCGGGCTCGATTCAAAGTGTTGTGTTTGACCTATAAAGCCCTACATGGCCTGGGCCCTGCCTACTTGCGAGATCGCCTCACTCCCCGGGTTCTAGACTGGCCCCTGCGGTCATCCGGGGGTGCCGTGTTGGAGGTCCCTCGGGATTCCTGGGGGGGCCATGCAGAATAGGGCTTTCTCAGTGACCACGCCATGCCTCTGGAACTCCCTCCCGGTGGGGGCTCGTCTGACCCCGAACCGCCTGACCTTTCCTAGGAATTGTAAGACCTGGGTGTTCCGTCAGGCGTTTGGCAAGGGAGAGGGGTGGTGGGTTGGATGGGGGTGGGAGATTGGGGAGGGTGGACTGGGGTTTTTCCTGTGTTTTTTATTATTGTTATTTTATTGGAGGATATATTTTAATTGTTTCATTGTATTTTATAATCATCACTGTTGTTAGCCGCCCCGGGCCGCCTGTGGCAGGAGGGGCGGGATACAAAATTTGTAAAATAAATAAATAAATAAAATAAATATACTTTGGGCCGGCGGGGAAGGCAGTCCAAACAAGCAGCCCCCCCACCACAGGGAATCTAGGCAGGGCTGACATCACAAGTCCCTCCATGCCACAGGTTGGCTGAGGAGCCACTCCTAGACCCCTGCTTCACAGCAGGATTGGGAATCCAGGAGGAGCTGCCATAAAGCAGCTGATTAGGGCAGCCGGGGTGAACGCACTCCTCTGGGCCTGGCCCTTGGATCTTGCCTCATGGTGGGACTGCGTGGGCTGACTACATGGGAGGGGGCCCTATGACCCTACATTAGCCTAGGTGGGGCAACAGTAGCCCACACTGTGTCACTAACCTTCTCCAGCAAAGACAGCCCATAACAGCCAGGCGCCTACCCTGAGGCAGAAGTGGGCAAACATCTGACAGCCACTGAACTGGCGGGCAGGTGACTAGCAGGCTACTGCGGTCTATTGTGGCCTACTGTCTTGTTTGTTTTCACCTCATGTCTTGGGTTTATATCCCATACTGCCCTTCAAGGGCAGTACAAAAGGAGCACTGTTTTGTGAAATGAGTTGCTACGTCACGTTTCTTCTGACATCTCCTGTGGCTTCCTATGTAGAAGCTGAAGATCCTGTGAAATTTCTCAAAAGTATAGGAGATAACCCTAGTGTCCTGGCTAATGCTTCTACCCATGCATGCTTGCTATTAGGGTATTTAACTATCTGAGATATTTGTTTTTAGTCACTATCATTTTCTTTTAACTAACTCCTGCATATGGGCATTAAATTACAGCAAACCCTTCCAAAAGAGTCGTCATTGTTTAAATAAGTATTGTTGCCTATTAACAAATGAGATCATAACTTTTAAAGCCCCTTCTCTCCAATACACACACACGCACACCCTATTACAGTATCTTTTTATAGTGTTGGTCACTGTGGTCTCTTGGGCAGACTCAATTTGTTAAATATACTATACGGCTTTACTGTGACAATAGCTTCCTTGACCACCTTGAACATATGCAAAGGGAATGAGATAGCGGACGTATATAAATAAGACTCAGCTTTTACTCACCATGGACTAACTCCAGGCATCTATGCAGATTTTGTTTTCCTCCATTCCCATCTTATCTTACACTGTTCCTCTAGCAGTAGTGAACTCTGCACATGCTAACTGTGGCTGGAGCAGGATGTTCATACTCTGCTGTGACTTGCCATCAGCCACCACTTTACATGTCTGCCTGAGTTGGCTCTTCACCTTCTTTCAAGCCTGTGAAAACACTTTTTTCCCATTTATCTATGCTTTTTCATTTTTCTTTCCCTCTGAGTGAAATTCATTCTGGTGTATGAGGCCAGCACCATGTGAATATCCTCTTTTTGGAGGGCTTATTTTTAATAATTGCTGAAGATTGTGGTGTGCATAGGTCCTAAACTTCAAGTAAAAATAGCCTTACGGTAATACTGCCCCTTCAAAGCACATCAGCTGCAAAAGGGGATATGGCAGAAAAGAGGTTAAAAGAGAGTTTCCAATGAAATTTAATATTGCTTTCATTTTTTTCATGAGCTAATGTTTACACCAAAGGTTTTTTTCTGACTACAGGCTGAACAAGGAAGGAAACAAAACATCTGAGCTCTCTATTTGAGGCACCTACTTTCTCTATGGCATTTTCTTTCCTCTGTTTAATTCCTGATACTCTAGAGATATGGTTTCCTTCCTCTGCAGAGACTGTGACCTTAAAAATAGCAGGAGCCAAAATAAATACAGCAAAAAAAATTCCAATTGTTTCACATAACATGCTATGTAACCAAACTATTTCCATCCTCAAGCTGGAACTCATAATCCATTTTAGAGCTGGAAACTCAGCTCTCGGTTCCTTGAAAAGTTAACATTATTTGGGTTTTTGCTGATTGTCACACTTTTTGAATAGAATTGTTGGAACTTAGTAACTGGGCTCTGCAATCCCACATTGCTTGACCTATTTGGTACTTGGAAATTATGCTGTATTGACATATTTGGTACTTAGGAATGATTGACCCCTTAGTTATACCAAAAGAGTCCCCCTGGTATGGTCACGTCAGAAGTGTGCTCTTCCCCTGCTAAGAGATGGTGATTATTCTTATTTGTAATTTGTTATTTATATTGTATTAGCAGGACCCTGCTGAGCTAGACACTGAACAAACAAATGACAAAAAGTTCATACTTGCCTACAGTTGAAGTAATAGATAAACATGAGGAAAGGGTGGTTTAATTGAGAGGTCTTTGGACTCAGGGCGGAGAAGGGGGCAGGCTTTACTTCTTGAGTAGCCAGAAAGTCTGCTTGTGTGATCTTTGGCAAGTAACTTTGTAGTACCTCCTTTTCTTAGGTCCTTTTTGCACAGATGCCCCCCCTCACCCACGTGTGCGAGCAGGGAGGTGTCTGTGGGATTGCCGCGGGGGGGGGGGCGCACACTCCTGCACTCCACCTACTTCCACCCATCACCCGCGGATGGAGCAACAGGCACCAATGGCAAATGTTCTGTGCGTGGAGATGAGTGGAGGTGGGTGAGCATCCGTGGGATGGGCCACCCACCCGCCAGCACCTCCACCCATCCCCCACGGACCACGGAGGCACTGCGATTCATTTGAAAATGGCCTTAGAGAGGTGTTTTAAGAATAAATTTGCTGAGTCCTTGTAAAGTGCTTTGGGTTTTCTGGGTGTAAAGGCACTATATAAAAGAATAAGGGTTGTTGTTGCTGCAGAAATCTAGGATCCGCTGAAAGAACCACAATTTATCAATTAGAGAGTCACTTAAATTGTATCATCACAGTTACTATATATTTATTTTTAAGGCCCTCCTATAATTTTTTTCCCCTGTGGCTTTAAATCTGTATACTCTGTTCTCCAGCTTCACCTGGACTTCCATTTTGGTTTGTATCCCTGGCCGTTATCCAGCTGAAATGAAACTCCTGCCTGTATTGCTCCAGTTGCCACCACTGCTTCTGCTGTCTTCAATTTCATCTCCGATTGGTTCAGAGTTCACAATTTATATTAAAGCTGCTTTCGAGCAAAGAGCTTCTCATCAAAAGGCACAAATGGTGGGTGGGGGAGGGAATCCCAAATATTGGTCATTTTGAGCTGTCTCAAAAGTTAGGCTCTGAGCATCAAAGCACTGCGCTGTCATAAGTACCATATACTTCAGTGGGGCTTGTGCCAATGTAACACTTTGAGGATTCACACCTTCTACTGATTCAGCAGGCTGTGGGGCTTAATGCATTCCTCCAGCTCCTAAGCCCTTGCACACACTAATCACTCTTCCCCTCAATCTCTCTCTCTGTCACATACACAAACACACATTTGCTCTGTGCTCTGGACGTGCTGAACTGGTGTTTGGGGGAGACTTCCCTGTCACTTCCTACATATATATGTCAACTAATATTTGCAGTCCAGAAAATATTTGGGTCTTAGGATAATTAACTACAAATATAGCCTAGAAATCTTTCATTTTTATTGAAATTTATATAGAATTGAAAGCATTTTGAAGTCTTAGAAGGACAAACTTCTCATAGGGAGCAGAAATAAAGCCTTTCTGATTTCTGGAGAAAGGGGGACAAGTAGGAAAATAGGGTTGGGGGAGAAGTAGCAAAATAATATTGTGTGTACTTTTCCATCTAAGATACAGGGAGCTGTTTAAAAATCCATCATGTTAGACTAACCCACCGTGAATTCATTTTGAAATTAAAAACACTAAAACATTTATGATTTACAAAGAGGAAAAAATAAAAGCCTTAAAAATATCTTGTTTGATCTAATTGTTGTTATGAAAATATTGACAAAAGGCAAAAGAATGGCCTTCATTTGCCTTTATTATTGTTGGCTTGCGTTAGTCCTTTCTTACTAAATGCAAGCTCCTATTTAGATGGGAGATTAACTCCCTCGCTACTGCATTGAAATGAAAAGCTAAGTTTCTAAACACAAAAACGTCCTGTGATCAGAATATATATTTTACTGTAAAATAAATAATCTGTGCATGATTCCTATTCAGAAATACATGTCTTGCCATAAGAAACTTTTTAAGAACATACTCCCTCGACACTACAGAATTGTTCTATGTTACACGGTCTGTTATGTATTCATTGTGTAAAATTCACACCTTTTAGATGGCCTGCACAAGGACTACGCTACCATTTAGTCCCTTCTAAGTCCTATTTTGGAAATAAATATCAGCAAACATGTCTGTCTCAAAAATTATGTGATGGGGCAGATGCCTTAGGTCTGGCTTTCTGTAAAGAAAAACACCATCTTTCCTTCGAGATGGTGGCTGTTTTCAGACAAGAGCCTCCCCACCCACCACCCACCCACCATGCATGTTGCAGGGTTACGTAGGGCGCCAGTGCGGCCCTGCAACATGCACGATGGATGGAGAGGCACTTGACTAAAAACACCCAGTGACACTACAAGATGTGCTCCCTAATATTCAACCTCATCTTGAATAGTTGGTCTGGTAGGAAGCACATGGGAATGAGTGGTGAGAAGTATGAATGCTTTTGTTTAATAAAGCAAAAACAACATGAAATATAAAAATTCCCAAGTGACATTTTGAGCTTCAGCAATGCATTATGGGTAATTTCAGATGTGATGAGGCCATCTCGGATCCCAGTCCGTGATCAGGCCGTCTGTCCTTTAGACCTATCGACCTGATCGCTAACAGGAATCGGGGAGGGGGCGGGGGTGCACGGTGCAACATGCGGCCGCACAGCCGCGCTCCCCCGACCGACTGCCCTCAGGGAGACGGGTGGGTGCAGCAGCCAATGAGGCCGCTGCGCCCGATCCGGGTCACGATTCGGGATAGGCCAAAGGTAACACACGTTACTTTCTGCCCATCCCGTATTGTGGCCACTCTAACCATGGTTCTTGACCTCCGGCCGGCCGGAGGTCGAGAACCGTGGTCAAGCTTGTTCTCGGCTGGAGGTTCACCGTGGTGAACTTCTGGCCGGGACCAAACTGACGTTCACAGAAATGCCACCACCACAGGAAATCCACTGGGGTTCACTGTGGTGAAAGACGTTTTTGTCACGTCTGAAATTACCCTATGTTTCCGCCACAAAATTAGAAAGAGCTGGGAATATTTTTCTAAATAAATATCTATAGAGACTTCTGACAAAGGCGTGTTTGCACATGAATACTGTTTTCCCAGCAGAAAGTTACCATTTAAAAACTCAGAATTCACTGCTTCTGGTAACTGCCACAATCCTAGTAAAAGAAAACTAAATCCCTGTTCTTAGGGTAGGCAATAGCTGGGTAGCACCATCAATATGTAGTGCAAGTGTACCATTTTTAATGGCATCCATGGTACATTATACATAGGCCTAATATGGGGGACAGTTGCAGATTGTTCCAGACTTTAATGTCTGTGCAGGAACTTTCATTATGGGGAGGTAGTGATGGGTCACTATCTAAATTATTCTCAATTTTTCTTCTGTTGGCATTGTTCAATATCTTCAAGTTTCAGTTCTCAGTGAATCTAACAGTAGGGATGACAAACCAAGACAATATGGATTCGGATCCATAATCGATACGGATCCATAATTTACAGTTTTTATTATAGGTACAGGTTCAGTTTACCCATAATAAAAACCAAAAAGCTCATTGGAGTAGTGCTGGTACCGCTTCAATGAACTTTGGTGCAGGGAAGACCTGGGGGAGGGGGACCAGGCAGGGGAAGGGGACCAGGGCTGGGGGCAGCAGTCTGGGGTGGCTGGGGGCAGTGCTGGTACTTACCCAGTGGGTTCCCCGCTCCTCCGTCCCGCACTTGCCTCTTGCACCGCTTAGCTCAGGTGCCGCCTGTTGTGCGCCATACTTTTTTTTTTTTTTTTTTTTAAAGGAAAGAACTGTGCCTGTGCAAAATGGCCAAAATGGCCATTCTGCACATGTGCAACCCTTTCCCAAGGTGGCGTCAGTGCCACCTTGGGAAAAGGCACCCATTCAGGCATGTGCAACACTACTGCACGCATGCTCAGAATGAGTGCCATTTCCCAAGATGGAGCCAACGCCACCGGCGCCATCTTGGAAAAGGGCTGCACATGCGCAGAATGGCCATTTTGCGCAGGCACCGTTTTCTTTTTCATTTTAAAAAGTATGGTGCGCAACAGGCGGCAGCTGAGCTGAGTGCCGAAGGAAACGAGCATGGGCCAGAGGAGCTAGGAACCCAGTACCAATGGTACCCTTTGGCCCTCCAAACTGCCATTTTCGGGCAATTACAGATTGATCCAAAGTCGAATTTGCCATCCCTATCTAACAGTAACCTGAAGTTTAGGGGGAGGCACTGCTTTGTTACAACAATTATTTTGGTTGTCAGGGCAACTGTGCTTACATAAATGATGACGAGAAAAGGAATTTATATGAAAAGATACATTCGGTCGTTATGGTAACTCCCAATACTTTGAAAACAACTAAGGACTACTTTGGAGGGGAGGGGCTGCTGCTGCTGCTGTTTTAAATCCAGATGGTGTTTTCAACTGTTGTTCTATCCAAATATGCAACAAAAGGAATCACAGCAGTTTTGTATTCCCAATAATAACGTTTGCGCTCTCTCATTAGGATTATTGCTCAAAGGATCTAAGTTCTCCAGAGACAGGTAATTGAAATAAGAAAAAGTGATGCTATTTCTAATATTCCAATCTTGATATTTTGGAGTGGGCCTGTAAAGCGGGAGGGGGTGATGGGGGGGTGTTAGCCCTTTGCGTCCTTCCACCCTGCTCCCCTTGACGTTGATCATAACACTAGGCACAATGACCAGTGTTAGGATATGGGGAGGAAATTGGGGGAATCAACAAGACGGTTCTTTAAGGGCTGTAGATCTTCAGACCCTGTTATATTTACATATGTGGATGACTATTCAGGCTGTTACATGAAGAAGTCTTAATAGACCAGCACACAAGACCAGAGCAAATAGAGGAAAGAGAAGGACGTCCATGAGAGGGTGCAGGAGGATAAGGATTAGGGATGGGCGAACAGATCGCGGTTCGGGTTCGGCTGCGTTCGGTTCGGTCGTCCAAACAGGCCGTTCAGTTCGGCCGTTTGACTGTTCCGTTCGGGAAGTGTTGTTATGGGTGTTTTTTTGTTTTTTATATGTTTTTTTGGTTTTTTATTGGGTTTTATATGGTTTTCTTTTGTTTTTTATTTGGTTTTTTTGTTTTTATATGGGGTTTATTTATTTATTTATTTTATCTAATATATCTATCTATCTATCTACACTAAATCTAACTGCTATTAACTATTCTAAATGCTATGAACTAAATGGATTATCTAAGTACACAAACCTACTCCTACAAACACTAAAACTAAATCACTAACACTATCTCTATCACTAAGTTAACTCCTACAGCTGTCTTTATCTATCTATCTATCTATCTATCTATCTATCTATCTATATTTGGATATGGAAGAGAGAGAGAGAGAGATACATCCCATATATATGGGATGGGGGGGAAATCACAAACAGAAGAGGAGTCTGTAGTGAAATACATACATTACATACTCAATGAGTCTGTACAGTGCATAACACAAGGTTTCAGTTTATGGTTTAAGTTTCATTTCATTACAAAAGTGAAATGAAACTTAAAGCAATCTAAAAATCCTACTCAACGCCTGCTGTTCAGGAACAGTGACTAGCTCAGAAGGTGTTGGGAAGGGGGGAGGCAGATAATTAGTTTCGTTTCTTGCAAGCCTCTCCACCCCTGGTGCCTGAAAGTCTGCTCCTCAATGACTGACACCTCCCTGTCATGTTTGACCTTCCAGTGAACCTTTTTTTGCCACCCGGACTCATCCGAACGCGATCCGAACTGACCAAACTATTTGACCATTTCACCGTTCGGTATGTTCACGTTCAGGTTCGGGTTCAAGTTTGGTCGTCCGAACAGGCCGAGTTCGGGCCGAACTCCGAACTGCCGAACCGCGTTCACCCAACCCTGATAAGGATCAAGAAAAAGAATGAATCTCCAGCTAGATTAATCAGCAATGTTACTATCTCAATAATAATCATGGTGACTCTCATCCATGGAAGTAGCTAGATTGAAATAGGCCCTGGTCCAGAAGATGGAATGGGCCCCCTCATCCTGCCCGCACACCCACCCTGCACACAAATTCCATATGCATTCTGGGCCCCGGTGCAGCTGCGCCTGCTGCACCTATGATAGCTGCGACCCTGTTCTCATATGTATTTTAGTTACGTTGATAACCCCTGTCCTCAAAGCCTTCCGCTGGCACAAGCTCCACTGAAGTGTTGGTGGCTTGCTTAGAAAATCAGGCTGTTAGACCATTTACCAATAATTACAGAAATTTATACTTCCTTAACATAAAAGTGATATTTTCTTGCTTATTCCAGCCATTCTTCTGATTTCCCCCTCTTTTTAACCTGCCACATCCATCTCTCTGTATTTTCTCTCTCCTTCTGTGTTTTCTCTTCTTCCCTGCAGTATCCTGTTCTTTGTTGTTTACTCTTTCGTGCCTATCCCCTTTAGCATGTTATATTTACAATCTTTTTTGCCATAAGTGTGATAGATTTCTTATTTTAATCAGTCAGTCAAAGTTAATTAAGCAATTAGCCATACATTTAAATAACCCGTGGTGGTGGTGGTTATTAGCAAACCTTTATATAGCACCAGCAATGTACCTGGTACTTTACAAAGTAATTGAATAGGCACGGTCCCTGCCCTAGGGTTTACAATCTGAGAAATGGGGCGGGGGGATGAAGGAAGGGGAACAGAGGGAGAGACAAGGAGACAAGGTTATGGTACATAAAAAGTTGTAAGAGTAAAATAAATAAACAGAATACATGAAATGTATCTGCAGGTATTTTGCAAATTTTATATTCAGTAACTTATATCCTGATCCCTCCAGCCCTAGGGCAGCTCGGAGTGGCTCACAAAATATTTAAAACAATATATAAAAATAATATATAAAAACAGTACATAAAGGGTTTACTAAGACAATAAAAACAACCACAAGGAGGTAAAACCACTGGTAAAAAAACCCCACCTTTATTCCCCCCTCTCCCAAAGGCCCGGACGAACAGCCAGGTCGTACAGGCCTGACGAACGACCAACAGGCTGGAAGCCAAGCAAGCCTCCTCTGGGAGGGAGTTCCATAGTCGTGGTGCAGCCATCAAGAATGCCCTCTCCATCATGGCCCCCCAGTTCACCCGGGGGACTTCCAAGAAGGCGCCCCTGGTAGACCGCAGAGGTCGCCCCATGGCCTGAGGAGTGATGCGGTCTCTCAGTTAGGAGGGGCCCAGACCATGTAGGGCTTTAAAGGTCAAAACCAGCACCTTGAATCGGGCCTGGAACACTATAGGCAGCCAGTGCAGAGCCCGGAACACTAGTGTAATGTGCTCCCTACGGCCTGTCCCCATTAGGAGATGGGCTGCCGCATTCTGCTCCAGCTGCAGCTTCCGAATCGTCACCAAGGGCAGCCCCACATAGAGCGCATTGCAGTAAATTTGAAAAAGCACTTTAAAGTAGGGCACCAAGGGGCCACTTTCCAGGTTGCAACTACAACCATGTTGTCTTGGTATGCAATATCTGTCAATCTTTGTTTTATCCAAGCATTACAATACATTGAAGTTTGTTCTAACAAGAACTGAAAAGATAGCCCAGCCCTGGAGATCTCTTATTTTTAAAAAGACAGCACAAGAGCAGGGTGAAACCCAGTGTCTCAGTTTGTAGTGCATCTAAAGACTATTTCTGTACTGTTCTGTGTAAATTTGTACCTTCTGAATTTTGCTTTCCATTTCAAGTTCAAATTAACCCAAAATCCATATCACTTCTGTAAGGAAGTAATCTGAAGTTCCCCACTCTTTCTTTATAAAACCTTATGGAAATTCAAAATTTCTCACCCTCATCTCTCCATACATACACACAAAAATCGAGCCTAGCTTTGCTCAGAAAGGCCATGACATTTATTGAATGTTTCCATGAACCTGGATTAGGTTTCAAGTCTGTAACATAATGTGGATGCAGACAGTGTTACGTGATTTGAGGTTTCATAACAAAAAGCAAAGCACAGCTGTAATCAGCACCAGCTTTTAAATCAGTGGTTTTTGAGATGGTTCATAACCTCTGAATGCAAAGTATGTGTATTAAGATTGGCAAGCATCCGGATTTGGCAGCGCAGTGCAAGTTCTGCAAGAGCTGTCCCACCTGTTGTCATAACATTCCTAAAGAGTGCCAGCACCAGTGGGGGTGAAGAGGGGGAGAATGTTGCAAAATACATGTCTGAGGGAAATACATCTCTTGTACGACACATGAGGGATGTATTGTTATTTAAAACACGGTCGGTGTTGGAGCTGTGAGGGGCTGCACAGCAGCTGGAGTCCTTAGAGGCATTTTTCCATGGGCTCCGGTGAAGCATAGCCTGCAGGGGGAGCTTACACTGAATGACTATGGCAACGTAGATTGTGAAAGTGCTCCAATTCCTCTCTCCTTTTGCATGAAAAGGAAGGAGGAAAGTTTGAACACTAAGCTGTTTGTACATGTTACATTAGCCACATATATTCCTGTCTATGTGTGCATGTTGTGACACACAAGCATGGGAATTAAAGAACCCGGGTTTGCTGCTCCAGAAAACAATTGAGCAGCAGACGTGGGTTTGGGTCTGCTTGTAGCTAACTTGTAATACATGTAATACATCTCAGCAACAGATCTGGGAAGGGGACCGTCTGGTCTGCTCACCACTGATGTTCGGGTCACCTGCACTGGGCGGTCACTGCAACATTGGGGTCTTTTCTTAGGTGGTTGTGCTGCTGTCCACACTCTTCTGACAGCAGTCCCAGGGATAGCCTGCTGCCGGCAGAGTCATAGGCGTACCCAGACATTTTGCAGCACACATGTCATCGCCCCTCCCTCCCCAAGCTTTTTAACAGTTAATGCCAATTTCTCTTACGCTTCTCAGAGCCAGATTACCTCTGACATGTTGCCCATTCTTTAAATAGACTAGATGGGTTTCTGGAAAACCTAACTGTTAGGGGCATTTTGGGGTAAAAGTTGGAAACTAAAGTTTATAGCACAGTTTGGGTATGCTGAATCAAAAAATGTCAGTTCCCAAGCTGCATTTTGACTTGTTGACCTTCTAAGTTTTTGGTTTTTTTAAAAATGGCTGATAAAACCCAATATTTTGAATTTAGTATTTTCCATCCATATGATGTCCACATGAATTTGCTTCAAACGTATTCAATTTATCACTTCACCATGGCAACAGTGGTGAAGTGATGCATGGCTATACCTTTGGAGCATGGACAGATGCATACAATAATAACAGTAGACCAAGCACTATATCCTAAACTGATGGAGCAGAAATGGGCTGTGCAAGACTACCAGGACAAATTGATTCCTTGCCTGGGTGGTCTTCAGATCTCTATAGACCTTGAGGGCTATTGTAGACTACATGAATGGATCTGGTTTAGCAGAGGTGTGGGTGGAAAGTAGATTACTTGGACAAGGACAACTGAACTTGCAACAAAGCTA
The DNA here is from genome assembly GCA_003113815.1 of Sphenodon punctatus. NCBI lineage: Eukaryota > Metazoa > Chordata > Lepidosauria > Sphenodontia > Sphenodontidae > Sphenodon > Sphenodon punctatus. The sequence continues at coordinate 4,322,447 of QEPC01003635.1, forward strand.
TGAGGGCTGACAAACTCACATGGCAAGCCTTGTGGTCCCTGTTGGTGCCATGTTTGCTCATCTTTGCTGCCAAATATGACAAAAGAATGCCATTATAGAGTTGCTGCTGAAGACAAACATAAGCAGATTGCAGGGTTTATATCATGACTCAAACAGGATTGGTTTAAGAAGCTGTTGTCAGAATTAGTGGTGAAGAAAAAATGTAAATTTTACATTTTGGTGGCAGTACATAGAGATGGTGACCATACTCCATGTTTACTTGTGCCCAACCAGATGGTGTATGGAGCCTCCATCTGCATTCATTCAGTAGTTGCCATATTTTATGTGGTACCACCATTACAATTATGCCAGGTGGGGTCCTGTTTATCTTGCTACAGTGCACCAACTCCCTGCACGTATGCCATCAGAGTTTGGAAAAGGCAATTTTGTTATCAAGCATGCAACCCGTAAATTCAACCAGGTAGACACAGATCAAGCACAGGAGTGGATAAATGGCACAGGCAAGAAAGGTGGTGGAATTGTGGGCATTACAAAGAAAGCATCAGCACTATGCAGATGGACCCTCTCCTACAACCTCAGGTCTCCCATTGCGACAGAAACACGTTCAGTGTACCAATTATATCCTGGTGACACTCGTTTTCACTACAACGGTACAACAGCTCAACAAAAGCGTGGCAACAAAGATGAAGATTAATTGATTAGTACCTTCCAGAGATTTCATGTTTTTTCATATGATGCTCAACCTGTTTTGCTACAAAACATTGCCATGAAAGATCTTGCCACTGAGGAAATAGAAAACTCATCATGTGCCCCCCCCCCCAAAAAAAGGTCAACAACAAGTGGATACATTCGTACAAGAACGTTTGGTTGGGACTGAGCCAGGTGACAAGCCTAAAGTATCAATCTATAATCCATTGTTGAAGAATAACACTCCCAATGTATGCTGTAGTCAAGCACAGCAGAGAAAAAGACAAAAAGCCATATTGAAAACATATAGAAACATATTCTAATGTCTCATCGCTGCATATCAAGCTGGTCATCCAGTTGACTTGCCCACCATCATGAAGAATGAGCTTATGCCAGTACCTGTGTCACATGCTGAAATAAAGAGCACACTCTGGACGGGGAACAAGTCGGTGCTTTCAGATACCATAACAGAAGGTATTATCTGCCCCGAAAAAATTGATCTTCACAATCAGTCATCATGTCTCATTATAGATGGACTAATTGTTATAATTAGTACAGAGCATGTTGATGCACCAACACTGCGCAGCCAATTAGACAAGTTGTGGAAGGCCGTGATATTTCCTTGCCAAAACGCTGGCCGAATTTCATGGCTTTGAATGATAATAAGGCTGATCTTGCAAGGATTTTGTTTGAGGAACTGCTTTCCAGTACACCAATTCATAAGGAAATTGTTGTTGCTGGCGTATTCGAATGCATTAGAGGTTTCAAGCCATGATGTGGAGAAATGCCCATTGTGTCATTCCAGAGCTCCCTGCACCAACAAATATGGGTTGGAAGTGCTGCAAATCAGGTCTGCAGCCTGTTCTGATGTTCCAGCCACACGTTTTGAAGTAATATCCTGCTCATGTCAAATGCAGTGCATAACTCTCTGATGCAAATGCTGCAAATATGGATTACGGTGTACGTCAATATGTCAGTGCAATTGACATATTGATGACCAGAACACACGCATGAATATCATCTGTCACAGTATAGTCACAAAATGACTGTTACAGTATCATTCCTTAATGACTGTCAAAGGAATTAATATGTAATTCCTTGCTTTAGTTGATACTACTAGTATTTGTGAGTTTTACATGTATATCCTAATGGCATGTTATATATTTTTAATTTGTCCCCTCTCCTGTTCAACGTGTACATGCAGCTTCTGGGAGAGATCATGAGAGGGTTTGAGGTTGGGTGTCATCAGTATGCTGATGACACACAGCTGTACCTCTCATTTTCATCTGACCTGGCCCGGCCATCTCAGTTTTTACCCAGTGCCTGGCTGCAGTAGGGGACTGGATGAGGTTAAGCCATCTGAAGTTGAATCCCGATAAGATGGAAGTGATGCTGGTGGAGAGGGGCGAAGGAGTGAAGGCCTCCATAGGTGGGGTGCATCCCTCCTTGGTCCCTCAGGTTTGGAGCCTGGGAGTGCTCGTCAATGCACAGCTCCATCTGGATGCCCAGGTGGCAGCTGTGACGACGAGCGCTTTTTGTAAACTACGTCTGGTCTGTCGTGTTTGGCCATATATTTCAGGCCCCGACCTGGCCACCGTCATCTATGCATTTATCACCTCGAGTTTGGGCTACTGCCAAGCACTCTACGTGGGGCTACCCTTGGTGACTTCCTGGAGACTGCAGCTGCTGCAGAATGCAGCGCCCCGCCTCCTGACAGGGATGGGCTGTAAGGAACATATAACACCGGTACTCCGTTCTCTGCACTGGCTGCCTATAGTTTACCAGGCGTGATTCAAGGTGTTGCTGATTACCTTTAAGGCTGTATACGGTCTGGGCCCTGCTTATCTGCAGGACCACCTCAACCCTCATACCTCAGGGGCCACCTCGCCCTCCACGCCCCGGAGCAGCTCCTTCGGTCTGCCGGGGGTGCCTTCTTGGAGGTCCCCCGCGTGAAGCGGGGGGCCACAATGGAGAGAGCATTCTCGGTGGCCAGGCCGCGTCTCTGGAACTCCCTGCCGGAGGAGGCCCGCCTGGCCCCAAGCCTATTAGTATTTTGGCAGAAATGCAAGACCAGGCTGTTTGCCCGTGCCTTTGGGGAGGGGGGTGGGTAGTGGGGGTTTTATTCCCCTTCCCCAAGCTATTGATATCCCTGGTCCTATTTTATATGTTGTTTTAAAATGTTTACTTGAAATTTTTTAAGTGTTTTTGGATTGTTTTAATTGTATTTTATTGTTGGAAGCCGCCCTGAGCTGGATTCAGGCGGGGTGGGGTACAAATTTAATAAATAAATAAATAAATAAATAAATAAAATAAAACCTCCATGTCCTGGATCTGCCCCTGTGGTCTTCCGGGGGTGCCCTTTTGAAGGTTCCCCAAGTCTGCCAGGTGGCGACCTCCGAGAGGGCGTTCTCGGTGGCCGCACCTCAGCTGTGGAACTCCCTCCTGTTGGAGATCCGCCTCTCTCCAGATCTCCTCCTTTCGCACACATTGTAAGACATGGCGGTTCTGCCAGGCGTTCGGCGAGGGAGACGGGTAGTGGGTGGGGGGATGTTTTGTTTTTGTTATGGGGGCTTGGTAGGGTTAGTCTGGCCTCTTTTAATGTTAAATTTTAACTATGTATATTGTTTTATATTGTTCATATTATGTGTATTTTTATCTGTTGTACGTCCGTCATTGCCCCCCACCCCACCCCCCGAGCTGCCATTTGGTAGGAGGGGGCGGGTTAAAAATATTGAAATAAATAAATACATAAAATTCAAGTTTTGTTTGCAGTAGTCAACTGCTATACATATATATATATATATATATATATATATATATACACACATACACACACACACACACACACACACACACACACACACACTTTGATATTTTTTGCAGTTACATTTAGATCAGTTATTTAAAAATTAAACTTTAGAAACAAAAACGTATGGACCATATATGTGTGTGGCATGTATGCAAATGGAAATAAAAGATTTTTGTGGCCATTTTGTTGTGTTTTCTTTTTAAATAAGAAGGTCACCAACTCAAATTTCAGCTTGGGAACCAACATTTTTGGAATCAGCATACCCAAAATGTATTACAAGTCTGGTTCCCACTTTTACCCCAAAACGCCCCTTGATGTACTTTTTAGACCCCATTATCCAGAAATATGTCTAGTCTAATCATTTTGTATGTTTGAGGAAATATTCTTCATCTCTTTTTGATTTGCAGGAGAGTGGCAAAAATAGCTTTCCCTATTTTATTTTATTTTATTTTATTTTATTTAAAAACCTGCACCATTTTTTCCTGAGGGGGAAAAGTGCAAGCAGTAAAACCAAACACACAAACAAACAAATAAAAAAGAATGCTGAATCTTTAAATCTGAAATTGGCAGGTACGCAATGCCTGATGAATACCATATGCTTTGCTAACTTTCCTAAAGGTTGCATTACATATTAATTCTATTAGAGATCTGGTAATTACTTTGGTCCAGAAGATGAGACCACTTTTTGATTTATAGTATTTATGCTTTCATTAGCTTTGATATTGGAGCAGAGACAGTATTTCTTGTTATCCATCAAATAGATAAATTCAGGTTAAATTTTATTTAGATTACAGGATGATTCCACTGTTTAAAAATTTGCTAATGGAAGTGCTGTAAAAGCTAGACTTAAAAATTCTATGCTCCCTGAGATGTAATAGAAAACATTAGTTCAGACTTTGTAAGGGAAGTGTGTGTTAAAGATTATAGTAACTGACTCATTATCAACAGGGTGGTCCAGAACCCATATGGCACACACTAGGTTTAAAGTTGGGAAGCAGCACAGAGATATCCATGCAAAGGTGGACAGAGAAGCGCAAGAGGATAACCAAGACTGTACCTGTTCTTATGTGCATGGAAAGGTTATTTTGCTTTCAAGTTTCATTTTTGATTTAAACATATAACAAAATGAGATAAAGGCCTGTTCAAAGGCTACATATTTCTTGTTTCAATCTCCTTTTGGCTTCTCAAGTTGTTTGTTTTTTTCCATCCACATTCGTTGTTTCTTTTCAGCTTTGAATGAGACAGTTACAAAATGTCTGCCTGACTCTTGCCGCCATTTTGTAGCTGATTGTTGGATAATGAGGACTGTGAGAAATAGAAAATAAACAGTGTGGCACAGAGGAGATTTCAATAGGAACACAAAAAATCTGCATGTTTTATTTAGATGCTTAATTGTTGCCGACTGGCTGCATTTAAACAAGCGACTTTACAGTGTCTGGAAGACGACCAGATCCCAAACTCGAGGAGCTGACCTTGGGTAGATGCCATCAACTGTTCGTTTCAGTTGCCGCAAATATGCTGCTGGCAGGGCCTCCCTGTAGCCTCTAACCCAGCTTTGAATCAGAACCTGCTTACATTGCACAGAGCCACCAAACTATGTCATTCATTCTGAAGATTATTTGCAGCCCTTTTAATATCCAGGACTTGATCTACAGTATGTAAGATATTTAGAGTGCAGATACCCAGAATAGCTGTAATTAAGTTTCTCTTATGAAGTGACGGCCAATAGGATATGTGCAAGATTTATGGAATTATATTTGAATTTTTAAAAAGATTTAGCTTGCTTTGAATTTACAAGCATTTGTCTCTTGCTTTAAAGCCCTAAATATATGAGTAATCAACTTAGTGACATTTATTTGCTTCCTCTAAAAGCTCTTCAGAAGCCCCCTTTGTGTGTATGTGGGCAGTGGTGGGATGAGATAGGATGCTTTATATTCACAGTTAGATACTGATACAAAGCTTTTTATACTTCTGCTGTATCTTAAGAATAGTCCGTCCCAACGTCAGTGCAAATCCTATTTTTAAAATGCAATCAATCAATCAATCACTTTTATATAGTACATCCTTAACACTAGATACCTCAGAACATTGTGTGTACGGTATTAAAAATAAAACCAATTCTTCAGGGATTTTTTTTTCCTTTCAGACACACGCACACATGGTGAAAACAGACCTAATGCTAACTCCACTTTAACACCGCTTTAAAATTTCTTACGCATGTTGCAAGGCTGCATAGGGCACCAATACAGCCCTGCAACATGCATAAGAAATGTTAAAGCGGTGTTAAAGTGGAGTTAGCATTATGTCTGTTTTCACCCCTACCCACAACAAAATCTCATGGCTACAAGCAAGACCTGGAATTCCCAAAATGAGGTAAATTGCCCTATATAGAGGGATAGGAGTAAACAGAGGATGAAAACACATAACACAAAACCACTTTAACAACATTTTCACAAACCCACTTTAACAACATTTTAACACTGCTTTAACATTTCTTATGCGTGTTGCAGGGCTGCATAGAGCACCAATATAGCCCTGTAACATGCATAGGAAATATTAAAGCATTGTTAAAGTGGAATTAGTATGTCATGACTGTTTTCATCCTGAGAAACAAGGGCATGAAATGAGTCCAGGTGCAAGAAATGGACTTGGCCCCGTCACCATCCTCTCCCTTGTCCCACCCCCTCTCCCAGTGCTTTTTCCTCCCTTCGCTTGCTGTGCCTGAGCCCTGGAGGCTGCGGCTGCACTGTCTGCCTCATGCCGCCACCGCCGCTTGCTGTGTCCTGTGCTGCCCACCACGTAGGTCCTACATGTGCGGCAGGCACTTCCACTTCCGCTCAACTTAGTCTTCGGCTGCACTGCAACAGGACAGGATTTGTGTTCCTCTCTCCCCTCCTCCGTTTGGGAGCTGTGCCCCCTCCCCACCAGCTTGTGCCCCAAGACAAATTCTCTCCTGTCCCTATGACAGCTATGCCCCTGAGAGGCAAGAAAATAGTCATTCCATGATTTTAAAGTCTTCCTGTAAGCTGGGCTCTGTGAATGTTTTTTTCCCCCTTTCAAGCTCTGAGGGTTTTGTTATTGATGAGTTAATTTGAAAATGATGTGTGGCCCTTTCCATTCAGAAAACAATATCTCCTAGTTGCCATGTAGAGTACTGTATTACATTAGGAAAGTATTCATATGAGCAAAACAAAAACCAGTAGAAAGAGATGTAGATTCCATTGCTGCCTCTGTCAGAGATTTTTTGTGTGACTTTGTCCAAACAATGGGATATTATTTGCCTACCTTGTGGTGTAATTGTGCAGTTTAGTTTATTAGTGTTCATACATTACTTAGAAATCCTTGGGTGTAAATATCTATAAAAGTGTAAAATACTGTTATTACAGGAATTAACTACATTTCCCATTTGCTTAAAGGAGGCGATGGCCTCTCTAAACTTCTGTGGTCATTGAGAAACACAATATCCCAAAATGCAACCAATCATTGTCCTGATGAGTGACAGTGTACCCAGTGGGAACTGCACTGAACTAGAGACTCAAAAGTCCTGGATTTATTGCCAACTCTGCTACATCCCCTGCTGTGTCACTTTGGCCTAGTCCCCCACATTTTGCCTTCAGTGCAAAGTTTATTAAAGATGAACTTTCCTTTTGGCAATTCACTCCACAAGATTTAGTTTACCTAGATTAAGAAATTTGGGTTTTGCCATGACTAAGGAGCAGGAAAAAAGACAGTGATGTATTGTGAGGAATCAACCCAAGTGAACCATGTCCCTAGCCTTCATCAGTATGATTGTTTTCTATTTAGGCCTTGATCTTGTAAGGAGTTTCATATGGGCAAACCCTTAAATCTGCACAGAACATCATTAAAAAGGTCCTCCTTCTTATACAGAGAACTCCTTCTCAACTAGGATCTTACATTGTACCTGATTCAGGACAAAGACCCCTACCCTTTTGTTTCACTTGCCTGTAAAAGGCCTAGCTACAAACATTGATAATACTGCATGGGATTATTTTGGTTTATATCAAGGATATTCACCATATGGTAATAGCTGATGTATTTTGAACCGGTGGCGGGGTTGACAATGGGTACCTTTAGACACAACGGCAAAGGGTGTTGAAATGTGTGTTGATGCTATTCTCTGACCCACATTTGCCCCCAATTAGCCCATGTTACTGTTTCCCATGTCCAGGGGATAATCAGGGTCCTTCCTGCAGTTCACACCAGAAGCTCTTCGGGCAGAAGCACTCCCATGGAATTATGGGAGTTGTAGTCCATGCAGGAGAGTGGTCAGGTCTGCCTGATCCTCTGCTCTATGCTGCAGCTAAACAACTGCTTCTCCTCTGCTTCCCCTCCACCCCCAATTACTTTGGGAAAGTGCACAGACAGTGTGCAGCAAGGAACGAGTTGTTTGGCGGGGGCGTGGAGTAGAGGATTCGGGGAAGACCGACTGGAAATGGCTGTGAACACACCATCCAATTTCTTTAGACACAACGTTAGCCACAAGGACAGGGGAAACACTCAACTCCTGCACCCAATACATCCATGCAACCAATGAGATGTTAATGGGAGGCTAATGGGGCAGACCAGTGGCCCAAAATAGGGATGGTGCTCAGACAAAACGCACAGCCATGTGGCAAATGTCTTAAGCACCCAATCATTGTTATGTCTAAAGACATCCTCTGTCTCCTACCTTTTGAAATCACAAACTTCTGACTCCCCCTCTCCCCCCCACCAATAACTCCATGTTTTTGTTCTTTAAAAAAGTGTTTGTCGTTAAAGGAAAGATAAGATTTACCTAGTATAAAGAGAACTCCCTAGAAGGTGGGTTCATGCACACAGAGAGATATTACATACACATACATGAACTAATCTGAAAGTCTATTGCCCTCTCCTCTTTAACATCCCTGCGCAAACTCTACTTCTGCTGAAACTAACCATTCAGTGATGACTAGATTGAGTGTCAGTCAGTCATGGCTGATTTAAAATAGGAAAACAAAAGGACCTTTCAGATGATTGAGTGTCATGTGGTACAAATGTGTGAACATATCAATACCCTCTTCCTCCTTACCCCACCATGTCTTTTACATGACTGAGCCACAAAGGAGTGCAACATACCCATACTTAGTTCTCAGACTTCACAGTTAACCTCCAGTCAGGAAATTGATATGTTTGATTTAGCTGTGCCTACTCTGGCCAATTATATTCTGTCCCCCTTTGAAAGGGAGGCCCTGACCTGGGTACCTACCATTAAAGGGAGTAATATTAACAGCACCCTTTCGCCTGCAGCACTTAATGCTTCTTCCCTTGAGGTAGACTTATCAATTCAGCCAGTCGCAGATGAGGAGATAACATCTAATGTGGCCCCAGCTAGCACGATTTTGGTCAATGACTGATCATGTTGGTGTTATGATTCTACGCCCTTTTCTGTATGTTCTTGGAACTCTGCGGATTGGAACCATCATTTGGGAAATGCCAATTTTATTAACTTTTAGTAAATTTCAAATTATTCTGATCCAGGAAACTTGGTCAAAAGACAAAGTGAAGTTAGAAAATTATAAATCCTTTTCCGTTCCTGCAATATCTTTTAGATTCAAAGGCCGCCTTCTGGTAGCCTGGCCTGTTTAATATCAGAAAACCTCGATGTCAACATTATATCAGAACTAAAATTTCCTCTGAATGTTCTTGGTTTAGTGATTAAATATAAAAGTTATCTGATTCTTCTCCTTACAGTTTATATTCCCCCCAGTAATGCGGGAACGTTTGATTCTAACATTTGGACCAAATTGGAAAACATCATTGAAGATCTCTTATTAAGATACCCAAAGAGCCTATTTTGTATGGCAGGAGACTTTAATGCAAGGCTAGGCCTGGATGATGATGCTGTAGCTCCATACTGCGAAACTAGTATTTCAAGTCCTTCAGAGTATATGCATCCCAGGTCTTCTAAAGACCAAAAAATTAATTCCTCAGTATTAAGATTAGCATAGTTGATCAGGGGTCTATCCCTGCACATTATTAATGGTACAGGTTTCAGTGACAATCCTGGTGAATTTACTTTTATTGGTCCACAGGGACTTAGTGTAGTGGGTTACCTTATTGTTTCCGTTAATGTATTGCCATTGCTAAAGAGCTTTGTTGTAGGCTCAAATATAATGAGCAACCATCTCCCATTGTTATTTGAGTTGGATTTTCCCATTAGTGCCCCATTTGTTTCTTATTCTAACTCAGCAGGTCTCAACCACTTGGATATAAACATTAATTATTATTATTATTATTATTATTATTAGCATTTATATAGTGCCAGCGATGTACCTGGTGTTTACAAAGAACAAGATAGACACGGTCCCTGCTCAAGAGGTTACAATCTAAAGACAGGGGGAGGGGAAACAGGGAAGGGGAAAACAGAGGGAGAGACAAGGGATGCGACATTCATGAGAATGCGAGAGCTCAGGTACACGTTCTTGGCTTGGCTACAGTAAATTGGGAGTTTGCAGATAACAGGTGGGGGATAATCCTGGGTGGGGATGCTTAGCAGGAGTTAGGAAGGGCGGAGCGGAAGAGGTGGGTTTTGAGGAGGGACTTGAAGGCGTGGAGGGTGGGGGCAAGGCAGACGAGGGCAGGGAGGAAGTTCCAGGTGTGCAGGGCAGCGAGAGAGAAGGGACGAAGGCGGTTGGCGGAGCAGGGGAGGCATGGGAGGGTGAGGGAGGGGATGGAGGAGGAGTGGAGTGCTCGAGTAGGGGTTCGGAGGGAGATCAGGGCAGAGAGGTAGGGGGAAGCGAGGTTGTGAAGGACTTTGTAGGTGAAGACGAGGAGCTTGTGCAGAATACGCTCAGGAACAGGGAGCCGGTGGGGAGAGGAGAGGTTTCACATGGTCAGAGCAATGGGCTAGGTGGATGATCCTGGCAGCAGAGTTTTGAACAGAGATAAGGGAAGAAACGTGGGAGCAGGGAAGGCCAGTGAGGAGGAGGTTACAGTAGTCAAGGCATGAGATGACTAGGGTGACAGACAGAAAAGGGCGGATCTTGGCAATGTTGTGGAGGGAGAAGCGGCAGGATTTGGCCACCGAGTCAATGTAGGGTTTGAAGGTAAGGTGCGAGTCAAAGATGAAGCCCAAGCTGCGGGCTTGGGGGACAGGGAGGATGGAGACCCAGAAGAGGGAGAGGAAGGACTGGGAGGGAAGATAAGGAGTTCAGTTTTCGCCATGTTCAGTTTGAGTTGGCGTTGAGACATCCAGGCGGAGATATCGGAGAGACAGTTAGTGAGACGAGCTTGAACAAAGGGGGAGAGGGAAGGAGAGGAGAGAGAGAGTTGAGTGTCGTCAGCATATAGGTGGTATTGGAA
>QEPC01003635.1:4333383-4392073 GCA_003113815.1 Sphenodon punctatus
CAGGGTGGGTGGGGGGTGTCCCCCCTTCCACCCGCGCAGCCTGGACTCGGGGAGGTTTTTTTAAAAAACTTTTTTGGTGGGACTTACATTGCAGCCATTCATTTAAATGGCTGCAATGTAAAAAAAAATCCGAAATCCGGTAACGGGACCGGATTTACCAGGTTGAATCCGATAATGCCGGTACGCCCAGTACCGGCATTATCGGATACCGGATTTACTGGCACGCACGCCCCTAGTCAACAGTGTCAAAGGCAGCAGAGAGATCAAGGAGGACAAGGATAGAGTAAAGGCGGTTGGATTTAGCCACAAGAAGATCATTGGTGATCTTAGCCAGAGCGGTTTCAGTGGAGTGAAGGGGGCGGAAGCCAGATTGGAGGGGGTCAAGGGAGGAGTTGGCAGAGAGGAGGTCGAGGCAACGGGAGAAGGAACTTGGAAGCAAAAGGGAGGAGCGAGACAGGACGGTAATTAGAGGTTTCAGAGGGATCCAGAGTGGATTTTTGAGGATGGGGGAAGACAGTGGCATGTTTAAAGGCAGAGGGGACGGAGTCGGTAGAGAGGGAGAGGTTAATGATGTGCAGGAGGGGAGGGATGACGGTGGAGGCAATGGAGGTCCGGAGGTGGGAAGGAATGGGATTCAGGGGGCAAGTGGAGGGCTTGGAGGAGGAGATTTCCTCAAGGGAGTCGGGGTAACATGTATCAGTTAAATGGAATTTCGGCCTTGCTAGGTCCTTGGCCCATCTAACACATGGCGAGCTTTGGAATAATGTAAAGTTAAGTATAACAGAAGGTCAGGAGAACAGTCAGGTAATAGATGCCTTTAATTTAATAAGCTCTGATTTCCAACAACATATTGGAACTATCTCATCAGCTAGCTCCAGCAAGGGGCAAAACAGGTTTAGGTCCCAAGTTTGGTTTGATGTAGAAGGTAGAACAGCTCGGGAGAAAGTCATTGGAGCCTACCAAAGCTACCGCCAGGGGTATTCATCTGTTCTGCGTGATCATTTTTTTTCATTAAAGAAATTCTAAATTATAAACAGTTAATCAAATCCAAAAAAGCATACATAATGAATGTAAATGGCTAGCTCTTTTGGAGGCTCAGAAATTTTGGAGGTTAGTGAATGGCTCGATGTACAAGGGTAGATCCTTATGGTCTTTTGCTGTCCCACCACACACCTGGGAGGAATATTTTCGTTCACTGCATTTAGCTAAAGTAGCATTGCATCACCCATTTGACCCAATGATTGAATTTGGAATCCTACCAACTTGGCAGCCTGTTTCGGAACAGGAGGTGGATCAATTTATAGATACATTTAGGAATAATAAAGCATCGGGACCAGATTTTATTCAAATTGAATTTATTACAGCCCATTTAGACTGGTGGGTCCCAGTATTAGCAGCTTTATTCACAGCTATAAATAGTTCTGGGATAGTCCCACTTGGATGGGGTATCACTGTAATTATCTCAATCTATAAGAAAGGTGTTCTTATATCTCAATCTATAAGAAAGTCCATTCCCTACAAGAAGTAAGGAAATTTCATTAATCTTGTGACAAATTTAATTACATGCAAAGGTATTTTTAATGACAGCTGTGTTTATTTTATTTGAATTTTTCCTTATTTTCCAACTTATAACTCAGTGATGTCTGGATGCTTTCAAAAGTAGGCAAACTAGCTGTTCTAGCTTCTTCTTTTTTTTATGGTCCGTATATGGGGTCTCAGACCCTTGTATGAAACCCTCATGTCTTCATTTATCCCACAACAATTCCACGAGGAAAGAAAGAGATGGTATTCCATTTTTACAGATGCCTAACTGAGGCACAGAGAGACTACAATGCAGCCCTCATGTCACTTACTCTGGAGTAGTCTGATTTGTCTTCAGTGAAACTACTCTGGAATAAGTGTTTTGAGGACTGCAGTCTAAGAGACTTGTTTACGGTTGCAGAGATCAGTGGTGGAAGAAACAATTTTATACGGGTTGTCTTAGGCTGCTTGTCGATGTTCAGGGAGCGGCGAGGACTAACGTGCGTTTAACTCCCATGTTGGCATGGTCTCGTGTGCATGGGGGGGTTTTAACGTTGCTTTCCCGTTCTCCCATTAAATTGAATAACGTGTTACAGGGCTGAATTTTGAGTCCTGTATCATGTTGTTGAATTTAATGGGGGGAAATAATACTAAAACACCCGTGCACGTGAGTAGGGATTACACATGACCGTGCTAACGTGAGTTAAACTCACATTAGTCCCCATCTCCTCCCTGAAGATCAGCAAGCAGCCATAGTCTTAGACTACCACCCTTAATACTGGACCATCCTTTGTCTTCATCCCTTTGCTTTAATAAGTATCATAAAATTGTAGAATGACAGAGTTGGAAGGGGCCTCGTGGTACCCTGAGTGGACGCAGGGTGACTACAACTACAGCATCCCTGACAGGTGGCTGTTCAGCCTCTTTTTGAAAATATTCAGTAACAGAGAAAACCTACAACTTCCCTAGGCAGCTTCTTCCATTGTCAAACAACTCTTACTGTTCAGGCTGCTTTTAGACAAGCGCCCACCCACCATCCACATACTATACATGTTATAGGGTTGCAGTAGTGCCGTATGGGTGCCCTGCAACATGTATAATGGGTGGATGGGTATTGGGTGTGGCGGTGCTTGTCTAAAAGCACCCTTAGAACATTTTTCATAATATCTAACTGCAATCTAGCTTCCTGTAATTTGAGCTCATTATTTATAGTCTGCAGCAATGAATAGTTCCTTGCCATCTTCTTTGTGACAGCCCTTTAGATATTTGAAGGCTTCCGTCGTGTCTCCCCCTAATCTTCGCTTTGTTAGACTAAACATAACCAGTTCCTTCAACCTTCCCTCATAGAACTTGCTTTCTAGATCCTTTATCATATTTGTTGCCCCGAATCTACTCCAGTTTGTCAGTGTCCTCCTTAAAATGCTGTGCCCAAAACTGGACCCAGTACTCCAGGTGAGGTCTGACCCATGCTAAAGAGTGGCATTATTACCTCACTGACTTGGAGATAATGCTTCTGTTAATGCAGCCTAAAATTGCAGTAGCCTTTTTTGCAGCTGCATCACATTGCTGGCTCATCCACCACAATTCCCTAGATTATTTTGCATATGCTGCTGCCAAACCCAGGTATCTCCCATCTTATGCTTGTGCATTTGTTTGTTCTTTTCTAAATGCAGAACTTTACATTTAGCTCAGCTGAATTTCATTTTCTTAATTTCAGCCCAGATTAGCAACCGGTCAAAAAAATGGTGATACTCACCACCGCCCCCACCTGGGCATCAGGCGGAATTGTGAATCGAGGAGCACTCCCAGACTCCGAACCTGAGGGATCAGCAGAGGGCAAACCCCATCAGTGATGGGGGATGCCACTGCCCTACCCACCAGCACCATCTCCATCTTGTCAGGATTCAACGTCATTCGGCTCGCCCTCATCCAGTCCTCCACAGCCAACAGACACCGAGTAAGCACCGAGGCTGCCGGGTCTGGGTCCGATAAAAAAGAGAGGTAGAGTTGGGTGTCATCAACATATTGATGACACCGAACACGACCTCACCCAACAGCTACATATACACGTTGAGAGTGGTTAGCAGGTGATGGGTCACGCACCTCCATGACCTGTACATGTACATCTCTTGAGCTACCAGAACCGGCCACACTTGGGAGACAGGATGCTGGACTAGATGGACTGCTAGTCCAACCCGGTATGGCACTTCTTATATTCTTAACCATTGATTATTTATTTATTTATTTTATTTTATTACATTTATTTGCCACCCCCTCATACCCATGGCATCTTGGGGCGGCTTACAACACCAATAAAAACAATTTAAAACATCAACACAACAATTTTAAAACATCTAAAAAAACCTAAAACCCCACCACCCCTCCCCCACTAGTAACCCACCCACCCCCTCCCCTCCTCTGAAGGCCTGGGAGAACAGCCAAGTCTTACAGGCTCGGCGGAAAGCCAACAGACTTGGGGCCAGACGGGCTTCCTCTGGGAGGGAGTTCCATAATCGCGGCCCGGCCACCGAGAACGCTCTCTCCATTGTGGCCCCCCGCCTTACGCAGGGGACCTCCAAGAAGGCCCCCCCGGCGGTCCGAAGTGGCCGCCCTGGGGCACGGAGGGCGAGGCGGTCCCTGAGGTATCCGGGACCAAGACCGTGTAGGACTTTATAGGCCAAAACCAATACCTTAAATCTGGCTCGGTACGTTACAGGCAGCCAGTGCAGCACGCGGAGCACTTTGAGTTAATCACTCTTTGAGTGCAGTTCTTCAACCAGCTGTTGTAGAGTCTTCCGGCCCACACTTTACAAGCTTGTCACAGAGGATCTCATGTGAAACTTTGTCAAACACTTTACTGAAATCAAGATAGAAAATGTCCACAGTGTTCCCTTCATCCATTAAGCTAGTTATTCTATCTATGAACGAGGCAAGATTAGTCTGGCATGACTTGTTCCCGACAAATTCACATTAACTACAATCATGGCATTGTCATATATGGCAGTCTTCCACTTCCCATCTGCTCAGTAAATCTATGAAAAGAATCTTAGCCTGTATTCTGCTAAAGAAGGTAATTTCTGCTATTTTTTTATTTTTATTTTTTTAAAGTACGGGAGTTTTGTGAAATTTTTCATTATCTCTACCTCTGAATGAAATCCCCCTTCTCAGATATGTTTGCATAAATTTTCAGAGATTCCTCTTTTTAGAGTGTGTTAAAATTTGCTTGTATTTTTCATATTTATGCCTGTGTTACAAGGCAGATGCTAGGCTCTTGATTAGGTATGTTTTAGTATGTTTTCTCAATTAGTCATGCAAGTTCAACTAGTTGCATGCATCGGTGGCAGTGGACAGTCTCTTACTGTGTAGGACCCCAAATGTTCAGGCAGCCATTCTGAAAGGGTACCAAGGCACAGTACTCAGGTTAAAATAGTTTTTGAATTATTCAGAGATGCAATTCTTACAATAATCTTGTTAGGAATTAAATATATCTTTAAAGCTACAGTGTAACCCCATTTACCCGAAGGTCTCAGGGGGCACCCAACGCTTGAGAAAATCAGTGAAATGAAAATTGTAGTCCAAGATTATTTTTTGTTTAAAATGTTCAGTTTTATGTACTGGCCTTTTTAGGTTTTCAGTAAGAATGCTCATCTCTGAATGAAGATGAAGTGCTTGACTTGCACCAGCCTTTTTGCTTTCACTTATAGAGTATTTAGAAAGTCAACAGGCTGCTGTTAATAATGGCCAGGAATGTATGCCAGTGCTAAGTGAATAGCCATCTTTCATTCCTGTCTCGTACTTTTAATGTCAAAGTATCAGAAATGATCAAATCGGTTTTGAAAGAAAATAAAAAAGTACAGTAACTGACATGAGATTTAATTACGTTTGGCTTCATCTATGATGTGTTATATGTGGTGATAACCTTCCATTGGGTTTTTTAATCCGATATTTTCCTCATTTGCATGAGTGCAGTTCAAGGCATGTATTTAAAATATTTTAAATGAGTGAAATCCAAGCTATAAACACCAACCTTTGAGGTCTTTGCCATTGCTTTACAGGTAATGTCAAATGTACAGAACCATCTAACAAAAAGTATTTGACATTTTCCATGCTAGTTTCACCAGCCCACATGCAAATGCATTTAACACTCCTAAGCTCTTTAAATGTGGTGTCTTATTATCCGGGTACAGTCTCTCAGTTCTTCTATTATCAGCAAACTAGGCAATGTACTGATTTCCCTATTGAGGTGCATGACCTATGGAAAGAGCATTGTGCCTAAAGTCCCTACTTTGAGAAGATAATGCAAGCTAAAACCTTCTCTATTTTCTGTAACACAATATTATTCATTCATTCATTCATTCATTCATTCTTTATTAATTATGATAATATTATTATTATTATTATTATTATAATATTACAAATATTTATATCCCACACCCTCCTGCACATTGGCAGCTCGGGGCAGCAAACAACACAACACAATCACAGTAAACTATAAAATCCATTTAAAATACCCCAAATATTTAAAATATTAAAATACCCAAAACAGAAAAGCTAAAAGGCAGAAAAACCCTCCCCCAATCCCCACCCCCTCCCCGAAGGCCTTGCTTGTGGATTGCTATATTGCTGGAAGATGTCATTTATAGTTTACTCGCTACACCAGCCATTATCCTATATAAGTGGCTGTATTCACGATAAACGTTTTGATTCTCTCTGTCCTTATTTTAATTGGATTTAAAATGGTTTGTTTTTCTTACATGAATTATCAGAAGGATAAGTTTTCTGAGAGAGAGCAGTCACATGTTACGTAGATAGACAATAACTCTTGCATAAACTACTAGAAATGTTCTTCTTTCTGCCTGCTAGTTTAAAAAGTCTCAACATGTCAATTTTCTTTTAAGTTCTTTTTTTCTTTCAAGGGTTTTGTTTTTTTTTTTTTGCAAGTAAGGCCCCTGTTCAGAAAAGCTATTGGCTAAGTGAGGCCAGCCTGGTCCTACAAAGCCATGAATGCTGGTTATGTATCAGATCAAGCTGAGAGAGAATATAGTTATGCAGCTACAAAAGTCCCAAAGACTGCTTTGAAATGCAACTGGTAGCAGAACTCATGGGTTAACGTTTAGAGTACTGTTTTATCGTAGTGTGCAAAGCCATGTTTTACGTTTAACTGAAGATTAAGACGAGGAACCCATGTTCACTGTGTTTTTCCAAATAGGGAAAACACAGTGAACACAGGTCCCTGATTAAGACAAAACTTTTAAAGAACTATTCAGTATCATTCAGATGTAATTAATATAAATTTGGAAATTGAATTAAATCATTATTCATATAAACATTTCCCATCCTGTAGCATCAATAAATTGACACTAAGGATTTTTAAAACATTTCATGATGCCTGCAGCTGCAGTTTTTGTAAGAAACCCATATTCATTGTGGTGGATGCATTCAGTGGACTAATGCAGCCACCTATCTGGACATCTCCTGGCTAGTGGAGGGGAAGAGAGAGAAAATTTTATTATTATTTTTTTATCCTTGGTTGGCTGGTTATGAAATCCCAAAGAGATTGTATCCTAATTCAGTTTTGATGTTGGAAGTTTTAAAGACTCAAAAGTCAGGACATTCTAAGCTTTAAGCCTCTGACAATAAACTTAAAGCCAGTGTGCTCCTAAACAGTGAAATATATATTTAGAAACGGTACTTGCTAATACTGCATATGCAAAGAATGGGAATTTAATTTTTCTTGAATTTTGTGTGTATAAATGCTGAGCACTGACCACTACGTTATTTTAGGGGTTTTGTTCAGATGTTTTTGGTTTTTTTCCCTTTTATTTCACAGGCTTTCATTTTCTGACCATAGTAGAGAAGAGAGAATTATTTGACATTTGGAACCTTGTTAATTTTATGGCCCATTTTCACATGGAGATCAGCTTTTATTCTCTCCATCACCCTTTATTCGAGACTCAATTGTCAGTAAGGTCTACTGAACAAAAAACACTGGCTGCATTATGGGAAGAAATCTAATCAATGCAGCTCTAAGGGATAGTCCTTCAGAATCCTCCCTAGTGGCTGTGTGCCAGACAAGAGGTTACCATGAGGTTACCCTGTCTGACTTTCACCAAAATACCCATCTACTTCTGACAAGACTGTCGGCTGTCTTGTACATGTGTAACAGAAGCCTCATTAATATAAGCTCCCAATATATATATATATATATACACCTGTTACGCTAGCCCCCAGCACAGACCTTGTGTTTCCTATTTTAAACACTTTTTGTGTCCGTCTGCATTCCCTTCTGTCTGCAGTTGCTTTAGTGTGGTACTTCAGAGCCGCTCGTATGCAATACCTCTAGGGAATCTCTAAGGGGGCTAAATAAAGTTGCAGTAAACAGATGTCAGCGGACCTTGTCAAATGCAAATTTTCGTGTCGGATAGTTTGAAAGCTTCATTGACTAATTCAGACTGTGATACAGAAGAAATCTCATAAACACATAGCCTTCTTAAGTATTTCTCTAACAAGCTTGCTTCTTTATCAAGTGTCCATGCAGGAAATTACATTGACATAAACTGTTACATGGCAGGTTTATTCTATTAAAATGCATTCATTTAACTAGCAAAAAAATTATCCTGTTTCTGCATATGATAGACAAGGTCTAATTCATATTGTCAGATTCAGCACTTCATTATTAAGGCTGCTGTATCTTTCTGACATATATGCTATAAATCTTGCAACAGTAAAACGTCTCTCAGGAAAACTTTTCATAAAATACTTGTTCAAGTGGGTTTTTAGAAACATGCATATTTTTGCCCTGTTTTATAAAATGTATCCAGGATAATATTTAATTAAAGAAAATGTTGTGCATCAACACAAGGGGGACAAAACCCTACATGAAATTTTCCCTCCTTCTTTTTGGTATAGATTCTAGTTTAGTTTCCCTGATTAAAAGCTTCTTCACATGTTATGGCAAGGGGAACAAATATGATTACATGAATTCTCAAACGTGATAAACTACCACAAACTCCCATCTTTCCATATCTGCAGAACTGTTACCCCTGATGAGCATTCACATATTGCTTTTTTAAATTATTTAATTATTATTTTTTTACCTTTGTATTTTACGTGTGTTTTGTGAGCCTTCCTGAGCCTTCAGGGATAGTACAGGATATACATCCAAATAAATAAATAAATAAATATTGCTGAATTCCCTCTCGCACCCTAAGTGGGAAATGGCACTCATGGTCACCGAGGCCATTAATTGCTATTTTTTCTTCATTTCCCTCTCACCCAGTCCCTTTATAGGTACTTGGCACCTAACTCAGAGTATCACAAGCACTTCCCATCCCCCACACACCCTCCACACCCTGACATCCCATCCTCTGAACATATAAATAGCTGCCACTCCCAGCACCGCCAGTTCTTTTCTTCCCGCTTTTAGTGGGCTCAGTTGTATAGCATTTGTTAGCACTTTAAGTGCTTTGGTGACGGGCTTTAGGTGCTGCACGGTCTGCATGGTGAAGTTCACGGATTCTGACACCCATGCTCGGTGCCTCTTCTGCCGAGGGCCCAAGGGTTTAAACCCTGAGCCAGGAAAAATAGAGTTCATCATTTCACTTAGCACTTTGTCCGTTTTTAAATGGGACATGCCCACCCAGGTCCACCCATCCCTCACCCTCACGATTGCACATGAGTGGACATTGAAACACTCTGTCTTTTACTCCCTGGTATGCAAATAGGGCACGCTGATAGCCAATCTATGTGCATCAGAGCACAACGACAAGCTACCCTATTTCTCTCGGGCAGGGGATCTTAAGGGATGCCATGGCCAAGGGGACGACTTTACGCTTTTCCTCTTATTCCCCCTCATCCTCAGATTGCTCCGACGGCTCAGGGAGCTACAGGGGGAACTTAATTCTGATTGCTGCAGACTGGTCAAGGCACATCTGGTACCTGGAGTTCAAGGAGTTGCGAAGGACCCCTCGTTGGTCACTCCTGGAAGTTCTGGACCTCTTTTCCCAACAGATTGGGAGTCTTTGGCACCTGAACCTTTCTTCCCTGCAACCATCAGCTTGGAAACTTCACTGTTAAACACAGAGGAACTAGACTGTTCTCAGAGGGTATGAAGCACCTTCCTGTCTAGCAGGAACCCCTCCACTAGAGCCTGCTATATGGCTAAATAGCAGTGCTTTGAAGTTTGGGCCCATAGGTCTCTTCCTTTATACAGGCCTCAGTCCTTAATATCTTGGACTACATGGCATCATTACTAGAAGGGGGAGCAGCTATTTCTTCAGTTAAAGTACACCTAGCTGCTCTAAATACCTTTTGGGGTCCTACCAACGGGAGCTCACTTTTTGCCAAGCCCCGGATGTCTGCTTTCTAAAACGACAGTCAGGGTTTTTCCCCCGGCTCAGGTTCCCTTCCCTAACTGTGATTTGAATGTGGTCCTACAGGCTTTCCTGAAGAATCCTTTTGAGCGTATGGCAATTCCAATAGACCTACTATCCCTCAAAATAGAATTTCTAGTGCCAATAACCTCTGCTAAGAGGGTGAGTGAGTTACAGGCATTCTCTTGTTGACCTCCAGATTTCCATTTCCACACTGGGAAGGTAGTCCTCCGGCCGCATCTGATTTTCCTACCAAAGGTGGTATCTCAGTTCCACATGGGATAATATGTATCACTGGTGGCCTTTTTTGTACCCCCTCATTCCTCTAGAGGAGAGGCGGCTTTGTACAAATTGGATGTTAGAAGAGCCCTCCTTTATTACCTCAGCTGAACTAAGCAGCTCAGGCTTAAGGACTCACTTTTTGTTCTTTTTGGCTGTACTAGGGCACCCAAACAGTCCCTCTCCAGCTGGATTAGGGCATGCATTACTTGGAGCTATGAGACTATGGGCCTCCCACTCCCCCAAAGGATAAGGACCCATTCCACAAGGTTCATGACTGCATCAGTGGCAGCCTTACGCCCATTACCTCTGGATGAGAGATGTAAGGCCTGGAGTCTATTTTCGTTAAATTTTATGCTATAGATTTAGCAGTTCAGGCTGATGCCAAATTTGGTCAATTGGTATTGTCTTCCTTATTTTCTAAAGTTCATTTACAGCAGTCCGCCTCCTGGTTTTGCTTTCTAGACTACCTATAATGGGACTTGGTGAGAGGGTAATGGAGAAAGGTACGTTTCTTACCTGTAACAATTCTGCAAGTTGTATCCTCTCACTGAGTCCCAGCACCACCCCCTCTTCCCTACTATTATATAAACTGATGGGGCTGGTGGGCAGCAGCTATTTATATGTCCAGAAGATGTGGCGTCATGGCACAAGCGGGTGGAAAGTGCGTGCTATACTCGGAGTTAGGTGACAGATGGCACCAAATATCTAGAATGAGACTTGGGGAGAGGGTACAACTCGAAGAAGAAGCGTTACAGGCAAGAAGCTTACCATTGCCACAAATGTCACCACTCATATAAGCGTATGAATGCCACAGAGATACTACAAGGTTCTCCTGAGATACTTACAACTATCTCTGCCACTAACATAATGTGTGAACCTAGCTGGTATGGGACAGAAGTCAAGAAAAAGAAATTGTTACCACTGGCCAGAGAAACTACCAGTTGTAAAGTATTGGGTCTAAACCTGTCTCAGTGCTAGTTTGGACAGAGCCTTCTGGAATACCACAGTGAAGCCCTAAATGACCTATGACCCATGTATCTGAAACACCGCTTTTCCTACCATGTTCTGTTGTGGCCCCTGTGGTCGACCAGAGGTGCCCTCCTGTGGGTTCCCCCTGTTACTCTTGTTCAATCGAGGGGGGTGCACAGGGGGGCATTCTCGGTTGCTGCCCCAATGCTGTGGAACTCCCTCCCCCTGGAGGTCTGTCTGCGTCCAAGCCTGAGCATCTTTCGGAGGAGGTGTAAAACCTTTCTTTTTGTTAAAGCATTTAGCAGACAGGGAGAGGGATTAAGTGGGAGGTTGTTGGAGGGTGGGAGTAGGTTGGTTTTTTTGGAGGTATTATATTTTAAATGCTTTTAAATTGTATTTTATGTCTTTTGTAAACTGCCCTGAGCATTCGGGGAAGGGTGGGGTATAAATGTAAGTAAATAAATACATAAAACCTCTCCAGTGCCCCCAAATCCCATAAACTCCCAAATCCTCTGGACTTAGCTCTTGCTTTCATTAGCAACCCCCAGAATCCTGAGAGGAGTCCAGACATTCTGAGGTAATCAGTTCAGTGAATCAAGTAATTTTCATCAACCAATGGCATTCTAGCCAAGTACTCCATCTGCCTGGCAAACCAGACAACTTGGGTGCCACTCAGTATGTCCAGGCAGGAAACTCTGCCGTCCAATAAGCTTGTTCATTCAAACAGCTCCCCAGCCTCTACAGCTTCATCATCCACTCTTAGGTCCAGCCTGGAAGGTAGTTCCCTTCACTAGGCGAGCCACATGACTTCTTCAGGTGAGAGGGCCTTCTTTCCTGCACCTGATAGTGCTTCTCTTACAAAAAAAAAAATCAAGCTGGGTTTAAAGGTCTGCTTTTGCAAATGTGATCTTTTTGAATAAGGTGACCTTAAGGTGTTCCTCCAAGATGATACTCTTACTAGTCTTCTTATGGTCTTCTAAACATTAAAAATGCAACTTCCATATATAATCCTTTCACTTTTTCATCCCCTCAGGAGAGCATATTCAAATTACCTAGGCCCTAGTAGTTGAGTTAATCCCTTGGGGTTGTATTTCATTTCATCTACTCTCCCATGGAGAACACCAGCAGCATTCTGCTCCTTGATCATAGTATAGACAGAACTCAATTCTATCCTATATTATAAATGTACAGAAAAATATCTGTTGGTTTCACTGTAATTCTGTAACACACAAAATAAATTTATTTAGATAAAAGTTCAAAAATATTAGTCACATAACAATTCTCCAATCATGCAAGCATTAGATATTAAATATATCCTAAATTGAACTTTCTGCTGAATTCTTTAACTGTATAATTCCTAATATTAAAAGCATTGGGTTAAAGTATTGTTTGTGTTTGGTCTCTTCTTAAATAGCAATCCTAACTGATAGAATTTTCTATGATTTTTTAAAATTATTTTCCTAAGTAACATGAAAAGACATCAAATACAGTAAAACTTTGCTTTTCTCAACCTGTCTAATCTGGATCATTTATTATTCTGGACATGCCTTATATCCCCCACTTCCTTTGTGGCAGACAGGCCTGATCCTGTCAACATGTCATGATCATGTTCAGCCCCTCCTCTCCTGCTTCCACTGATTCCCTCTTCCCTTTTGCATCCAGCACAAACTCCTTGTCTGCTCCTCATGCTCTTGAGCATCCCTATCTTTCTGCCCGCCCTCATTGCCTGCTACGTTTCCACCTAGGAAATTCGCTCCTTCTCTACCACTACCCTCACCCGCTCCATAGTCTCCTTAAAGCATCTTTGCCCCTTTTCCCATGCTTGGAACACACATGCTCTGCTCCCTCCCTAGCAAAATTCAAATCCCTCCTAAAAACCTCTCTCTTCCATCAGGCCTTTCCTAGCTCCTCATCTGCATGGATTGCTCCTTTATGCTTCTCCTTATACATCTTTCCATGTTCCCTTGTAACTAAGCTAAGCATGTGCATCTGCAACTTTTTAGCTTCATGACCTCTTTATGTGAACCCTTGTCCATTCTAGATACAGACATATTCTGTGGCGTGGGGACATGTCTGTATAATCATGACTGTTTAGCACCAGGCACATTGCTGGCACTGAACAAAATAATAACAGGAACCTCTTCCACTGGTCTCTTTTGAATGAGTGAATTAAACCTCTTGTAGAAGATTTGCCTTGTGAGAGGGATTCCTGAAGAGGGATGGAGAAGGGGATTTGGGTACGGCGAAAGTATAAATTGAATCATATACTCCAAGTGGATGATCTCTAAAATCATTTGTCACATGAATTGGGAACCCACTTTTGTTCCCAAGCATGGTAATGTAATTCTGTGCATTTATAAAAATAAATAGAATCCAAAAGAACTAATTCATGGCTCTTGATTGGGGTGTTAAACTAGAGACACAGGCCATTAGGATACAAAGTTGTTGCCCGAGTTGGATCTGGCTTTCTGCTTCATCAGCCTCATTTTGGAGTGGAAAACGCAGGTGGCTCTTAAGGTAATAAGAGTATGACTGTTGCCTTTGATCGTGAAGGTGGGAAGTGATGTAAGAATACCTTTTCCTTGGTGTTTGGATGGTGCCCACCCAGAGATGTCATGATAACCTTGTTAGTCATTTGACCGACATGAGAGGATTTTGTCAATCATTTGAGTAACTAGCCCTACTCTCATAAAGGGAAGATCCTTGATCTTAGTCTTGTTCTGTTTTGCAAGATGTTAAATTATGAGAGTCACAGTCTTCTGTATCCTTCAGTTGAAACTTCACGATAGTTTGCCCTCAGTAAAGAGGGACTGGAGGTCTTTGTTTCATCTGGTTAGGAGAATTTTTCTGGGCATTTGCAACCTTTTCCCAGAATAGCAGCTGATACCCTATTAGCATTGGTAAGTAATTTCCCACCGTTAGCATGGATATAAAGCATACCTATTCATTGTCAATCAACTGTTCAGTGCTCAACAACTGTTAAATACATACCACAACCCTCATATATCTGACATTTCTTTTTAATCCAGATAAAATACGTTCCCTGATGTGTTGGGATAAAAAGAGAGTACCACACTATGTTTTTAGGACCTAACATACATATGCTGACCAGTACCAACATTCTGTTGCCAAGGGCAAATAACCACTTAAAGTAACTTTTCATACTCGGTGGTACAGCTGTCACTAAAAACTAGTATTGTAATCCATGGCACCTTGCAAACCTAAGTGAACAAACAGTATAGAGGTTTGCACTGCTTTGCTGCATGTTTTGAAAACTCAGAGATGTTCCACATCTAAAATACCTAGAATTTAACTTATCTCATTGCTGATTAATGAAGCTAACATAATATTCTTTCCTACTTTTCAGTCTCAACTCGCCACTTTTTTGACTGTCATGTAGAACCACAACCTCATCCTAGGGTGTAGCTTACCACCAAAATATAGTCTCTCTCCTGCTCTCTGTCTACCCTTCCTGTCATTTTCCTCTTCCATTTTTCTTTCTAGGATACTTCAGTAAACAAAATTGTAAAATTTCACAATCTACTTTTTATTGGCCACATTAAAGAAAATTAGGTTGTACTGAGGTTGTCATTGATTATTACTCATCTGATAGTCATGCATTGAGTCACCTTTGCGGTTGTTGTTAAACATTATTTTTTAAGTGATTAAGCCATTACCCCGTAATATAATATAACATAAATTTAGCACAATACTAAGTGTTAATCACATTCCTAATGAGCAGTTGCTACTGGATTATTATTATTATTATTGTTCCAGGAACCATTAATCATTTTTGCTCATATTCATGACATATCAGAATACCAAAAAACATGAAATAGCAAATGGTATCCTGTAGAAGAATAATCACTTCCGTAGCAATGACATTGCCTCTGCCTCAAATATACATCTAAACCAGTACAAGAAGTTCCTGGGAACTGCTAATTTTTCAAGCAGAAGTCAGGTGTTCTAACTCCATATAAATTGCAGGAGTACCACACTAAAAAATAGTGTTTTGAGGTACTTGTACTGGCCATTCGTTTTAGCTTCTAAAATAGAATGGGTATTTTCAAATGAGATCCTACCCTGCATGACCACCCATGAGCCATGAATCTGACCACCCGTCTGAAGATGGAACAGCTGAATGTGTGCTTCCGCAAGCCACAGGGCACCCAATTTCAGCCACTCATGAAGCAAGGTCCAGAGTGAGCCATGTGGGCCAGACCAAATGTTTGGGGGCTGCCTCCGTGGCTGCAGTAGCCACGCTGTGAGCTGCCTGTTTGATGCTGTCTCCATGCACTCCACATGGCTGCTCCATGCTTCTGACTCCTTTTTGTCCACACAGTAAACATTACGTGGTTGTGAAGTGTTGGTATTTCGCCTCATTGTGCATAGTGGCCTAGACACATAGTCTGCTTGTCATTTTTCATTATGCTGCTGTCCTGAAGTATAAAAATGACTTGAACATACTAGCGAAGAGCTGATGCGGATCCAGTTAGCACCTCTACATGTTCTTTCAATGGTGGCAGGCCTTTCTGAGACCTTAATTGTCTCAGAAACACACAAATGTCTCTTTCTCAGTGGAACATAGTATTTCTGAAACAGAACATGTATACATGTCAGGTCCAAAGAAAGCAACAAGCATCTCTTCTAACTCGTTCGCTTCTATGCAGTACCCAAGTGACCTTTGACACTTAGGCCGCTTTTAGACGATCGTGCTGTGCGCTCGTGTGGGGATTCAAAACCCCCGCGAGGAGAGATTACACGTAACGCCGCTGGCAATCGCACACCTGATACGGCGCCGCACATTCTTTCCAAGCCGCGAATGACCTACCTCGATCAGGCTCCCGGTCAGAATGCGCGGCGCCGTATCACTAACAGAATAAAAGTGATCAACTTACTGCTTTGTCTCTTGTTTTGTTCCTGATAGAGCTAATAAGGAAAAGTTGACAGTTTTGCACATCTGAATTGCACATGCTCTTAATTCATGGAAAATAATCAAGAACTTTCTCAGGCCTGAATCGTGATCGCTGGCATTTGACATGTATTGTTACAAATCTGCATTTTCTGCTTGGTTCTCTCTTTACACAGGTATTGATTTAATTTCAATAAAGCAAAGGGTCTTTACAAATACCTGTCAATAAACTAAAGGAATATTAAACACTTTGGACAATTTCTCGAAGTATCCATCATGATTAAGGAAACTCTTTGGAAAGGGGGGACAGTTAAAAGACTTAGCCCTTGAACTTGCAAATAAGCATTCAAGTGCTTAACTTTATGCATGTTCCCATGACCCACTCATGGCCACTTACGTGGCACTGCCAAAAAATACGAAGTGTGCTGTACATCATACAGGGCAAGCCAAAAAAGTGCATGGCAGCGGGCACCCACCACAGCCCTTATGAACTGGGGCAGCCACCCATGCCACCAGGCAGGTCTGCAGCCCGGCTGCCTCCCCAGTCCCACCCACAACCCTGCCAGGACCTTTTAAAGGACGCACATACAAAACACAACACCGCATTGGCTCAGAGTACAACAACCCCCCCTTGCGAACCATGAGCAAGGAGCCAACACCGTGGAGAACAGCAGCTTCCTACGTAGCCTGCTCAGTATACACCTCCATTGTTGCCCAGGACTGCCAGTAGTAGTAAACCAATTTATTGTTGGCCACATGACCTTCACAATATAAAACATTCCCTAACACACACACATATTTTTATACATCATTCAGTTTCAATAATTCAGACATACACATAGCATCAAGCTATCTGATCCATCAACTTAGTATCATGTAACTTCTCAGTCTATTACTACATCCTCCATAAACAATACATTACTCGGCAACCTCATCCTGCAGTTTGGCATTTTAGTGTTTCAAATATGTTGCTAAGATCAATAAACATTATTTACAAAATTTACTTATATAGTTGCTCATCTAAATAAGATCATAGTCCTAATTGGAGCTTTATACCCAAATGTAAATTCTCACTCCAGGAGCCTTTCGGTAGTTTTCATTATCCCTAGGTGGCTGTCCTAATTTAGTCGTAATAGTGCCTTTGTATATTATACGAGTAACTTTTGCCCTATATGCATATATTGCCATGGCCTTTGTTCTTCTTAAAACAGTGTCATTTAATAAATACTGTAATTGCTGTACCACTGGGTGGGATGAATCCCACGACACAACCTCCTGTAGCTACCTACGATATTTATTGTACAACAGGCAATTTAGGACATAATGCCTCAAATCCTCAATCTCATTGCCACACAAACAAATATGCTCACTATGTGGGATTCGTTTATACCTTCCCTCTTTTTTATTATTATTTATTTATTTATTTATTACCCCACTCCTCATGCCAACAGCAACCTGGGGCGGCTAACAACATTATATAAACAATAAAACAATAACACCACAAATATAAAAATATAAACCTAAAAATACATAAAACCCATAAATACATAACAAAACATCACCCTGATCTGTGTAAAAACACCCACCCACTCCCACCTAACCCATCCTCCCCTCCTCCGCCAAATGCCTAATGGAAGAGCCAGGTTTTACAATTCCAACGGAAAGCAAGGAAATCTCGGCTGAGGCAAATCTCTACTAGGAGGGCATTCCACAGCAATGGTGTGCCACCGAGAATGCCCGCCAAAACCGTGGGATCTCCAGGAGGGGCTCCAGAACAACCGTAGGGGCTGTCCAGGGGATGAGGTGATCTCTCAGGTAAGCAGGGCCCAGGCCATGTAGGGGATTTCTGCCCCTTGGCTAGTGGAGCTCCGTGCCACCGCTCGTGTCTGTGTAGCAGCGCTTTGCAACTTAGATCCCGGGGGGGGAGGGGGGGGCGAAGGCCTCTATTTGGCCCTGCCCATGTGAGGCTCCTCCTGGGCAGTATACCTTCCCTCTAATACTCTAATATCGCAAACTAGTAAAAGCCTGCCTTAATGTAGGATCATGTAGACGGTATAGATAACTTGCTCCCCCACTAGGGGGTATTAGGTATTTATAATAGGGTGAGGCCTTTGACTTATTTACTGTAGCCCTTAAATTTTGCCTGTCATCAGTTATTCGAGCCTTAAGTAGCTTGATAACCTCATTACTTGCATTGTTCCGTAAGAATGGCTCCGAGTAACCTGCCTTTAATATACATAGGTTCACACCAGCCCACCACTGATCAGTCCCACCTACCTTGTCCTGTAATTTCTCCTTCAAAGCCAGGGCAGTTAAAGATGTTTCGGGGGCATCCCTCAGTTTTGCCCAGAAGGATGACACCCTTATTGTAACCCGGGCTGTCAAAGAGAGATTTCCTAATTCTAAATGTATAAGTGCCATACTCGTAGTAGGAGGGATTCCAAATAGTGTCCTCCACAGTTAATTTATTACAATCTCCAGACCTTTCGTTGCACCAGGGTCAAAACCCCATAAAGGTGCGCCATAGAGCATACTAGCCATGGTGTCCACAGCTGCAGCGGCCCATGCTGTCCGCAGCTGTGTGACATGGCAGAGGGCGGGCATTTGGGTGGGGCTTATTAGATACATTTTGGGTAAAGCCACACAAGACAGGGCAGGTCCAATCCCCCGTCCACCCCAAGGAGGTCTAACACGACTGCCACGCTTTGGGCCGGCGGAAAGGGCAATCCAAATGAGCAGTCCCCACCCCCAGCCATTGCCCGCCGCTCCATGTCATGGGTACAGCCAAGGAGCAGACCACACAGGGCTGGACTCTTGCTGCACTGCAAGGTTGGGCCTGCTGCCACTAGACAGTTGACAGGGGGAGCACATTTATTTATTTATTTATTTAAATATTTATAGCCCACCTCTTCTGCTCCCAGAAGCTCAAGGCGGCTAACAATAAAATCACAAAATACAAAAATACACTAATGAAAATAGATTAAAACACTACATTAAAATTCAACTAAACTGGGGGGAATAATTGGCACCCACCACCCTAACCCATCCCTCCCGCACCCACCATCCATCTCCCTCACTAGAACAGCCAAGTCTTGCATCTTTGTTGGAAGGAAGGGAGGTCTGGAGCCAACCGGGCCTCCGCCAGGAGAGAACTCCACAGCCTAGATGCGGCCACCGAGAACATCCTCTCCAGAGTCGCCCCCTGGGATACACGGGGGAACTCCAAGAAGGTGCCCCTGGCCAACTGCAAGGGCTGCTCCAGGGCCCAGGGAATGAAGTGGTCCCACAGGTAGGCAGGGCCCAAGCTGTTTAGGGCTTTATAGGTCAAAGCCAACACCTTGAATCGGGCCAGAAAACTATAGGCAGCCGGTACAGCAAACGGAGCACTGGTGTAATGTGCTCATGGCGACCCATCCCCATAAGGAGATGGGTCACCGTATTCTGCACCAGCTGCAGCTTCCGGACCATCACCATGGGTAGTCTCACATAGAGTGCATTACAATAGTCCAATCTTGAGGTAATGAAAGCATGGATGATGATAGCCAGGTCGAGATAGTTGGCTGAAGCCGCCGCACCAGATGTAGTTGGAGGGACATGCTCTTCACCACAGCATCCATCTGGACATCCAGGGGAAGCCGGGTATTGAGGAGCACCCCCAGGCTGCGAACCTTGGAAACCAATGGGGGAAGAATCCCTTCAGTAACGGGACATCACACCCATTGCCTTACCCACTAGCATCACCTCCGTCTTGTTGGGATTCAGTTGGCTCACCCATATCCAGTCCCCCCACAACCACCAAGCACCAAGACTGCGGGGTCTGGGTCAGATGAAAACGAGAGGTAGAGCTGGATGTCGTCGGCATATTGAAGACACCGAACATCAAACCTTCTCATGACCTCACCCAGCAGCTGCATGTACACGTTGAACAGAAGAGGAGACAAAATAGAACCTTGCGGGACCCCACACGAGAGGGACCAAGAAGATGAAGTACAATCCCCGAGCACCACCCGCTGAGTTCTTCTGGCCAGAAATGAGCAGAACCAGTCAAGGACATCACCAACATCTCATGGTCAACAGTATCAAAAGCAGCCAACAAATCTAATAGAATCAGCAGGGTCAATCGACCCCAATACAATTCTCAGCGGAGGTCATTGACCAAAGCCACAAGCACAGTCTCAGTACCAAAAGCCGGACTGCAAGGGATCCAGGAAACTGATGCCAGTCAGGTGCTCCTGCAACTGCCAAACCACAACCCGTTCAATAATCTTCCCTAAAAAGGGAAGATTAGAGACAGGCCGATAACTGGCAAGGGCATCAATGTCAAGCTATGGTTTCTTGAGCAGAGGCCGCACCACCATCTCCTTGAGGCAGCTCGGCACTCTGTCCTCCCAAAGGGCAGCATGGGGCGGCATATAAATTTGAATATAAATAAATAATTTACCAGCAGTGGCCCTAACGTCTCCTGGCTGGCCTTAACCAGCCGGGACAGGCACGAATCCATTTTGCAAAAGGTGGCTCTGACATCCCCAAGAGCATCTTCCGCATCAGGGGGCAACACTCACTGAAACAGATCCCATGAAACCAGACAAGGCGGGGCTTCCACAGCCTCTGGTTCTCCCATTGTATAAAACGCGGTGTCGAAGTCGCGATGAATCCGGGCGATTTTATCTGCAAAATAGTCAACAAATAGGTCACAGCGGGCATCAGATGGTTCAGGTTCCAGGTGGAGGGAGGCCAGACTGACCAGACCACCCAGAAAAGCTCCTCTGGACGAGGCTTCGCAGATGCTATAAGGGTAGCAAAGAATTCCGTCTTTGCTGCCTGCGTAGCCACGGCCTAGACTCACAAACTGGCTCTATGTCACAATCAGTCAGCTTCAGTACGAGATCGGCTCCACCATCACTCCAACCATCATCCTTCCCACTTCAGCCACCGCAGGTCCTCAGTAAACCAGGAAAGCCTGCGGTGCCGATGCTGGGAAAGCGGATGCCTGGGAGCCATCTGGTCAATGGTCTCAGTCAACAAGGTGTTCTAAAGGTAATGAGGTCATCGAGTGGACGACTGTCAGAATCAGAGAAGAATTCCCCGAGGGCATTCCAGAACCTCTTGCATTCGATCAGTCTCCTAGGGGCAGACCAACTGAACTGATTCCACACCTCTCTGGGGGCTGACGTGTTCCCACACAAAACAGTTGATCAGGGTAAGGGAGCTGGAGGAGTGTTTGCTTTTCCCACCCGCCAAACAACTGATCCAGATCCCAATCTCCCCATTAGCTGGTAGTCAGGGAAAGCACATGTGCCAGGTGACCCATCCCCCTATCATCTGTTTGTTAGGCAGGGAGTGCTCCTCTGGACCCCACAGAGGCTGCACGGGCCGGGACAGATGGGATTCAGCCCTTTATCCCACTTTGGGCAACCTTATCCCAGGTGGGACAGCCGGCCTTCTCCAGACGAAGCATTGCATAGCAGCCCGCTGCCTGCTTCAGCGCAGAAGTGGGTGAACATCTGGCAGCCACTGGCCACGAGATCCACTGCTTCATGGGCTAATGTGGGGTAAGGTAAACTAACAGTGCAAAAGAGAAATTAAAGGTCTGATCTTGAAAATACTTAAACCTAAGAGTTTTTTGTGTATATAAGTGTTGACAGGATCAAGCCTCTAATAATGTGTCCACTCTAAAGACACAATAGTAATACCTTTCTACAAAACATACACTGTAATATTTCCTTCTTATGTGTTTAGATATGCAGTGGCTTACAAACAACTTACTCTAGAATAGCCCCTGTAAGTTTCAGTGGGGCTATGCCAGAGTCCGTGGATTGTGGCTAG
This sequence comes from Sphenodon punctatus, assembly GCA_003113815.1. Taxonomy (NCBI): domain Eukaryota; kingdom Metazoa; phylum Chordata; class Lepidosauria; order Sphenodontia; family Sphenodontidae; genus Sphenodon; species Sphenodon punctatus. The sequence continues at coordinate 4,355,266 of QEPC01003635.1, forward strand.
AATAATTACTCTGGAAGTCTTTTTCTTTTTCTTCCCTCCTTCCTATCCTGCCATTAGGCATCTGCATGTGAGATTCTTCATGCATGTGTGTCTGATGAAGGATGATGCAGTTTCTCCTCACCCCAGTTCTGGTGGTGACTATTTTAAAAGCCTTTAAATGTTTTATATGCATGTACTGAAAGGCTTATAAAGAAGAAGAAAATGTGAATCACAGTTTAAAACAGATTCATTTCAGTTGTCGAAGGAGGCAAACTGATGTATCAGCACATTTCAGAGCATTTAAAATATTGGTATAGTAGGGTATCATGTTGCCTGGGGGGCAGGGGGGAGGAATTGATCTTTGCCCAAAGAAGATGGCAGATCTTTGAGGAAAATAAGCCAGCAGGTTCTATTACCGAAGTGAACTGTGGAAACTACAATAAAGGAGGGCACTGTTTTGTCAAATGAAAGTAGTGGGCAACCTACCAAGATAAACCATAGAGTAAAAAGAGCAATATTGAAACAGGTGAAGCAAAACAGGAAATGTAAAGCTTGGGAGGGTGCGGAGAAAGCCAAAAGACTGTAAGTGACTGATATCTTTGCAGAAACTGAGGGAAATGGGGGAGTGAGAGTTTTGAAGACAAGAGAAGTCCTGATGATGAAACAACGTTCAAAAGAGTTGGGGGGCGGGGGGGTTGGAACAGAGTCCTGTGCTCTGGTGAAACTAAAATGACCATGTTCAACACTCCTAGAAACGTGCTAATAGAGAGAGGAGAGAGAGCAGCCCTAAATGAACATGCTTACAACAGCATGTCATGGGCTGAGGGGTCTGCTCAAGGTTGCTTCCTATGATGGCACCAGGCAAAAGACATATTGGAGCTATGATTGATTATGTTATAAAGAGACTTAGAAAGGGGATTTAGTTTAACAAGACTGTCTTAGGCAATGGGACAACTCTGGAGTAAGTGATTTGAGGGCACTAGCCCTAGATTCTAGATTTCTGACCTGAGGAGCTGCTGCTGTGACTTTTTTCCGCACTGTGTGAGGCTGTATAAATAGCTATGGTGCTACTGGAACCAGGAAGTGGGAACTACGAGCCAAAAATCAGGAAATACAGGGCCGTGGCAGACGTGTGACCCTGCAGGACCCACCTCTTGCATGTGGGGAGGAGCAAGAAAAAGTTACTGTAGGAAGGAACTGGTGTACAGTGTTCCATCTCATGGGAAATTGCAAGGTGAAATTTTGTCCAACCCATTGCAAGCCTCTCTTGTCTGCACCACAAGTTCCAGATGGGAGAAGGCTGATTGGTGATGAGCAGGAGAACCCATGCCCATAGTGCTGAGCCTCCGCTCTGGTCTGGGACTCAGGGCCGTGGGACAGATAGGGGACTCTTCTCCTCCCCACCAGGGAGAGCCCCATGTGCAGCGTTGTGCCTCAGACCAGGGATGGAACTCAGTGCTTTAGAATTGCAATGGCTGGGAATGGGGCGTGGACTAGCGCAGGCACAAACGTTCTATAGCATGCACAAGCAAACAGACCCAGGATCAGTTGTTGCAGAATTTTCTGTCCCATATAGGACTCTTCCAGGAAGCCAGAGACAAGTCAGAAACCAAGTAGCTAGACGCAGCAGTACAGGAGACAAGCTAGAGCAAGGCAGGAACAGGAAATACACAGGCACATATCAAGGTTCAGGTACAACAGTCTAACTGAGTAGCTATTATAACACTCCCTGACAAGGCTATATATGCAAGAACCTATGTTCCAGTGGGGAAAATGCAGTGAACACGGTTGTCCCTATCAGTGTCACTTACTGGTGGCATGATGATACTATACACTACAGCAAAGATTCTATAGGTTGTCCTGATCCCTTTGCTTGGTTGAATAAATTGCTTTTACAGTATAATTTTGTCTTTACTTTGTAAGTTGCATTGTATTCAGAGATTTTAAAAATTGGTATCCAAGTTAATAAATGAAAATACAAGTTGAAATGGTTTGATGGGCATTTGAAAATACATGAGAGACTTGAAACAGTCTTATTTATTTATTTTAGAAAATTCAGGTCAGTACATTTAGGATAACATTCTCCTTTCCATAGAGTGACAGCACAAATTGCATGTACCACATGCAATACCTTCCAAACAGGATTTAGATGGAGTGTAAGTTGCACCTAGGCCTTCTGTTGCTCCTCTGTTCAGGTGTGACTATCACCCTTCCAGAAAACATTCCTGGAAAGTCTGCATTTAGTAAACATGTCTACATTCACTGCTCTTTCCTCATAATAACAACATTTAAATGTTGTTCTGTTTTTACACAGGAAGTGTGATTTACTGGGAATTGGTGCAGAGAGTTTATCAAGGTTAAGAAAAACTAGAGACTGGTCACCAGTGCATGAGAAGTGAGAAGGTATGTCTAACAATCACACTGCAGATTAATTTCTGAAAAATGAATAGGCATTCATAGCTGTTTACATAATTCGTGTGCAAAGATAAACTTCAAAGAATATGAGTCATCAAATGAAGCCTCTTCTGCTTCTGACATACAGTATTTATCAAGGTGAGATACTATATTTTGGCTGTTTATCAAAGAAGGCATCTATATAAGCTCTTCAAATTATTGACGGTGTAATAGGGTGGCTTTCCCGGCCAGGAAGCCTCTTCGGCACAAGGTCTGGCCAGGAAGCCTCTTAACCACAGGGTAAGGAGAGCGTGCTCAGTAGGCCCAAAATGCACTGAGCATGCTCAAGACCTATAAAGGCCTGGAGCTCCATTGAGGAAGGGTGGCCTCGGAGAAGGAGCTCCCTGCCAGAGCTCCCTTCTCCTCTGTACTGGGGCTGTCCCAGCACGAAACTGCCCAGGACTCGGACTGGCACAGCCTACGGAGAGATCCGGAGATGGTCAGCGGGGACTGGGTTAATCAAGGCCACCCGGAGGTCCCAGTATATCGGGGTGCTGCCTCCTTGGGGCCCAAACACCCTGTAGAAAAAACTGGTCTATGAACCCTTCAGGGCTTAAGCACTAGACCCACGCTATTTGGTGGCGTAGGCCTTGGCTGTAAGGGGAGGTTGGAGGCCAAGGGTGGGGACCCCTCAGGGGTGCCCCACATAGCATGTCCCTCTTAGAAGAGGGAAAAGATCATAGCCGGGGGCTGCTAATTCCCCTGAGTACTCTCCCGCGCCCCGTGTGGCCCTGGGAGATACCCACCCCCACTCCCCGCTACAGACAGTTTTTAAACTGATTTACTATTCTATATGCAATAATGATAATTAAATTACCTATTAATATTTTTGGCCAGAAACTAAAACCTATCCCATGATTATTGGATAGACTGCAAAATAGCTATAGTGGATATCGAACAGGTTTTGGGGGCCCTCTTGCATGCTGATGTCTTAGGATAATATAAAGTCTTCTCTCTCTTTCATGTGTAGTCTTTACAAAGAATACATTGTTGAGATAAATCTTTCAAAACTGTTTTGCACCACATAAAGAGTATCTTTGCCACATTAAGAAGACAGAACTTCTAATAATGGGGGTATCTCAAATTACTAGCAACACTAGTAATACTACAGATAATGTATAGGATGGCATCCAAGGATCTCAGGGGCCCATGTTTGCTGTGTTTTCCCCATTGACGCCCGTGGGGAAAATGCAGTGAACACAGTTCTTTGCTTATTGTCTTCAAAATTTACTTTAGAGCCAGGAAGAGAAACCTATATTGCCAAATTCCCAGTTTTGTGCTACAACACGGTTCTTGCCATCTTGAATGAGGGAACATTTAGCAGCACTTCTCAGATTATGCATTCCATTGTATGCCGAAAGTGTGCATCATCATCTAAGCAGTCTCTTGCTCATAGTACTGATATAGAAATTCACTTGTAAAAAGCTAGGATGATGCATGGATTGTGCTTCACCAGAAAGACTTGAAACACAAAATGTCAACAACAACAACAAAAAGACCACAATAAACATGATTGCCTTGGTAAATCATGCAGTTGTACTTTAAAATGCTGGGTAGGAAAATGACTTGGAAAATGACTCTCCATTGTAGCCCCCTGGATCACCCGAGGGACATCAGGAAGGGCGCTCCCAGCAGACTGCAGGGGGTCAATCCAGGACACGGAGAGTGAGATGATCCCGTGGATAGGTGGGGCCTAAACTGTTTAAGGCTTTATAGGTAAGTACCAACACCTTGAATCGGACCCAGAAGACTATAGGCAGCCAGTGCAGAGCACGGAGAAGCTTGGAGAAGAGGCATATAAGGGGAGGAATATGACAGAAGTTTATAAAACAAGGGGACACACTCTGAAATTAGGTGGCAGCAGATTTAAGGGACACCCCCCCCTAGCCCTAAGCGGGGGGGGGGTGAGTTTGTGACCTCCCTCCCCTGAACAGGGTGCTGGGCGGGGGAGGGGGCAGGGTTCCTTTGCCCTCCCCCGCCTGCCCATTGAGCAACGGCACCGGGGGGGCCAATAGGGAGGAGAGGAGGGGCACCTGGGTGGGGGCGTGGACGGGTATATCTACCTGTGCCGGCCAGGTGCTTCCTCCTCTCTGCAATCCCGGTGGCCGCTCGCGGAGGCTTTGGTTCCCACGTGGAGTGTTGCTAGAGGCAAAGGTCAGGAATCCCACGTGGAACTTCCAGGGCTACCTTTTCCCGGTGGTGGTGGGGGTGAACCCCCAGTTTCGCCGGAATTTAAGTTAAGAAAGCCCCGGTGGGAGTGGGGGAATCCTTTCTCCCCACGTAGAACGCTGCCGCCGCTCTGCCTAACGGCGGCTCAGTTTAATTTAAAGAAGCCCCGGTGGGGGTGGGGGAATCCCCGGTGGGGGTAGGGGAATCCTTTCTCCCCACGTGGAACACCGCCGCTCTGCCTGGCGGTGGGGGTGGGGCGGCTCAATTTAATTTAAAGAACCCCCGATGGGGGTGGGGGAACCCTTTCTCCCCACGTAGAACAAAACAAACAAGTGGAAGTACATTTCCACGCAGCAGACAATACAGTTGTGGAACCCGTTGCCAGAGGAGGCTGTGAAAGCCAGCAGCATAAAAATCTGATAAAAATCTTTTATAAATATAAATCTTTTATAAATAAATGGAAATTTTTTTTAAAAAAACTAGCTTCAATCGGAAATTGGATACGTTCTTAGAGAATAGAGCCTTAAATGCCTACTAGTTGGGGCTTAAACCCCTAGCTACCAGTAGTCGTGAGTGGTTAGCAGGAGATGAGTCACACCTCCATGGCCTGTGCTGGTGCTTCTCTTGAGCTACCGGAGCTGACCACTGTCAGAAATAGGGCACTACGCTAGATGGACCTCTGGTATGGTACTTCCTATGTTCTTATGGCATATTTATTATAATAATAATAATAATAATAATAATAATAATTTGTTTCTATAGTGCTCCTCTGCCTTTAAATGGCACTCAGAATGCTTTACAATCATAAAAATATAAAAACAATATAAAATTTAAAAAAATATAAAATCAATTTAAAACCATTTAAAAGGGGAAGGCAACGAAGGAGGACAGACTAATTTAAGGAAAACTGCAGAGGAACCTAAAATCTTAAACTCAAATCCATTGCTCTCCAGGCAACCAATGTAGACAATGCATGGCAGGCATAACATGATCATAGCTGCCCAAACCAATAAGCAGACACCCTGCTGCATTCTGAACAAGCTGCAAGCGATGGAAAAGCACTGCTTTTATAACAAGGGTGCACACCCTACCTTGTTCTCCTTTCCAACTTGATGGACAGCCATTGCCCACTTACCCAGCTAGAACGTATAAATGCTTTCTGGTGGGCTTTGTTTTCACCCTAAGGTTTTCACACAAGGGTGCACAGTCTTTCTTACTGCACAATCCTAAGAGTATGCGCTTGTGGCTCCCAGTTTGCCTTGTGCAAAAGAATTTTGGAGTTTAACAGGTGTTTTTAAGGGTGTTAATAAATGTGACACTACCCATTCAAAAGTCTCACGTTTCTTAAGGGTTAGGTTTTTGCCAGTGCGGAGCTGCTTTGTACCAGTCAGCCACAGCATAAGCAGCAGCAGGAAGAGGACTCTCAGATTGGGTCCTCTCCCTGCCACAGCTTCTGCTGCTGCTGCTGCTGGGGTAGCAGGGAAGGATAACAAATCCAGAGCCTCTCTAAATGAGAGCTGCAAAAGCATCTGGGAGAGGAGGGATCTCCCAGCACCTTTCCCCAGGGGTAGATGCTGCAACACCAGAGCAGTTCACTCCATGCCAAAGCTTCCAACCCACCCTCCCCAGGACTCCAGCTTGATGGATGGCCATTGCCCACCCACCAAGCTGAAACGTATGAACACTTTGCAGGTGAGTTTGTTTATTTTCACCCTAAGGTTTTCACCGATTGCTTTGAGTACACTACAGCAAAGGCTGGATGGAGGGCCATTGGGGTAGGGCCTGGGCCTGCAGAATTCTGAGCTCTATGTGAAAGGTGACTTTGTGGTTTGATAGATTGGCTTTCCATCAATAAGTTGCTGTTAGACAGACCACTAATGCTTCAGCACTGTCTCTATTACCTTTATTGGAAATGCTAGACAGTGTGGTGTGCACCACAGAAACCACTGTCCAGAGGAAAGTGCTAGGAGAGACCAAGAGGGGGTTAACCACAAAAATGTTTACAGCTTTATTGCATGCTGGGGTTGGGGGGAGGTAGCTGAAAACAAGATTGCTGTTTATCATTCTTTGTGCCTTGTGGTTTGACACAGGCTGCAGAAGACGTTCTTTAGAATGCTGATTCTCTGTGACAGGTACTGAACTGTTATTAACTCTTCCTTTCCCGGTGCTTATTTGTGCACCAAGCTGACGCTGAGAGTGCCTTGCACAGCAAAGAAATTGAGTGACGAAGTTTTAGATCAGGTACAGACAGCTAGATGCCTAATGAGCATGATAAGAAAGAGAAAATTGAGATTGGGCATGGCTGGATGGCTTGGAAAACATTGTTGAGAAGGTTAAAAATGGGAGTGCCCATGAAAGGCAAAGAAGGAAACTTTAGTTAGTTTTTGAGAATTTAAATGAGTGGTGAAGTTGGTTCCACTGACTTGTCATAGGTCCAGAAAGCAGCATGCAGGAGGGAGGAGGCCCTGTCAGAAGAGGAAGCTGAGGTGGAATAGATATTCTATGTGGATCGCATACAAAAATAGGTGATAAAGCAGCAGGCAATTAATTATACATAAAATCTTATTCAGTTTCTAGACAGCTTTGCTCATATGTCCATAGATCCCTTTCTTTTCGACAGCTTATCAGTTTGGGCCAAAATCTGGGAAGGCAGGGGAAACTCCCTTCTCCTTCCCCTGACTCTCCTCTGAGAATAATCTCCCTCCCAGGGACAATTGTGGGAGTAAAGTACCTGAATAGAAACCAAATTGGATAAATTTATGACACACAACTTGTGAGGAGTTTGATACTACAGTACTGTATTTGAGACTTGATGGTTATCTGCTCTAAGATACGATCTGCTGTTTGGTGATCCCACCATTGCATCTCAAGTTGGCGGACGATTGGGCCTTTGCTGTGGCAGGCTCCTCGGTGTGGAACTCACTCCCTTCAGATATTCAGCTCAGTCCCTCCCTCCTTACCTTCAAAAAACACTTTTTTTAAATTCCCTGGTGCATTTAGAAGATCCACTGCTGGGTTCCCCTTAATGTATTTTTCCTCCCCCTTTACCATCTCCTTTTAAACTGCTTTGAAATGAATTTTAGGTTATTTTATTGTATTATGTTTTCTGAAGTGCCTCTAGCAGACATTTAGCAGGGGAGTGCTATCTAAATACCTGCTGCTGGTACTACTACAGAGAGAATTATTTTTTAAAAATTCCAAACTAAATTTGGGGTTTGGGCTGTCCATATGAGTTGTTTGCAAGGCTGGTCCATGGTGGCAGGAGTGTGTGGAGGCTGCCTGTGGGGCTGTGGTGACCACTCTGGGAGCCACCCATTAGAATCGCTCCCCACTCACTTAATGTGCTTGGGAGCTCTGCGGCTGTGCCACTCAGTGGCCATGGACGACTCCTCAAGCCTTGCTCATTGAAAAACACCCTATGACTAGAGGCCTGTGGAGACTTACTTGTGAGTAGATGGCAAGTTTGACCTATTATCACTTAGTGGAGCCTAGACTGAGGCCTAAGCAAGAAAGTTCTGATTTGAATCTAGCCGTGCCAAAAGTTCATGGATGAACCTTGTTCAAACCCTTTTCCAATTGATCTGGATGGATGATACTTAACAGCATGAAACCAGCATATGATGGCAATTTCTAATGCATTTGAAAATTCGTTTATTGATTTGTGATATTATAAATCCTAACTCAGTCCGTTTTAGAAGCACCTCTTGGAAAATTCTCAGATTCTTGTAGATTGCTGCCCAGAAATAATCTCTCCTCTTGGACATAAAGGCCTTCTTCATATCATGCTTGAATTTAAGCCTTTCCTTACAGCTGAAGATGATAAACTTTTGGCATTGAATGACTGAAGTAAAGGAAAATATTTTTGCCATACATTTCTATTGCTGTTGGTTTTATACTGATTACTTGTAGTGCTTCATCAGCACAGTTGACTCTGGATGAGGTTTCATTTTAAAAAAATTAAGTAATCAAAGGTTTAATTGTTGGTTAATAATCTGAAAGAAAATAATACTGTGATGATAGTTGGGAATATATATGGAAATGCCTGATTATTGGAGAATATGGAATGACAGAAGATGTGTAGTAGACAACACGCCTCCCCTGCTCCCCCAACTGCCCCGCACGCCTGGAACTCCCTCCCTGCCCCCGTCCACCTTGCCCCCACCCTCAACGCCTTCAAGTCCCTCCTCAAAACCCACCTCTTCCGCTCCGCCCTTCCTAACTCCGGCTTTAATAGGGGTGGGAATTCCAGTTCTCCCAAGATCCGATATTGCTGGCATTTGGCTTAATCCTATAAATCCGATATTTACCTGTACCGGCATACCGGATTTTTAACATTGGCCGCGGTACCGGATTTTTTACATTGCAGCCATTAAAGTCAATAGCCGCAATGTAAAAAATCCAGTACCGCAGCCAATGTTAAAAATCCGGTATGCCGATACCGGTAAATCAGGTACCTGGGAGATCCAATACCGGTACATCCGGTATCTGGTATTCTCCCCGGTCTCCCACCCCTACCGGCTAATCATCCCCACCCAGGATTATCCCCCACCTGTTATCTGCAAACTCCCAATTTACTGTAACCAAGCCAAGAACATGTACTTGAGTTTTCGCATCATCATGAATGTTGCATCCCTTGTCTCTCCCTCTGTTCCCCCTTCCCTGTCTCCCCTCCCCCTGTCTTTAGATTGTAAGCTCTCAGGCAGGGACCCTGTCTATCTTATTCTCTGTAAAGCGCCAGGTACATCGCTGGCACTATATAAAAGCTTATAATAATAATAATAATAATAATAAACCAGAGTAGAAGAATAAATGTTACTACCATTAGCAGTTAAATTAAAAGAGCCAGGAATGTTTATAGGAAATAATTACCTCAATGATACTTTTTCTGAACTGCATGTATGTGGATATATACTATTTATTTAGTTTAAACAGAGACCAACCATTTCAAGGTTGCCTAAGCCAAAATACTGACCTCTTTGAGATTGAAAAGACTTTTTAGTTTTATTTTATTTATTTTTTCAGAAACACACATTCTGCTAAGTGCTTCAAGGTCCCCAAATTTCTTTATCCCTTCCAAGCAAAAACATTTTAATTATCAAAACTTGGTTGGAAATGCCATATTGATACATGGATTATTTTGTTTCTCTGTATATCAGTATACATACATTTAATTTAATGTGGTCAGGGGAAAAAATATTCCCCCCCCCCCTACACACACACACACTCTTTTCACCCCAACTAGAAATTCTGACCTGCTCAAAATATATATTTTAAGTATCTGTAAATGTAGGCTATGATCTTAAATACACTTTCTAAATGAGTAACCCTCAGTGAAGCCAGTGAGCCTTTCTCATGAGTAAGCGTTCTTAGGATTACTGCTATACATGATATATTATGTAGGACAAGTTCACTAATGATTTCGCAAATATTACTTAATAGTCGTACAAATCACAATTAATTAAAATCCTTCTAACTTACTGTTAAAGCATTTCCTCGTTTAATGTATTTTATAAAACATGACATGTTTTTTCTAAATTAATTTTTGGCCCACAGTTAATATATCACTTAAACAGGGCAAAGATATTGCAAGACTCTGTGCATATTCATATTGTACAGGCTCCTTAAATGTGATGGGGAGACTTTTACTTTATCTCCCTTATAACTTAACAATTTTTGTTTCATTTTATTTAAGGCAAGATATGTGTACGCTCTGTGTATCAGCTGGTGTGTATGTAACTTCTGGAACTTTGGCTCCAGAAGTTTAATTTGATTCTTATAAAACCATCTTCTTATATAAGAATTTGTTTTAAGCGCACTAAGTCTGATCAAACAGTCTACCTATGTCAGTCTGACCAAAAAAATAGGGGCGTTTTTAGACAAGCACCTACCCACCCATCACCAGGCGTCCTAGTTTTCTGCAACAAAAAATTGGAAATTCACTGATAAAAGAAAATTAATTATCTGATTTTAAAAAAATAAAATCTGTTTTTCTGTGATTAAAAGTTGACTTTCCCTTGCCACAGTATCTATAGGTATGATTTAGAGCACCACATTTTATTGTAATATTTTCATTTTTCTGCAATCTTGCAGCTATCTGTCCCACCAACAGTCCAAAAAACCAAAACATTTGTAGTCTGTGGCACCCCTCCAAATGCAGAGTCCCTCCCCCAACAGCACATGCCTTTGGGTTGCTTCCCTCCACTGCCCTGCACTCACTGACCCCTCCTCCCAGCCTACTCCAAGGCGGCTCTGCCAACCAGGAAGGGGGACCATATAGAGCCTGACTCTTGGGCAAGATGCTATGGGCCCAGGTCCAGAAGACTTGACCGCCCCAATTCATAGTTCCCCTGCCCCCCAACCCACAGGAGGTTTGTGGCACCCCTCCAAATGCAAAGTCCCTGCCCCATCCACAGCACATGCCTTCAGGTTGCTTCCCCTCATCAGCTCCACTCAGCGTCCTTGCTGGCCCACACGCGCTGTGTCCTCCTCCTAAATCTGTACGTTTTTGCCATTTTCTGAAAAATTCTCTGGAAAAAGGCAAAATCCCTGTTTCCCCCAGTTTTCCGTTGTAAAGAGAAACTTGGAACCCTGCCCATCGTGCATGTTGCAGGGATGCATAGGGCACCAATGCAGACCTGCGACATGCATAATACATTGCATAATTGGGTGGGGAGGTGCTTGTCTAAAAACACCCCTAGGGCCTATGTGTCTGACGTTAGTGGGGGCATTACACTGACATTAGTATGAGTTTAATCTGTTGGACTTCAAACCCTTCATAGACCTTTCCTCAGAACATATTTTTCTAAACAAAACAACTATTTTTAACGTGTGTGTGTGTGTGTGTGTGTGTGTGTGTGTGTGTGTGTGTGTGTGTGTGTGTGAAGTGTGCATACATGCAGGTATGCTAGAGCTTTCATTTTTAAAAGATAATTTAATGAGTGGCTGTGAATCTATTACAAAAAATCTAGCCTGGTTTGCAGCAGCTCCTGCATGTAATGGTAATGGCACATGTTCCCATGCACTCTGATAGTATATAAATTCATGTATTCCATGACATTTTCCCTCAACTGCTCTTACAACAGATTTCATATCAAAGCAGCATTTCATGGATGCAGAACACTGTTGCATTTAACATATAATTGATTCTCAGTGGCTACATGATTGTTTTGTGACACCTAGTGGTCATTTTTGTAGTAGCGCTGATTTATCTCAGAAAGTGTCCTGGACTGGAAACTCAGTTCACAATGCAAACTTTTCTCTCCTTTTCAGCTCATTGAATGCACTTTGGAATATGTCTATGGTACTACTACGTGGTACTACTTCAATACTATCCATGGTACTTACTGTGTGGATGAATAAATACCTGATTCCACTCTGGTAAAAACCTCTGCAAATCCTAGGATCACCTATGGAAGTAGGTATTTTCAGTATCTGCAGTACTGCATCTGGGATCTGCTATCATCTACGAATGTCGCCTTCATCCTGAATGCCTTTTAGGTTGGAGACCTGCATCCCGCTGTATCCAATTATTCAAATAAACTAAGGTACAGTATTATTACTCATTGCCCTTTCTTTCCCCCAGTCATTGGGATATGCTGTGGTTGTATTGTATGAATCTTTACTTTGTGGTTCTTCAAGCTAGGTGTGGAATAAGTGAAAACTTGGTCATACTCAGTTTTAATATCCTGTCTTTCTAGAGAAAGTTATAAAGAGAATGCCCAGGCTAATCGATAATATTCATAATTCTTGGGAGTTTTGAAGGGGGCGGGGGGAGGGAGGGTGGGAAGACCTTTTAAAAAGGGGGACTATTGGTTTCTTTTTTATTCTCAGGGATAGTTTGTAAATTTGGTGACTAACTAAATTATTGTACTAGAAATCAGCTGTTTATTTACATCAAGATAGCAAAGTCAGGAAATACATTACCAAATGCATGCCCTAATTTTACATCATCTAGTGGAAAGTGTATTTTAAATTACATCTACTCTGGTTTCTTTGCCTGACGTTTATACTATTTTTTCCTCTAGGAAAATGTCCAAATATGTTCAGACTTCATTGGGGTTATGCTGGAGTAAGTGGTTTGTGGATTGCTAGCAAGAATCAGTGTGCCTACTTTTCAGCTTCACCTTTACTGAGTCTGTCTTTCAATCTTGATTAGGGAAAATCTGCCAAAACCAGCATAGACTTAAGCACTATCCGCTATGAAATAAGGCTTACCCTAATGGAGTTATAAATTGCCACAGTACTTCACATTAAGAAACTGCACCAAATGACCAATACAACTCCTTCCCAAAAGCTCTTACATCTGATAGGCATATCTGGATGCAATAAAATACTATGTCGATTTTGCCATGTTGCTAGATAGATAGGTTTGCAGTAGCAAGGTTGTTACAGTATATTAACTAGGAGACTTGAGGTTCTGAAAGAGCATCATTGTGTGAACTAGGGTCAAACATCCACCGATACTGGCTTTGTACGGATGATAGGGTGTCACGGCAAAGAAAACATTTTTGACGTTTTTGGGGTGGCCAACTTCACATGTGAGTCCACATTATACACTAAAAATTTGGTCTTTCCAATCATTTTATGTTTTTTCAAGCAAACAGATTTTAGTTTTCTATTCACTGTTCTTCAGAGACTTTTTTTTTTTCTGAAAAAGCTTTCATATTTTCACTCCAAGATACTCCGAAATGTGGAAGCATAATAGCAAATTGTTTCTTCAGCAGAGAGTAGCAGTATTCATTTTCTGTACTCATCTTAGCTGATCGTCATAACAGTTCCCTTGTTACTTTCACTTATGTAAAATTAGAGCCTTTAGCAAGAGCAGCATGAATAATTGACACAGAGAATCTAACACACCATTGAACACTGGCAATGATCTGCTTACTTTCTACCACCTGAAGCCTTGGTTTAACTTCATTACAGAAGGTTTAACTACTAAAAGCTTTATTCTCAGATTTAAAAAACACACTGAAAAAAGGCCATTTAGATTTAGTTACCTGAGAAAACAAAAGTTACGCAAATGGGAGTTGAAAATGTGTGGTTTATGACTAAGCAGGCAGATATTTTACTGACAAAGTGTGTATGTTGTGGAAATGCGCTCCATATCAGTATCACTATGCAGTTTATTCAAGTGTGTTCTAACAGCCAGTTAGCAGACCCCTCCTGCACAGGCCAAGAAAGTCCCAGGTTTGATGCACCTGGCTTCTTCCAGATCTGAGAGCCACTGCAGTAACATTAGCCAAACTCCTTTACTCTAGGGCATCATTCACTGGCCGTTTCTACACGAGCAAAATTATCCTGGGATGAACGGTAATTCCAGGATGACATCCTCGGATAATTGTCTACACGATCATTAATTTTCAGGGACAAAGCACTATCCCGGGATGGCAGTGTAGACCCTTATCCCGGTATAAGCGAAGAGTGCCCATTTATTAGATGTTCATCCTCACCAGCCACTTGGCCACCAGACACACAGTCCCTACTCACAGTGGGCTATTGGAAAAGGCAGAGCCCACCATGCAGGCTAACATGCACCCACATGTATGCATTCCGTCAGGTTGCATGCAGGGCCTTCACATGTACAGCTGCACCAGCACTATAGAGTCGCGGGTGAAAATCGTAGTGCGTCCGAGGAGCGATCGCTTCCTGACACTCTGGCTCTCACTGCCTACGTGCATGCTCAGCTGTCCATTTATTAGTCTGGACATGCTAAACATGTGAGTGGAGCCTGCAAAGACCAAACCGGGACTACAGCGGGCTATCATCTCATTTGTTTTCAGTTCCCCCTGTGTGCTGTGGGATCCTACTGATGTCTTCATTCCTGTGGAAGCATATCTTCTTTGAGTTCCTCTGCATTATTCAGTGCACTAGCAACCCCACCCTGGGAGCATCAATCAAAATCCAGTTGCTTGTGTCACTTGTACTATCAGTGAAGGAACGGGAAGAAGGGTGACCTCTCAATAGCTCCTTAGCCCAGGAGGGATCAGCTCATCAGCTCCTCAACACAGGGGAGCTAAGTTACTCAATGATAAAGCTGAAACAAGGTTTTGCCAAAACAGGAAATCTTTTCAAACGCCCAGTTCTCGATTCGACCAAGATGGTATCAAGAACTTCTTGGTACTTGAGAATGTCTTAATTGAGATTTCAATTCTCAGTTTACCAATACTTTTCTTACCAGGACCCAGTTTACCAACTTTCAGCTTTACCATTTACTATGTACCATTCTTTCCCCACTTACCGCATTGCCGAGGATACTGTTTTACTTCCAGGTTTGTTGTTTCCACATTTCTGAGCCAATCACTGTGCAGATAGTCTACTCCTTAACCTCCACTCCAGTGCCTCCAATCAGAATTGTTGTTCTATGTTGTTCCCTTTGCTTTGACCAATCTTCAACCTGGTGCCCGATTCCTTTACAAATCTGCTAGGCCAACAGGGAGAAAGGGGGGAAGCACAAGCAGTGGGAAAAGAGAGCATGGTTGTGGAGGCAAGGCTGGGGTAAACCAGGAAGGCAGAAGCAACACTGAATGGCAAAGAAAGGGCAGAAGGGGGATGGTGGTACAGGAACAGGGCAAGAAATAATACCAGAGAAGCAGACACAGGGTGAGGGGGGGGGGGCTTGGGGTGCAGGACCAGAGGGATTAGGCGGACAGAACAAATGTGCTAGCATGTTGTAGCCTGCTTTAGCCTGGTCGGGTGGGCTTTAGCCCAGGCTGTGACCTTGGAGATTTGCTGAGGTCACAACCTGGGCTAGCCACCAACGCAGCCTGGTGAAATCCTGGGCCAACATCTGGCGCCACCTGCACACACACAGGTGGGTCCCGTGTCAAAGCAGGGTACAGCAGGCTATTGTCACGTCTGTTTCTACCCACTGTCATTCATGAAACAGTACTTTAAACAAACTAGTGACCAGAACTAGGCAAAACTCAACAGTTTTGGTTTGCAGGAACTTGTTCAAGCGTTTCCTCAAGTGTTGGCCTTTTCCATTTCTATCCTGGATTTTGAGTATCAGATTTAAACAAATGCAACAATTCAAAAATTCAGTCAAAACCCCAAAGTTTTGCTGGTTTTCACACTGAAACCATGAGTTCTTTATTATTTTGATGTGAAACCTATAAATAGGTCCTGTCCTTTAAAGCCTAACAAAATTCTAAAAAGTGCAAATCCCACGTGCAGTTTGCTGCCAAGATTTCATACAACACTACATATAATCCTCATCCTCAACTTTAAAGGGACATAGGAAAACAGGTATAAGCAAAGATGTATTTCTGTAGGATGGGTGCCTTTCATACTTGTTGGCCATCAGTAAAAAGTGTTTCCATCCTATCCATGGTAATGGGGCTTATGCTCATGCAGAGGTTAGCCGAATACTTAATATGAGGATAACCAGAAGCTCCTTTTAGTCTAATCCACTGGCTTCAACTACTGGTCTCACTGAAAAGATGAGGCTTAAACAAACTACGCAAAACTATTATGGGGGAAAGGAAAGAACCCTTTTTTCCATCAACAGAAACAGTGTAGCTTGCATTACTGGAAAATAAATGTAAGCTGCTTGTTGAGGCTTGGGATGTTTTATGTTTTGCATACCCCTTAGGTACTCAATTAAACTTGAATATGCATGTACTGGTTTATTCAGCACATACACACACACAAAAACTTTCAAAGTGTTCATGCATAAGTAAGTTTCAGCATGAAAATTCATGTTCCCCAGAGAGAAATGTTGATGGGTGTATACAAGACAGTTGACAGAGATCAGGGGATTCGTTTAAAGCAGCAGTCAAACTTGAGAACTAACAGGGTTACAGTGTTTCAATCCTGTCACCCAAATGCTACAATGCATAAGTTGCAGCATAATGCTATCACATTACACCATTAGTTTTAAGTTTTCTAAGTCCTGTGCAACTCTCCACTCAGATGTCCCAGTTGATGTAATGGATTGAGGGGGATGAATTTCCTCTCTTTTTGAAGTGAGAGGAGCTTTGGTCAAATGCATGGATTTCATAAAAGCCACACTGGGTGGTGTTATCACACGAGATTGGGCCCCACATTGGTCCCTCCCTTGCCCTGGATTTACCCACCCTTGTGAAGGGTGGCCACCAGTTTTTCGCCACCAGTTTGCGCCAGGGCAGCTCCACACTGTGATACGCCCAGAAAGGCAGAGCACGCCATGCAGGGTAACTCGGTCCAACCTGGGGCAATGTGCTACCCTATGGCCGCCTCACATCTGAGGGGAGGAGGGGCATGGGCTGGGACATGTTCTCCACCGTAGAGTCACAGGAGAGACCATGACTCTGTGGTGGAGGGGGGGTGGTTCGCAGTCAGACTGCAGGGCCAACTTTGCTGGGGTCCTTGCAGAGCCTAGGCAAGGCAGCTGCAGGGGGAGGGTCATGGAGCAGCTCTGGGGTCCAGCAGACTCCCAGCCTATGTCTAAGCACCCAGTGTCTTGAAGAGCTGCTCAAAGGTTGACGGCTACTCCTTGGATATATCCGGTCTCTTAGCACGCTTACGTTTTTATTTTTTACTAATTTTTTTTAAAACATGCCTCTGAAAATGAAGTCTCTCTTTGTCCTGTTATAAGAAAGTGAAAATAAGCTCCAAGACGTCCTTTGTAGACTACAGACAAGTAAGAGACTAGGTGAAAACATGAACCCCAGGGAAACAAATGCTATGTCAAATATAACAGCTGCACTGACACTTGGTGTCCAAATTCAAGGTGATGCAGCTAAGAAAATGTCAAACAGCTAGTAATAAAGACAGTGACCAAGAGAATAAAACTGGAAGAAGTGTTAGCTTTGGCTGGGTGACACTCAACAGATTGAAGCAGTTCCTCCCAGGAAGAATACTGAAAGGGCAATGATGCGCATCACATTGAAGGGCAAGAAATCCAGCAAGAGATAAAGATAACGGATGTCTGTTTCTGCAGTTTGCCAGCCATCTCGTAAGACAGACAGATGAAGATATCCCCCCCCTCCCAAAAAAAAAAAAAATCTAGACCAGTGTGCCATGAACTGCAAAAGAAGCAGAAAGCAGCCATGCGCCAGACAGAGAGGCAGGCTGAGAAAGCAGTCAGGAGTCACAGGAGTGAGACTGGAGCAACACCGAAAGAAGTGATGCTCAACTCAAGGAAGCTTTCATACAGCAATTGACTGCAATTGGCTGACTGATTTGAGCACAAAAAAATCATATTCAGGATGATTATTCAAGGGTATGACATGCATATTCAAATGAAAATTGGTGAACACTCTTGAAAAATTAATACTTCAACTTCTCTGTCTTTCCCTTGCTCCATCTGCAGAATGGGGATAAGGATTCTTACCAGGATTTTGCAAGACAGACTGCAGTCGTGAAAACATTCCAGAATAGTCCCATTGGTTTGGCTTTGGTGGTACTTCCCCACAGTACGAGGCATCGGGATTGTGGACTTTATTACTGTTTCAGAAGAACTTGATATATTAAAGATATTGCCAATAACATGCCATCATAACTATTATTGTTCTAGCAAAAGAAACCAAATTAAATCATTTTTAACCTCCTTAGAAACCAAAGGCCAAGTTCACTCCTGAATTGGCATCACTGGACAGACCTCACACCCATATATTGCAGTGCTTTCCTGCCAAAATGTCATCCTTTTTTTTCATTTCCTTTGTTGAGTGCCTCACATGAAAAATAGCTTTGAATTCTTATTTACATAAAAATCAACTCCTTTCTCCTCCTTGATGCATTTGTCATCTCTCCACAGATTTCTCATCTCCTGAATTTTGGCTATGTCCTGATTCCTGAGCACTGCCATCTGCTAGTAATCATTTCCTACCATTGAAATCACAGAAACACGTTCAAGTGTGAGCTTGTTCTGCTGCTGCCATCAAACGTACATGTCAGATTTGGCAGCCATGTTAGATTTGGGCAGAGAGCCCATCAGCAATAAAGCAACAAATTGAGTGATAAGTAAGTAGATCTAAAAGTTATACTAGAAAAAACATTAAAGCTAAACATTTAAATCCCTTAAAATAAACAACCCATTTATTTATTTATTTATTTATTTTTTAAAAGAAAGTTTGACTTGCTTAATTTTTCCAAAAATGTTCCCGTAAGTCTTTTTCACTAAATGATAAAAACATATATACAACAGAGGTATCCATTAATTCCAAAAGAAAGTCTTCAGTTATATGATGGCTACCCTAGCAGTTAAATATTTAAAGTATTTGGGGAGCTTTGGGGGAAAAGATAGGCAAATACAGAGACTTTTTTTATTGTTTTACACAGCAAAGGTAATGGCTCTGATTTTAAGCTAATTATTTGGTGGGTTTATCTTATTTTTTGAACCACAGAGCAGTTCTATCAAAAAGTATGTTGTAGTAAATATTGTTAACTTAATTGGTTTGCAGTATGTGAAGTGTGGCACCACATACACCAGGGGAGGGGAATAGAAAAATGAATTTAAATGAAGTCAGTAGAGCTAATCTGATTTCTACCTGTGGAAGATCAGGCACACTGTGTGCAAGGAAAAAAGACATGGTGCTAGCTAGTTTTGAGAGTTTATTTATTCTGTTCTTTTAATTTGTGAAACACATATTTAGTACTATTTTGTACACTGATAAAATATTAAATTTTTTAAATGCTTAAAATACTTATAGATAGAACAGTCTATTGCAGTCATTGGTGAACATAAAAATAGAAGACGTGCCCTACTTGGACATACCAGTGGTTCATCTAGCCCAGAATCCTGTCTCTGACAGTGATCACTGTCAGTTGCTTCAGAGACACCAGTCCAGCTTGCAGTCCTAGACAGCTGCCTTGGGATGATGAGTGAGAGAGAGAGAGTAACTGAGGGACTGATACCACAACCTTTGGAAACTCATGCTCCAGGAACTGGCACAGAGTTTTGTCCACTTGAATCTTGCTTCCTTTACCTGTGTTTCTTGCTTGTATACGAACGCTTTAAGCTGAAAAATTTGGAATTGCTACTCCATGCTTTTTAAAGGAAGCTCATGAGAGAAGATAGGATCCTGGCATAACCGCTACCTAGCATCACCTAATAGTTAAACTAAAAGAGTAACTAACACTTCTTCCTGTAGATCTAGTAATAGAACTGGGGAAAGGTGACTGGTAGGATAAGGGTTCAGATCTGGCCCGTTTAATGGGCTAGTGTTGTGATTTCTTTTATTTTTAAGTTTCCTTTTAAAAACAACAACGACAATTTTCAAACCAATCTCAGTATAGAGCAATGAGAGAATCCACACAGTCTATCTATCAGAGAATCCACACAGGAAAAATGTCCGGAGTATAGGTAATGATTGACTTTCAGAGGGAGGAGAGCATGCATAATACCATTGCTTTGACAGAGAGGGTTTGGTACCAAGTTGTTGGGCGGGGTGTGGGGGGGAGAGTTATCATTTAAAAAAGCCCTTCCTACAACCCCTCCTCTCACAAGAGGGGTCAGTACATAACCCCCACATGCAACCAACCTCCCCACCCTGACAGAGGGGTCAGCACATAACCCCTAACATCCCCCCCCCCCATGCAACCAGTCAGCATATAAGCCTTAGCGCACACACACCCCTTGCAACCAGAGACAGGGTGTTTACAAATGTGACAGTAGACTGCTGCCATCATGACCCACTGCCAATGTGGTCTGGACCTAGTCAGGTGGCACAACAAACATAACAGCTGGGCCACCAGGGAGGGCAGGGAGATGCACGAACATGAGGTTGCCCGTCCCGCCCCTGCCCTGCATCCTCACTCAGCATTTCCTTTGCTCTTTTGTTTTATCTGTTTTAACCACTTTCTGTCTTGTATTGCAATAGAACCCTGATTTAGGACTAGAAATCACATGCATTACCAAAAAAACAAATTATAAAAAAATATTATTATTGTTATTATTTAGAAAAAAAAATTAAAATAGCCACTAGGATCTAGGACTAAGATCTCTGGCCAAGACTCCTGAATAGTCATTAGATGATAATAAGTGCCCAAAATTTGGCCCAACGTTCAAAGCTAAACACTTGTGGTGTTTAATAATAAAAAAACCTTTATGAGGAAGGTAAACACTGTAAATTATTTTGAAGTCTTGGAATGGAAAGTTCTTTATAATTACAAAGTATTGTTATTAGTTTCAGAGCCTGTTAATCTCTGTTTATGCCCTTGAATTTCATAACAAACCTACTTTAAAACTTGCCATCTTTCCTGTTACATCAGAGAAATAACTGTTGGCTCAGTATCTTCTTAAAACTGACTGCTGAGGTATTTATTAGCATTGGTTTCAATGCACTGAAGAGTTAAGACATTTTTTACTGAGCACTGAAGCAGCTAGAATATGGCAATGCCATATTTTTCCTAGTATTAAACAATTGGTAAAGTGTAAATGTAGGTCTTGCCAAATAGTTATATGCATGTTTTTTCATATAGGGAAAAGGAACATGCATTTTTGTTACTCTTTGTCATCGCACCCCCAAAGAAGATGAGGACACCATGTGTGGGTTTAAACGGCCGCACTCTTTATTAATAACCAAAAAGGGGGAAGGGGCAGCCCTCACACTTCCCCCTTTGAACTGGGGTCCTATCTTTCTTGACTGTTCCTAACTGTTAACCCAACCACAGGAGGTTCCCATCCCGCACCAGGCACTATCCTGTGTGTCCGGCGCCCTCCTTTCCCACGTTTTCAAGTTAAGCCCGAGGGGAATCCTCCTGTGCCCTACCTTACTCAACTTCATTAACTTACCCCCTGCCCCGACCACCGGGTTTCCCCGGGCTGGAACAGGTTGCTCGTACCTACCCCCCAACCCTTTGGGGGCGGGGGTTTAAACAACAAGGGTGAGGACACTGTAACCCACTGTTTGGTACATGGTCTGCCCAGCAGGTTCAGCCGCTCACCTCTCAACCTTGGGCTGACCATACAGTGGACCGCACTGTGCGACTATGCATGGCCTATGCCCATCTCTTAAGGAGATGTTCCTATTCATGCTATACTGTCAACTTCAACTTCTAACAATTGACCTGAACTCAGCCCACCGCAAAGAGTGTGACAATTCAGCCTACCACCAGCAAATTTGCATCCTCGCCCCCTATTCGAATCAGCAGGTCACTTCGGGAAAGGCGAAAAACCCCTCGCCATTCTGCCAATTTGGCTCAGAGAAAATTCCTTTCCGGTCCTAGTATGCAACCAGTGGTGACTCGGAGTGGTGCCATATAAGAGGGGCGGGTGGGTGAGTGCACGTCCTTCTCCCTGCTCCGTGCCCGGCCAAATGAGGCGCGCGAGCAGGGAGGCTAAAATGGCGCCCGGGAGTCCCGACTCTCGTCCGAGTCCCAGGCACCTGTAATTGTGGTTGCTAGGCAACCTTCGGCTCCGTCCCGCAATCCCTCTTGCAGCCGTTCCTTGCCTCCTCGCCTTCTTTGCCTAAAGAAGGGGGGGGGGCGCCAAACCCCCGCCGCGGCAAACGCAGAGGGGACTTCGTTCAATACTGTATAAGCAGGGTAGAGTTACTTTTTGGAACTTCAGTCCATTTCAGAAAGGGTGGATGTGCATAGCATACGTACACATGACTTTGAAGTGATGAAAAGTCAAATGACAGCCATGGAGAGGGAATTTTGCCCAAGTCCTTAGTCTTAGGAAGAGTGCTATGGGGATCTTTAATAGTCACATGGTTAACGCATCTGTTTTTACCATTTCACTTGAAAAATGAACAACTGCATTGTGCACAACTTATCTATTGAAGATTGAGTTAAGTTGACCTGAATCAGGAAAAAAATCATTTTCTTGGGGTGGAGCATGGCAATATGCAGTTTGCAGAAACAGTACCTGAAGATGATGATGCAATAAACAGGAAACATTTTATTTTATTTTATTTATTTATTTATTTATTTAAAACTTGTATCCCGCCCCTCCTGCTTTGTTGTTAAACACAACAAATTTAACAATAAAACATTTAAAAACAAATGAACACATTTTAAAACAAATCATAAAACTCACTCTCCCCTCCCAAACCCTACACCCCCTGCCCCCCTCGCCAAAAGCCTGGCGGAACAGCCAGGTCTTACACAAACGTCGAAACAACAGGAGGGTGGGGGCCAACCGAGCCTCCTCCGGGAGCAAATTCCACAGCATGGGGGCAGGCAGTAGCAGCTCATCTTCAGGCAGGATTTTCTAGTGGGGCTGAGCCCCATTAGCCCTGACTGATGAGGTGCCACTGACTGAAATCCTGAATCCACTGAAATTAATGGTAAAACTCCCATTGACTTCAGTGGGTAAGGACTGCACCCTGAGTGTACAATTCCTCTAGTGGGCTCCGTGAAGGTAATGTTATAAAAGACAAATAGCCAGATATGCCACCTTTACTCCCAGTTATTAATACCGTAGTCTATTAGTAGCCCCGCTGATTTAAATGGGATGGGATTACACATTAAGATACCAGTTGGTGGGGCCAATCCCATGCCCTGTGTGCGCTGTGCAGTATACACATGCATGCATGTCCGTGCAAGTGCCCATTGCACAGGCATTGTGCATCCTGCATGCAGGATGTTTGGATTGTGGCCAATGTGAATAGAGTGGCAAAATCTGGTGAATGTGAAATTGCTAGTACTGCAAAAATGACAAACCATCTTTGTCATCTAGATTAAAAGAGTGTAAAATAGAAACCGGCTGGTACTCACAAACCAAGCAACTCAGCACTGAGTGTTCTGTGTGAATAGGCCTGCCCTTTGAAGGGTTTGCACCTTTTTCCTCGCTTCATATGACAAATAAATAACTTTGGAAGGCTAGCTCAGGGATTTAAAATTTGAGTTTGTCAGTTACCAAGGTACCAATGTATTATTCATGGAATACTGTTTTAAGTATGTTATCTTCAGATATTTACTGTGCTAGTCTAGACACGCATGAGGTGAAATAGAGGGAATATTCTTACAAGTATGTTTCCTTTTGCAAGTGTAAGAGCTGAGTTCACTATAAACAGAGTTTGTTATAGTAAGGCTTGACTGTACTTCTATTTTCCGTATTAGAGTGAGGACACCCTGTACAAAATATTTCATCCTGTCCAGTTGTGTCAGACTCTGCAAAGCTGCACCATTTATGCTTTGCACAACAAAGCACAATGCCCAGCTCTCAAAAGGCCAAAGGAGTCGCTATAATAGGGGCAGGCTGTGCAGGTGCAACGGGAGCCACACCTCGTAGGTTATCTGCGTCCTCTGCTGCTGGGAGCAGAGGCAGAGGAGCTCATTCCATCTTTGACACTAAGGCCCGTTTTAACATAGCTGTGCCCCTGGAAAAAGCGCTTCACATACATAAGGTCTAAGTCCCTTTCAGTAAGATATTGTTTAAAATTGATGGCTATACATTGACTTGTAACAACCAGTAGGCTGTTCGTTTGGTTAGGAGTACGCATTTCATTTCTTTCAAAAAATAGCTAACCCTTGTAGGGGAGGTAGCTGATGGCTTTATGCCATTCCTGCACTGCTGTGATACAGAGCACATATTTATTATCCAAGCTGCTCTATACAAAACACCTCTTTGTGCTGCACTCACCTCTCACTTTGGGGTTTAGACATTAGATGAGAGAGCTTGGGCCATGTGTGATTCCCCATGTATACTTATTGTTCAAAGACTACTTTTGGGGGGGTCCTTTCCCTGTACTAACCATGCCCATATGCAGCAAGGCAGTTGAATGAATATATAATATTTGCTATGGTATAGAATTATTACTACTGTACCAAAGATTAGGCGATTTTAATATTGTAACCAAATTGCCTGTCAATGTTATTCTCCGAATAATATCTTACTATTATTGGCTGTATAGGATGCATAAGGTGGAAGGCATACTATAACTACAGATTAGCCAAATTAGGGCTAGGATGGGATGAGTACAACCTACTGGCAAAGATGGAGTTAGGCTCCTTCAGGGGACAAGCCTTGCCGAGGTACCCCCACCCCCCCCGCAAAAGAGCAAGGCAATTTTGATTAGGTGATCTTATTCAGCTTCCAAGTATTGGGGTAAAATAAGGGTTTAATTATGATCAGCTATACCAATTGTATGAAATATCCACCCTTCAAATTATTGGACCTGAGGACAATGTGACTCCAATGACCCAATTCAGCTTAGGGGAAATTTATGAAACTAGGAGATATACAGTATACCTCCAATTTACGAGCAATGTTGTTGTATACCTGCATATTTATTTTATTTTGTATGTTTGTACGTCTTTTATGTTTGTATGGGCTATGGCGAGAGCTAATGCCGTGAATAAACTACTACTACTACATATAATATTTACATCTACCAATCTTGATCTACATAGATATAGATCTGTATCATAGCAATATCCATCTATCTCTAGGTCTCCATATTGACAGTTATACTGGAAGCAGAAGCCCACATTGAGTGTCCCCAACAAAAACTCCAACACCTTGTATGAATTAATGCCTGCTGGGTGAGCACAGGTGTATGCAGAAATGCAGGTTCAAGTTTCCCCATGTGCACTTTATTATGTTATCTATCTTGTTTTACTATATTGTAGTTTCATAAAAAAATTTCTATGTTGTAGTTTCCTAAAATAACCTTCTGTGATGTTGAAGGTAATATTATGTTGTTGAAGGTAATCTCTTACTTATTGTACATATTGAGGCAGTGTTTATGCTACAATTTTTGAATGATACAAAAGTTATTTCTTCCACTCTCAGACTTTATTGAATGAGTGGTGTTGTGCTCAGCTCAGCCAGGGGGGCAAAGGGAATTAACATAAGTCTCAAACTCTGGCCTAGGTGTTAGATTAGGAAAGAATGTATTACAGTGGCAATTATGCGATCCATGTTAACCAATGTAATGCATGCTTAGTTTGGCCATTGATTCACTGATGTGTTACTGTCTTGGGGGGTAGCGTATTTGTTTAACAGTGAGCAATAAAATTGTTACAACCACAACAAATTCTTAGTTCAGTCTTACAAGGGCTCCAGGCAGTAAATTAGGGAAACTTAGCTATTTCCTGTTGAGGTGGAAAAGGATCACCAGAGTGCATTACAAAATGATATCACTAAACCAGCATTGATTTTCTAAACATAAGTGATGCCTTTTCAAAACAGACAAAATTGATTTTGAG
The DNA here is from genome assembly GCA_003113815.1 of Sphenodon punctatus. NCBI lineage: Eukaryota > Metazoa > Chordata > Lepidosauria > Sphenodontia > Sphenodontidae > Sphenodon > Sphenodon punctatus. The sequence continues at coordinate 4,380,946 of QEPC01003635.1, forward strand.
ATATAGCCCCATCGGAATGGGACATGCAAAGGAAGCATTTATTAAAACTGAATGCTATAATCTGTCATCTTGTAAATTTTGTCACTTTAAGACCTGTAATTCTATTTAATGTGTCTCAAACATTGCACTGTACCTGGTCAAGCAAAGTGCTGATTGACAGATATTGAATACTAGTGGAGATTCAAAGCCATTAATTGTTGTTGTTTTTTTCTGGAGTTTTGTCTTCTAGGCCATCAACTTCCAATCCCGGGAATACTGAGCTTTGTCTAATCAAGAGTCTGACTGTCCTTTGGGGTGAGGTAGTAGGTTGTATAGTTTTAGGGTTATACCCTGCCTGTCAGATAACTATACAATCTACTGTCTTTCCTGAAGTGGCTGTGATATCGACGCTGGATGTATCTTCCAAAGATAGTTCCTGGAAATAGTCTCCGGCAGTTAAGATTTATTGTGTATAGTCCAACCAAGCAGCGGAGGTTTTTTTTAAACTGGGCTAGCAAATTAAATGGGAAACAAGGATTAATAAGTAGCAGATGATTGACAAACTTTAGTAAACTTTTCAAAAAAGTAAATTTTATACAAAGCACTGTACATAGTTGGTCCATTTGTGCGGCCTAGTTTTTAAGGACAGAAAAATCCACTTATTTGACTTCCTTTGAATGGGAAAGAATTTTTTTTAAAACCACAACTGGGAATTTTTCCATTTTCTTCCTGATTGCATGTTACGAACATTAACCTTGAGGGAAGAGATCTTGCTGACTGCAACTGTTTATTTTTACTGAGCCATTTCACCAGGCTTGCTCAATGGGAAGAACCAGGGAAAGATGGCAAGATTCACCAATGGAAATAAGAAAAGAACCAACTGGCTCAGTTAACACAATTAACTTTTGCCTTCGAATTGGAAAAGAGGCCACTGAGTCTTTTACAGAACACACTGCCTGGTGCTCTGGCAGGGTGAGGTAGTAGGTTGTGTGGTTTCAGGGTAGTGATTTTGCCCCAATCAGGAGATAACTATACAACCTACTGCCTTCCCTGATGAGTAGCATTACAGCACTCCTTGGAAACTGCTGACTCTTTTCTAAGAGTAAGCAAAGTAAAGATGGCATCATTGCTTCATGGCTAGCAGGGCGAATCTAAATGTGAGTATGGTGCAGTCCTGTCTGGTAGCAGCTTAGAATTTTGTCTATCATCTTATGCTATGAGTATGTATACTCAGCAAACTAATGAGTTGTGTTTTGTTTGTAGAGTGCTTTTAAAAAATCTCTTGCAAAATTCCAATTAAAGAAGTTTTGTCTTTTCAAAATGTTTGTTTGATTCATTTCAGTAGGGGTGAAAATATTCAGAAATTGATTCCATACACACTATGTCCTCAAATTCTTGGGTTTCATATTTCCACTACTTTTAATTTGGGCACCACAAACTTGGCTAACCAAGCACTTTTCATGGTTAGCTTGTGAGACTCTGTTAGACAAAGACTCCACACACAAAGAAAAAAATAAGGAAAGACCTGGCACATTTGATTGAATGCTTTGCTTTCTATCTGAAGATTTCACAGCACTGTATTAAGTACGAATGATGTCAACCACACAGCTCTGCTGGGGTAGGGCACTATTATTCCTCCTTTACAGATGAGAAGTGAAGAGCAGTTGTTGATTTTGTGCTCCTGAGTGTAGATACCTACAGGCCCATTTTGTAAAATTGAAATAGATACCTATTTGATCAGTTTTACAGAATAACAGCAAGGTGTCTGCAAGGTAGCAGTTGAAAAATAAGACCCTATTTATTTTGAAAATAGGGCCCAAATTGTCCTATAACAGAAGTCTGTAGGAAAAAACAGGAGTCTCCAATTCCTAGTTCTATGTTTTAAGACCATCCTTCCTTTCCTCTAAACAGGGACCCCTGTGTTCCAGGCACACTTAGTTTGCTTGAGCTCCTAACCACATGTGCCCAGTTTTCCCTTATTTTTTTCTTTGTGGGGACTTTGGGGTCTCACAAGAGATTGGATGAGTATCTCCAAGGCTGCTTGTGTGGCACCTCACCTCCTCCCTTTGCCAGTGAATTACAACAGATGAGTATAGGATTCAACTGAGTTTGAGGATTCTATATTGTAAATGATTACAAAACAATACAAAATACGTAATGAATCTAATTAAACCTATACATCGATCTACTTCAGCCTCTTCCCCCATACAGGAGTATGGTTGCTATATGCAAGTAAACTAAACCAACTACCAGCAGTTTGGCCCTTTCCTGGCAAGATTGCCTTTCCCTGCATGAAGAATGAGCAAAGAAGATATATAAAGTGTAATTTAGCATGGCAGATCCTCTCCAAGACCTCTGATCTTGTTGGAATGGATGTTTCTCAGGTGTCTTCCCCCCTCAAATTCCTCCGGGGCAAAGACCTACCGTTTGTGTGAGTGTATGGGTGTGGCTGTGTGTGTGTGAAATAAGTCAGCCCCCACAGCTGTTCTAAATCAGTAAGAGAGAAACCAAGAGAGTATCTCTGGGGTTTCCCAGTCCCCAATGATCTCATCAGGTTTTCTTCGGACAATCTGATCCGGTGCGTGTGTGTGCTGCGTCAAAGTGAAGTTGATGTGTGAGTGTGCTAAGCTTAAGTGAATATAAAAAACCCAGGCAAATGTTAATATAAACTGGAATTTTGTGATTGTAACTATTTACACAATTAATATTTTCTAACCATTTTACTTTGAGGGTTCTGTTACTCTGTCCCAGGTAAGGTACACTGCATATTCAAGTTGGAAAATACTTAACAAAGCAGCAAACAAAAAACCCTGAACTAAGTCTGTGTTGTGTCTGCCCAGTGGCAGAGGCACACAGATCATTAACTCTTCCATAGCCAATACAGGTCCAATCCCCACCATACCAATGTCCATCTCAGTAGAACTAACCCAACGCAGGGCGAAAAGAAATGAGACAGCCCTCATTAGCCAGGGAGTCACCTGCTCATCTGGTAGGTCACCACCAAATGTTCACCCACTATACCCTTGGGGCATCCAGCCAGCTGCTACGGGATGTGTAATCAAAAATTAGCTTCCAATTTTAGGTCTGGCAAGTTTTGTTATTTACAACAGATATAGTGGTGATGTGTGCAGTATAAACACCAACCTTAGAAAGATGTCTGTAGCAGGGTGAGCTGCCTTGATGATTCCCTCTCACAACCCTCATAGATCCAAGCTCACATCGGGGAATGAAGCTACGGCTCTCTTATGTACACAGTTCCCCACCTTCACACGTCATCTTCGTAGACAGGCAACAACCTCTGGCTCCCTCGCTTCAGGTATTGTAACAGTCCTGGCCAGACACCCCTTCTGGCTCCCGGATCCCACTCCAGGCACCACCCTCTGACTAGTGATGTCCCTTTACCAAACCCTTGCACCTGGGCACCAACCTCCAGGCAGGCTTTGCCAGGAGACAGAGCCCCACTCTGCTTTCGCCTACTCCAGCCTTCCTCCTGGGCTGGCCACTCCCCAGGAGGGCTTCCTCCGAGCCCCTTCTGCCCCGTGCTCGGATGGCCAGACACGATTCCTCCTGGAGCCAGCTCACAGAGCCCTTCCTGGCTCTCCCTTTTGGAGACGGACTCTCCCTCCTGTCTCCTACTAGCCCTTTTCCCAGACTGAGGCCGAGCTCAGTCTGTTGAGCTCTGGGCAGGCCCCAGCCATGCCCAGCTCATCTGTTCTCCATTAGCCCAGCTACAGGCTGGCCCTACTGAGGTATTTCAGGCGTGATCCTCCCACCATCGCCTGCACCTCTGAAGCCAGCGCTAACTCACTTGCTCTTTAAAGGGCTAGGCACTCTATCAGCCTGCCCTATAATTACAATATTAAAAAAACAAGTAAACATGCGACAAAATAGGGAAGTTACCTGAATAGGTTTTATGACTCTTATCTCCTGTTCTTCCACAATTATCCACTGTCCACACTGATGAAATCGTATCAGAGACAGACTGAGGCAATTATCTTTGCAATGCCCAGTCTTGCTGCAAACAATTAACCAAATGTTTCACTTCACTCCTCCTCTGTCACCATCCTTCCTCACTGGTCCCAGACACTCCTCCTGTCCCTAAACCATCTTTGCCCCTTCTCTCATACGTTCCCCCCTGTGCCTGAAACTCCTTCCCTGAACACATATGCTCTGCTCCCACACACCACCACCACCCTCTTAAATCACTCCAAGTCTACCTCCTCTTTCACGCTTTCCTTTTCTCCTTGGCCCATGAATTCCTGGCTTATACTTCTCCATATGCTGCCTAGCCTCAAAATTCTCTTCCTCCAAGCATGAGCACCTGCAACATCATTATGGATCCCTATGTCCCCCCTCCCTTTGTCCATTTTAGATTGTAAGCCTCTCAAGGCAGGGACTTCTCTCTTATCACCACTATACAGCATGAGCACATTGTTGGTGCTATATATTAATAATAATAATAATAAATAACTGGATCAGTTTCCAATGTTTCCTATTTGCTCTCCATAGACATTGTCTTTTACTTCCTTAATGCGTTTCATTAGATGTGACTGAGACTACGAGCATGCAAAGCTGCAGGAAACCGTTTTAACTAAATGGTCAGGCCTACATTTCGTTAGGTTTGCCCAGGGCACTCCCAGCTTGAGAAAGGCTATCCCAATATCATACCTTCCAGATTTTGAGCAGTCAAAGAGGGACAAGCCATGCCTCTTCAGCCAAAAAGCTCCACATCAGCAAGTAAGCTCCGCCCCTTCACACACCTTAGACCCTGGAGGGGGTAGGGGGACATCGGTGTGCAGCGGGTGGAGCACCATTTTTGGGGGAGGGTGCAGAGAGAGGCGCACCCAGCTACACACACACAGCAACCTGTCTCTTCACTGGCTGCACCGTGTGTGGGTGATGGGTGGAGATGGTGGGTGGGTTGCAGGAGCACGCACTCACAGCCCTCTCCACCCGCCATGATGTTTACATAGGTGCCACCCACATATTTCATTTTCATTTCATTTCATCTTTAATTTATACCCCACACTCTCCCAACTAAAGTCGGCTCAGCTTGACCTGAGACTGTGTAGAGTATCCTGGTTCAAATTAGAAAGTCACTACCTCTAGCATCCAGAAAAGAAGATATTAATACCCACTCTAGTGGCTTTGCGCTGACTGGTTAATTCAAACCATCAAATCTTGGCTTCATCAGAGCTGAGGGAGGGAGGTGGGGGAGTTGCAACTGGAGAACTGAGAGAGTAGGCAGATGTGAAAACACAGCTTAGCAACCACTGCTAGAGAGAAGAGTAGCACAGCAGAGGCTCTTTGGCAGCCTAAAAGCTGTGTAAGAGCAGTAGCCCAGAAGAATTGAATAGATCCATGGTTACTGTCATTCTCAAGGTATTTTTTTTTTCTGACACAACATACAACTCTCTAAGCATGACAGTCGTCATAATTTCTTGAGAATGTACCATTGACAATTTGTACAGAATGTATAATCAACAACCTCTCCTAGAAACTGCACTCATCTGAAGCGGAAAATTTATATTTTGCTAGAAGATTCCAATTGTAACCATTCCCACTTGCCTGCTCATCCTGCATTGCCTTCAATGCTAAATCAGAGTGAAAGGAGCACCACCATTTTCAAGGGGTAAGGGTTGTGGGCAGTAGCAAAATGTAGTAATTTACCACAGATTTGTTTGTTATATTTTGAACACTTCTACAGCATGGTAAATCCAGGATGTGCAAAGGAACGACCACCACCAAAATATTTAGTATACAGTAAATAAATCAAATTGTGAGCCTAACCTGTGAATTTCTAGGCTTTACTGCATGCTAGAAGTGTTCACACAGAACATATCCCTGATTGTGTTACTCCATGTTGCTTTTTGTGGGCTTTCTCACTTTGTTGTGCCATGTGAAAGAATCCCAGGATGCATCCTCTAAATAATCTAAAGTCAACCCATTGTTATATTTTGAGTAGAACCTGAGAGATGCTGAGTTCCCACAGCTCCTTTTGACATCAAATTGCACAACTGTTATGTTAAAACATCTTGCAAGATCAGACCTTTCATTCTTAAAAGAAGAGTTAGAAATATTATATGATTTCAACTAATAAAGTCGGAGAAAGCAGAGTAGGGAAAAATCTCTGAAAGTTTGTTAACTGAAGGAAAATAGAACTGCAGAAACAGTAACTGGTTTTAATTTTCTTTTTTCTTGCTCTTTAAAGAGATGCATAATTTGAAACTGCTGTCACTGATACTAACCATGCTAGCTGCCACACTTCGAGGGCTAAGAGAGCCACAGGACAGATTTCTTCTGCTGAAAGTGTAATGCACAGAGTCACAGCTGCAGTGTGAACATCTTCAAATACAATCACAACTCACACCTATGTTGCAAATCGCTTAAAGCCTCCTCACCAACTCAGACATCTGTGTACGACAGCCTGAAAATTCCCAGGTTAGTCACACAGTCAGTGTATTCACTGTATCCTAAATATTAGAGAGAGGGGGAGAAACTGCTTTGCACATTATGCAACAGTCTGTTAGATCCCTTTTCTGAAGCTGGGTTAAATCTTTTTTCTCCAACCTGGTCATTTTGTTCCTGTTCATGAGCTGTGTTTTCAGCTCAATGAGTTTCCAAATTCTAGTCATTCTGGTATTAATGTTAAATTTAAGGGAACCAAAATCCTTACAGTTTTTTTTTACTAAGACCTATGGTATAAATGCAAAAACGTGCTATATTTAGCCTTAGGGAGGCCTTAGGCTGGCCAGGTCCCTTCTTAGCAGTACTTGGCAAAGGCTAATGAGAATTACAATATTGTGGCAGAATATTAATTATTATTATTTGATTTAATTCTGTGCCAGCAATTTACTGGATTCTCAAAATCAAATCTATTTATTTGTGGCATATCCATGGGACATAGCCATAAAAATAAGACTATGTACAATTTAAAATAGTATAATAAGACATAAGAAGAGAAGAGAAAAAGAAAATCTATAATAGCTTTAAAGCAAAAAAACCTCATTATATTACCAAATTTCCAAATACCATACCCAACCTTTAATTACCATCCTTATGGGCAATCAAGAGAAGAATTCCAGTATCACATTTAAACTTGGGAAACTATTTTCATCCACAAACACCTACTAAAAGATTAGCCATGGCCGCTCACCAAAAGTCAGCTGATTATTCAGTATGGAAGAATCTCTTCCATAGCCAATCATCTCTTGAATCACGAAAATATGGGCAAAACTAAAACCGTACATCAACTAGAAAAGGACATGACATTATAATTTACAATTCTACAAAAGTTTACCCCCACAAGGGCTTTGCAACCAACTGCTTAATATAATCATAGAAATACTCCCCCGTCACAGTAAAGCCCACCAAATAGTTCATGGAAGAATAAGTCCAGAGTACTCCAAAGGCAAAAATCCTCAGGGGCCACAGCTTCATCCGAAGTCAGATTGTCCATAATATCCAATCTAGAAGGTGTCATCAATCAGGCTCATCAATGTAGTCCATAGTCACAGTCCTCCAACATATATCCCATCTCCAGATCAAAAATCCCGTAGGCATATTCCCAGCCCAGAAAACCTTCCGATCAAATCCTTCTATATCATATGGAACCCCAAAACCAATTCACACACAACAATATATCCCAAGTAGATGTAATACAAATCTTAGTGAGATATATAAATAACAACATCATACAACAATCCCCTCATCCAAGGAGGTACATCGAAATTGCAGGAGATTTTTCCTAAGATCGAAGGCCTGCACTAAAAAATTCGCAGTTGCAGTAGAAACTTCAGCAGAATGATCGTCTAGAAGATATTTTCCCAACTCAAAGGTGGATCTGCCTGGCCACCTCTGAAGGTGTTGCGCCAACCAGTGTTCCCTTAATTTAGTATAAAGCCTACATTCAATCAGTATGTGGCCCACAGATTCCACCTGTTCATGATCAAATGGGCAGAGTCGCATTGAAAAAGACTCTGCTAACAATTGCCCTTCCAATAATTTGGAGGGCAAAGCATTTACTCTTGCCAAAAAAAATAAATGCCTCTTCCTATATGATGTAAGTCCTTGGAGATACCTAGCCATAGTCCCTTGTGGTGGAGCCAAACATTGATAATTATTAAAGGAGCCAAAATTGGCTGCACAAGACAAATCCTCCTGCCTGTCAGTATCTTAATAAGACAAAAGTCTTATTTGCAAAATAAAGAGCCGAAAATCCCAAACGGCCTAAAATCAAGCTAATGGACTTCCACCAAGGGCTATTATAGGGATTATGCTGTAAAAATGCCAGTAACCCTTTGGGGGATGGTTGGATAGTGCTAGCCATAAATGGAACATCATTTTCCATATCCTACATTTAGTAGAACACTGGCCCATTTCGAGCCTCAGCACCAAAGATGGTATACTTTTATAGCTTTAAATAAAGCCCGCCAAAAAATTGCTATCACCTTGGCATTAAAAACCCTAACAGCAGGAGTCTATGCTCCCCTTTTAGTCCCATGAAAAAGCGGAGAATAGCTGTTGAAGGCCCCTTTGATCTTAGGAGCACCAACTGCAGATGCACATTCCAGCCTCCACATGAGCTAAAAATCAGCCCTAAATACTTGTATGAATCAACTTGATCAAGTGAATGCCCCTTAATGAACCAGCAAGACTTGGACTTGGATGAAGCTGGGGCAAAGACCACAATCTTGGATTTTTCATAATTGATTTCCAAATGGTTGGTATCACAATAATTAGCCAAGGCCTCCAACTGCCTTCTAAGCCCCACCCTAGTCTGTGACAGCAAGACCGCATCATCAGCGTATAACATACAGCCAATACGTCGTGCTGCCAATTTGGGCAGAAAAAATTCCCTAGCTGCCATCGCAGGAATCAGGTCATTAATAAAGAAATTAAAAGGGGTAGGGGCCAACACACAGCCCTGTCTGACACCCCTCCTAGAAGGAATATTGTTGGTCAAATAACCCGCCTCATTATAACGAACGAATAACCATCTGTGTATTGGAATATAAAGCTTTGATCAATAAAAGGTGAGAATCTATATGCGCCCTTTCCAATTTCTTCCACAGTAACCGCCTATCAATAAGATCAAAAGCTGCACGTAGATCTATAAATGCTGCGTATAGCTTTTGCTTCTGGGAGATATATTTAGTGATAAGATGATTTAAGATGAGACAGTGGTCAATTGTTGATCAACCCGCCTGAAAGCCGGCTTGTTCTAGATGTATAATTTGATGGTGCACCAGCCAGCTAGAAAGGCGTGCTAGCAAATATTTAGCATAAAGTTTGCTAATAACAGGCATCAAACTAATAGACCGGTAGTTCCCCGGAAGCCCCCTATCCCCCTTTTTAAAGTGGCAGAATATTTGCCAAAACTGATTATGAATTGTATCAAAATACAAGCAGTTAACGAGATATAGTGGAGAGCTGGCGTTTTTTTGGTTTGTTTTTTATTTATTTATTGTGTGCGCATGCACTCTTTTAGATAATAGTTTATTTTGTGCACAAAATAGGCTGGAGAATAAGTGTGAGATTTACGTAACAGGCACAGAAATTGCGCAACTTGCCATCGGAGTTGGTTTTAGCTATAGATTCATTTTGTTACTATTAATGAGCTGTGAGTTTTTAAATTCTAGTAATTCTGGCATTAATGTTACATTTAAGGGCCAAAACCAAAATACTTTTAATTTTAATTTTCCATGTGAAAACATGATTTACTCTTGTATCCAAAGAAAACCCTGGACATATTTTGTAAATGCAGAAGTAGTGTCTTTTTCAGTGACAGAGCCTTCAAATGGTTCTCTCCCCACCCCACCCCACCCACCCCCACACACACTTTCATAAAATCAAGTGTAGAAGAGGAGAGATCTTTTTCTTTTTTTTTTAAATGAAACCTCTTTTAAATGATCTCCCTTAGTTTTTCTCTTCCACACTTTCTCTTTCCGATTCTGATCTGGCCACTCTCATCCATGCTTTCATCACCTTGAGGCTAGACTACTGTAATGTTCTCTACGTGGGGCTGCCCTTGGTGACTGTTCGAAAGCTGCAGCTGGTGCAGAATGCGGCTGCTTGCAAGGCACCGGGAGCACATGACACCAGTGCATGTCATTAAACACATTCTTGGGGTGCTTGGTTTGCTCAGCTTGGCAGTCAAACAGCAGCACCATGAGCCACCCACAAGGCTCTCTCTGCCTGGCTCCAGGAGTTCCCTGGTCTCCCCAAGTTACCAGTGCAACACCAATCCATGCCAAGAGGTTGTCAAGTTTGCCAACCGTTGCCTCTCCCCCACCCCTCCATGGAGAGCGAGGGAGGTTGTGAATGTTTTGTCTTCTTGAGTGAATGTCCCTACTCTTGCTAGCCTGTTTTTCTATGCACTGCTTGGTTGGCAATATAATGATGATTTATTGGGAAGGTGGGTGCCCTCACTGCTGATGGTGGGCTATGCATGCTGTGGGTACATAGTGCTACCATTTGGATTATTTTTTTTATTTTTATTTCTGCATGTTCGCAGTTGCACTTTTGTGGGCTTGTCTGAATTTTGTGCAATTATTTATTTCCCACTCTTGGTAGCCTTCTTTTCTGGGTAGTGCTTTGGCTGCGGGATCAAGAAGTTCACCAAGATGTGTCCGGGGAGGGGGGGTATACTTTCCCATTTTTTCCCAGTATATGGTGTGTGGGGAGGGGGCCCCTGCCCCGCCCCTCCCGCGCTAGTCACAGGAAGTGCCTGGGGGCCCTTAAGGAGCACACCGGCAGCAGCATTTGGACTTACCATCAGGGGCTTGTTTCCCCGCTGTTGCTGCAGCTGCTTTTACCATCTCTCCTGTCGCTCCTGTCGCTGAGGGGCCCATGCAGTCATCTGGGGAGAAAAGGGGAACAGGTGAGGGGGATTTGGACCTTTGGAGGGGAAAAAACTGCCCCGCCCCTCCCACGCTGGTCATAGGAAGTGCCTGGGGGCGCACCAGCGACTGTTCCGCAGGCCGCTAGCCGGCAGCCATGAGCCGAAGGGGTGCGGCCCTTTGGGGCCTGGAGGGGAGAAATTTCTGCTGGGATGAGGAGTTGGGAGATGAGGTTGGGGGGCAAATATGTTTAAGGGTTTGTTGGGATGGGAGGGAACAGCGGCAGGAGGCAAATATTGGTGGGAATG
>QEPC01003635.1:4403390-4425269 GCA_003113815.1 Sphenodon punctatus
CTCTAGCCCCAGGACCCACTGTCATGAGTCTGGGGCCATCATTCCTCGCACAGAGGTGATGTCTTTCCACCGCATCAAGAAACAGCCACTCCAGCCCCAAGACCCGCCGTCAGGGTTCTGGGGCCAAGTTACAAGCAGGGAGGGCTGTGGCCAATACCTAGAAGCTGCCACCTTAGCCCCAGGACCCAGCGTCATGGGTCCAGGGCCATAATTCCTTGCACTGAGAGCCAATTTTCCAAAGCATCAAAAAACAGCCACTCCAGCCCCAGGACCCGCCACCAGGGTTCTGGGGCCAAGTTATTGGGAGGGAATGCTGTGGCCAATACCTAGAAGCTGCCACTCTAGCCCCAGGACCCACCGTCGTGGGTCTGGGGCCATCATTCCTCGCACAGAGAGCCTTTTTCCGAACGGCCAAATCAAACCGAACAGGACCGAACCAAACGGCCGAACCTGGCAAACAAACCGAATGGGCGGACCGAACCGAATGGCCAAACCCGAACCGCGATCTGTTCGCCCATCCCTAGCAGGTTCTGCCATCATTGTACAACTCTGCACTTCCATAGAAATGCCCATTGACATATTTTACAAAAAAGAAGTACCCTTGCAAGTTATATACGTGCTAATATCCAGATAGGAAAACTAAGGTGCAGAGGCTAAGAAACCAAGTCTATTGCACAACAGGGAGAAATCAGAGTGTCCTTGCTCAAATTCCTATATCTTAATAATGTGGTATACTCATCCAGGATTCTTTGATGGCTAAATTAGTGAATTTATGACAAGGTTTTCCCCACTTTTAGTGACTCTCAGAAATAATGTGTAAAGAGAATCATCCCATAATGCAGAGTGGAAGATGAGAGCTGAGGATGTAAAAAGAGAGGAAAATAAATACAAAACTGATTGCATTTCATCCCTCTTCATTGAAGTAGATTTCAAAGGGAACAGTCTTAAACTGATAGATGATCTGAATCGGGGCAGAGGAAGATTCCTTTTTAATCACATCCTATTGTAATATAAACCAGAACTCAGTCCACAGCTTTTACTTCATAGGGAGCATAAGGTGCAAAGACATTTCTTACAGAGAGTATCTGATCAAAAGATTCTTCTCTTTGTTATTGATTTGTGGATGAGTATTTAATTGTGTGCACATTCTTGTGGGATGCATAACATCTATTACAGGGGAAAAAACAAAGATTTATTTTAAAGGTACCTTTCTGCTGGCCCATGTGTTATATAGTTATTATAGTGGAGGGGACAATAGGAGAGGGGTCATAGCAAGGGACATCTGACATCTTCAAGTATAAACAGCTCCATGGCTCTTTCCTCCTTGGCCACACAGTTCTTTTCAGGCCAGCAGGAAAAAGATTTGGGGGCCTGTGATGCAGGGAGTAGACACTCAAAGTAACTGCTGCTGCATGGTGCATGCCAAGTAGTCCAAACTGCCATTTAGACTCCCTCCTGACCAGAGACAGCTGGACTGAGGCTAGCCAGAACTTCATAGAGATTAATCAGATAATAGTAAATGACTAAATGCTGTTGGCTGGTGTTAGGTTACCAAAAAGAAAAGAAAAGAAAAACAATTCAACCAAGAGCTGAAACAGATGGACCATCCACACACCATCATTTTCTACTTAACAATCTCAATGGGCTTCTAGTGTGAAATGACCACTTGCATGCAGAGGCAGTAGACTGCACCAGCCCTCTCTCGCTGTCCCCTCTGCTTTGATCGATTAGAGCAGTGGTTCACAAACTTTTTGTTGCTGTGTACCCCCAGCTAATTTGCATACATTTACACAACTACATGACTTGCAGCAGCTGGGTCGTGCGGCGGACCCCCAAGGAATGCTTCATGGACCTCAAGGGATCTATGGATCCCAGTTTGGAAACCACTGGATTAGCGGGTGGGAATAGTATAGTTTATTTATATTGCGTAGCAGACTAGCCATTGCAAGGTTACATCATTCATAAGACTTATAAAATACAATCAGTATACACTTATAAAACATAATTAATATAAAATTAAACCCATATACAAACAGAGACAGGATACTATATTAGCAAAGCTAATGACCCTCACAGTTGACACCACAACAGCCTTGATAAATTAGGCCAAAGTTATTCGTCTTCCTTGCCCGAAGGATTACATTTCTGCTTTAAAACATATACTCTCCAAAGGAATTCCAACACCCTTGACGTAATGGAAGTGGAGTGGTCATCCAACAGAAACCTCACAAAGAACTCATTTTGCCTACCTGGGCACAAGACTAAAAGTGGGGTAATGAACCTAGCATGTGCCTCATTAAAGAAGGGGTAATATAGCAGAATATGCTTGATTGTATCAATTTGGTGTAGTCGACAGTGACATTTACGCTCCGCCAAGGGTACCCCTCTATATCGCCCATCCACCAAATATGAGGGGGGGGAAATTAGTTTCGCTAGAGTAAATAGCCTCCTCTTTTTTGGTACCTTACTATTAACAAGGTAAGGCATGGGGAAACGAGATTTATTAATAATCGGAAGATATCCACCTAGCATCTTGTTGTCCCGAAGGGAAGCAAAAGTCTCCTGCCATGTAATATCAGAGAGTCTATCAAATTCTTTTTTGCCACTGTATAGCCCAAGGGGAGTAGGGCCTCCAATGAGAACCCTAAAAGATTCACTTTATTTAAAACCCTCATAATCCATAAATTGGGAACTTTTTCTTCAAGAACCAGCTGTGAATAATATTTATTTAAGTGTGTAGACTAGCCATCACACTGACATGAAAAAAACCCACACACAATCACATAACATAAATCAGCACCCAATAATACCCAGCTAAGATCCAATAGCAGAGATCAGCTGTGAAAGAGGAGCAGCCATACTAAAAAGCAGGTGTAAACAATACCCAATAGCACCGTTCCATACCCTTTCCTGTAACGGCAACAACCCACACTCCAGGCCCAACGCTCTACTGTTTGCCCCAGCCGGGGCTGAGAGCAGAGATCTTACAAAGCCGGATTGGAGTCTCTCCAAATTTCCAATTTTATCCAAGGCCCAAAAATGGGCACCATAGAGCAATTGTGGAACGCACTTTACCACGAAAACGGTAGGAATAAAGAAGTGCTGGCTGGTGCCCTGGTTAGTGAAAAGAAGTTCCAGCTCTTTATTTCCTGATTTCAGCTGACTTCCTATTAGAGGTGGGAACTGTCACTCTCCAAAGAGAGCCTGGGAACTGACCCGTGGCCACCGAATCAGCTCTGGGCCAAGAAGCAGGAAGGAGTAGCCTGAAAGAAGCAGAAGACGCTCTGTGGAAGATGTGTGATTGCGCCTAGGAGCAGAGTTCCCAAGACTTAGTGTACATGGCCACTCAGAAACAGAGCTACCACTAGAATTTAGACTGAGAATGAAGAGAAGAGGGACTTGAGATGAGAACTTAGAGTAGGGCTGAAACTCATTCTCAAAAATCTCATTGAGAACCAGGTTCTCGACAAACTTTTCGAGAACGACTTGAGAATCACCTGATTCTCGTGAGATTCTCAAGCGTCCAAAAATCTCTGTACGCAGGCACAAAATAGCCGCCACAGCCATTCTGCACATGCGTGCGCACGCACACACACGGTGGTCATTTTTCACAGAGTGTTTGGGGGGCTTTGAGAATCTCTCAAGATTCCCCCAAACCATAGTGAGATCTCACAACATCTCACCGGGGTTGCAAGAATCTCACGAGATTCTAGCAAGAATGTTTACCATTCTCATTTCTCACCCCTCAATAAAGTAGATGCTCCAAAGTTGTAGTTGGGATCCTAAGTGGAGTAGATGCAGTCATGATCCTAACTGATAGTTGATATACTTTGCATTTGTTTCATTGTCTGGGGTCATCAGATTATATTTAAATCCCCAAATGGGATCATGCAGAAAACACTAAGTTAGGGACTGAGTGTGCGGACTATGCCTCATAGGGTTAGAACTCCTGTGATCAGTTTATGTTTATAGTGCACATTTGTCAACTGTCCTCATTATTGGCAGTGGCATTCTGTCTGTGTTAATAATGCTGTAGAGAGAAATTTGGACATTCAAGTGTTCCCTGGGTGGAATCCTTGCTCCTCCAGAGGTTGTAGGAGTTTAAAGCGACTCACTGTCAGGATCAGTCCTCACCACAGAAGCAGTTTTGCTCAATAAACGGAGCCATCCAACAAACAGGTGCATAGTGTGCTGGGAAGGCAAGAAGAAAGATGCTGCCACAGATTCTGTAGCAGGTCACAATCTTCATTAAAAGGACATATATAGATCTACAGAAGTAATCTTTCTTTCCCTTACAATGAATTCTGTAAGCGTCTCCATCCTGGAAAGGTGAGAGAGAGAGGGTGCAGCCACCTGAGATGTTAACTCGAGTTGGGCAGTGTTACCCCACATCAGGCAGCCTTACTGCACAATACAGTGCATTGTATGCCCCGGCGGCGACCGCTAGATGTTCACCCCATCCTGGGCTGGGCAGCTGGTTACTATGCCCCGAGTCCTTGGAAAAAGGCTGAGGATGCAGGGCATAGCAGTCTTACCCAAACTGGGGTATGGCTGCCCAACTCGAAGTAGCGCAGTGCTGCTCATCTGCTCAGTCTCCATTTGACACACCTCACGGTGAAGTCTGAGTGGGGGGCACCGTGCAGTGAATGCTGGGGGGGGGTGCGCGGGATGGGGCTGAGCTGGGCAGCTGCCACATGAGGCTGGCACCTTGGCCCGCCCCAGAACGTGGTGAGACAGCTGATAGCGGCCTGCCTGGCTCCCCTGACCATCCAACAGCTGCCCAATCCTGCAGCGCAGCAGGAAGCTGTGCATCAAGTCCCGTGTGGCTGGCTCCTCGGCCCACCTCAGGGCATGGAGGGAATGGTGATGGCTGCAGGGGGGCAGATTGTGTGGCATGCTGTCCCCGCTAGCCCAAAGTATGGCAGCTGCAATTGCCCACCCCAGAGGGTTGTGGGGGAGGGGTGGCAGGGATCAGGCCTGCCCCAGCTGGTGTGGCTTTACGCATAGACTTCAACTTGGATAGCCTCTCTATTCGCACTAGCCAATGAACTGCCAATTACACTCCCCCTGTCTTTAGATTGTAAGCTCTCAGGCAGGGACCGTGTCTATCTTGTTTTTTGTAAAGTACATCGCTGGTGCTATATAAATGCTTATAATAATAATAATAATAATAATTCAAGACTTCAGTTTGCCAGGAACATATAGCCCTCCCACTGATTTAGATGTGCATTGTTTTGGCTGTTCTTTGATTTACCTTTACTGATACAAAAATCATTAAAATTTGTTCAAAGTATAAACAGAGAGTGATTGATCAGATGAATTTTTAGCAGTCAGTGCTATGCTGGTAGATTATAAACAGACTCTACTTTGCCAATGTTAGTGAAATCTTTCATGGTTATTCTAATTGCAGTGTAATTCTACTGGTGCTAGAAAAGGTGAAATTGCTAGCATAATTTACCACTATCACTGTGTCATTTAACCCTAGTAGGTATTTAACATGGTGGTAGATTATAAGACTGGAGACGCTAAACTCTGAGTAGTGGTTAGCATCTTAGGGCTGTAGAAGTCACCAAGCTTCAAAGTCCAGCCTCCTGCAATAAGGCAGGACTAATAAGAGCATCCTTGGATGGGGTAATGATCCCTATCGTCATTCAAAATACTTTGTAGTACGTGCCTTTGTTGTTCTCTGGGATCAAAGGAGTATATTTAACTCCCAAAATGGGGTCATCCAGGCAAAATCCTTGAAAACCAATGACCTAAATCATCACTGAGAAGTATTTATCCAGCCTTCTCTTAAAAACCGTGGTCCTTTCATTGCCCAGTTCTCATAGCTGCATATTAGGAAAAGATGTCTTTCAAATGGAAAAAAACCATTTTTTAAATGAATTAATTGATTTTAATGTTAAGGATAAACATCCATTTTATTTTGTATTTTATAGTTGATGATAATTATGTTAATACAAAATAAAAAGAGGAGGGAAAGAAGTTGGTCTCTACTAGCACTCCTCTTGCTTTTAGCAGTTGTGCCAAAATATTGCTAAAGGAATCTTGTAAATAGAAAGCTGGTTTCCAACAAGGATAATTTCTGCACTTTCACCTAAAAGATACAAAATCCTCCTTCCTTGATGAACACAGTTTGTTTATCAAAGTAGAACATACTTACTCTTCAGCTGTTGTTTTCTTTCCCAGGTTTGGGGAGTGGGTGTATTCCTCAGAAATATGATGGAGGTTTGGATGTATGTTGATGGACACGAAGTCTGATAGAACATTCTTGAGTATATAAAATCCAAGCCCTGTGCCCCGTACGCAGTCACAGAAGCCAAAAACAATTAAAACATGTACTAGTTGCAAAGGAGAGGGAAAGCAGTGGATCCGCTGTTGCACACCTCCTCAGCTTGCTGCGGTGGGGGGCAGGGGGAGGACAATGAGTGTGTTCAGTGAACAGGGCCAGATTTTTTGGCCTGTGGATCTCAATCAGTCCTATGGAGAATCTTGGCAGAAAGTCAGTGCAAGGACTAGGCTTGAACTAGAACCCTTGGGGCCCCGGCCTGGAGGTGGCGGCTGACTCCACAGAGCCACCGACTCACTCTAGCCAGTGCTCAGGTCAAGCCATAGTGCCAATCAGGCCACACTACTCCTCAGCTTTGCTCCACCCGCCTAGCTTCCTGGTTGGCCGCCTGAAGTCACAGGGAGCTGGATGGATCATCTGTCTCCTTCCTTTTTTCATTTTCCCTTCCCTGGGGCTGAAGTTTCCATTTCCCCCCTGGATTTCTGTTTGTGCCTGTGGACCAGCTCTGTTCCCCTTGAACCCCATTTGCTCCTGGACCGGCGCTTTGCCCATGCCTGGTCTATATCTTTGTCTGCCTGATCCTGCCTTCAACTGGTCCTTCTGCCCTTTGTCTGTCTGTCTGCTCCAGCACTCCAGTCCATTCCCCGTGTCTGTCCCCAACCTACCTTGATGTCCCCAAGTCCTGGACCTGACCTTGCATGTACCCTCCTGGACCCAGACCTTCTCCTGCACCGCCTCATCATGACCCACCAGCATGCCCATGACAGCTAGAATATATGGATGGATGCACATACATCCTATTGCATAAGAGGAGATTGTGGGTTCTGGATTAGGGATGGGCGAACGCGGTTCGGAGTTCGGACCGAATTTGGTCTGTTTGGTTGACCGAACTGAACTTCTGAACTGAACTCGAATTTCGGACCGAACCGAACCAAATTTCCGTACTCCATTCTGTTCGCCCATCCCTAGTGGCCACACACACACACAAAAACCTGGTTTTGAATGGCCGGACTTGGTTCGGAAGTTCGGAATTCAACCGAACTTGGTCTGTTCGGTCGACCGAACTTAACTTCCAAACCGAACTTGAATTTCAAACCGAACTGAACCGAACTGAATTTCCGAACTCGGTTCTGTTCGCCCATCCCTATTCTGGATGGAGCTATCCTCTCAGCTGTAACTGAATGTACTGACTTGCAGGTACCCGAAAACTCTCCTCCACCTTAGGGTGAGGAGAATGCCATCCTCTAGCTTACTCGCTCAGAGTATCTGTGAATAAGTGCCTTTTACTAGGACTTTGGTTACAGTCTCTGTGTTTTTGTTTTCGCTCCACTTTTCCTCCACGTTCACGTTTTTAAGAAGGGAATAACCTAAAATTAATCATACACCCAACTATTGGTGAATTTGCTCTGACAAAATTACATGCACTGCCAAATATAGTCTGCGGAGAAAGGGGAATTAAAGGGGAAGTGGGAAAATAAACTAGGGTAAACCAGAGAAAGGGAAACAAAACTGGAAGACAAAGGGGGGCAGAAAGAGGGCTGAGAGCATTAAGTAATGAGAGATGCTTAGAAAGGCTCTGAAAAAAGTGAAGGAAACAAATGGGGAAACAGGCAAAAGGAACAAGAATTAAGAGGGGAAGGAAGTGGGGACTGTGAAGGAGAACTCTGAAAGCAATGCCGACAACTTGGGGCCTCACCAAGAGGGAGAAATCTGGGAAAATTATAAAGAGGAAGCCAGAATTAAAATCAGTAAGAAAAATTGCAACATACAGGAGCGAAGAACAAAGACACTGAGGGTAAAACCACACCGCCGACACTGTATCTAGGCTGGGTCGGGAACCTGCCACTAACATGTCCAGGGTCGACTCAGGCCACACATGAGTGCACTGGGATCCCCATGCTGCTCCCAGCACCCAACCCCCTGCCATGGCAGGCAGCCATAGCAGACCCGATTCAGGCAGGTCATGGCAGGATGGAACAAACATTCTAACCTTCTGTGGCCTGCTTTGCCCTGCTTGGGCGGGCCCTAACCCAGGCAGTAATGCAGAGGTGAGAGCCCAGACTATTATTATTATTTATTATTATTATTAATAATAATAATAATAATAATAATATAAGTTTATATAGAGCAAGCAATGTACCTGGTGCTTTACAGAGAATAAGATAGACACGGTCCCTGCCCGAGAGCTTAGCAGCCAGCATGTCCTGGGATACCCCAGGTCCACATCTGGTGAACTTAAACCACACATGACCATGGTCTACGGGCCACCGCAGGTCTAAGCGGGCCACTGTCGTGTCTGATTTTACTGAGAGAAAAAAAGGAGGCTAGGGAACACAGATGAAGAACGCATGAAATTCAGCAACACGCCCCATGATGGAAGCTTAAGGGGCTATGTCTTGATTCATCACATCTACAGGGAAGAAGTTCCAATTGCAAATGTAGGGATATGCCAAGTTACAGCCTCAGAAAGGTGACATTACTATTCAGTTCTATTCAGGTTTATTCATGCAGACTTGGGAAGGAAAGGCTTTCTATTTCAAATGTCTAGAAACAGAAAGTCTGAACAATCTATGGGTGTTTTGATGATGACCCACTTTACCCCATGGGCTACTGTTAGTTCCCAGGATGCTGGCTGTGGTGGCAGCTAGCTCAGACTGTGACTCAGGAAAGTCTCCAGCACACAGCCCAGGCTAACCACTACCACGGCCAGGATCCGATCGTCTGACCGGGAATAAAGCCGGCTAGCCTGTTTGAAAGCCCACTTTACTGGACCTGGTCTAGAATTCCTGGCAGGTTCTGGTTGCCATGGTGGCCATCTTTGGCCACCATGGCTGCCTGTTGGGGGGCGGACCACGGGGCGCAGTGCAGAAGTGGGACAGACTACAGACACATGTTCATGCATCTCTCCACCCTCCCCGGCAGCCCAGCCCCCATCACGCTAGTTCAGGGGTCTGGCCCAGGCCTTGCCATGGTGAGGGCCCATTTACAGACTGGGTAAGTCTGTGGCAGCACCCAAGCACCAGAACATATGAAAACACCCAATAATAAAGAAGCAGTAAAGGTAGCAAAGAGAAGTAGTGTGATTTTTGCCTTTCTTGTATACCAGCAACTAACCCAAAATGAAATTCTCCTCCAACATCTCTCTTGCTATATTCCCCAAGAGTCTAACACTCTGTTTTTTTAAAAAAAGAGCCTTCTATTTCAGCTTCTCAACTTTTTTTGCGGCAAGTGCTGCTGATTTTATACAAAATTGCACTTTAAAAAAATCAGTTACTTTTCCTCTTGGCTGTTGTAAATATTTCTGTTTTAATTTTGTGCTGCTTTCCCCTCAAGTACTGAGTTGCAAAGCTGTTCATTTGTATGTCAGTCCCTTCTGGAGTCCTATTTGTATCGGCTTTGATGTAAGCAGCAATATTCTTAGTTTAATTTTAACTCTGCAAGGAAAGAAATTGTTCGTGAATGAATTACACAGCATGAAATCTTGAAAGCTGGCGTCAGATACACGGGGAAATATGCATAATGATAATTCCTCAAGGGAAGAAAAATCACAAAACAAGATGACACTCTTGAAGTCAGCAATGAGAATGTGCAAACCAGGAAAAAAAGGGAGAACTTAGCACAGGTAAGTAAAAATGTGGGTCTTACTAGCCCAGAGAATGATACAGATGGGTGTAAAGCTTGAGAGGAGCCTAATGCATGAGGAGCAAAGTATGCACAAAGAACGGTGCTTATACAAATGAGAAGTGTTGGACAAGCCATCTGATTGGTCTGTAGCCCTGCATGGCAGATAAAACAATTTAGCAGAAGGCCTGGAAGCAGCACATAAGGAGAACGGAAACCAACTGTTCTCTATGGCTACTGTAGGTTAAATGTAGATTAAACAAGATTTGTACCTCTTGCCATAATCTCTAGCATGAATCAAGTGTGTCAGTTACTCTCGAATAACAAACACTGATTGAATAAGCTTGTGATAACACTGGTTCAGCCCAGTTACGCACACATCTTGTAGCTGTCATGCACATACTTTTCAGTTTCCTTTTACTTTTCCTATACATCCCATTTATAGCTAAAATGTGA
Organism: Sphenodon punctatus; assembly: GCA_003113815.1. Taxonomy (NCBI): domain Eukaryota; kingdom Metazoa; phylum Chordata; class Lepidosauria; order Sphenodontia; family Sphenodontidae; genus Sphenodon; species Sphenodon punctatus. The sequence continues at coordinate 4,413,757 of QEPC01003635.1, forward strand.
ATTTTCCTTCTCTCCCATGGCAGGAGAGCAGATGGTCTTGACTGATGGGCTGTGTCCCCTCCTCGCTTGGACAGGCAGGATCACTAATTATGATTGACAGCCTCATCCCAGGGAGGGGCACAGCCCTCATCAGTCACCCAGGACGTGTCTATCTAATCATCTATAACTCCTAAATCAAACATGTTAACCAAAACTAGTAACGCACCTTATGTATGACAGAGGCAAATACCACTGAACTGGAAACCTCAAAGACAGACACAGAGAGAATAGGAGTAGGGGTTCCAGAGTCACTCCCCACCCCCACCCCAACTCATTCTGTAGTCTAAGACCCAGGTGGAATCCCCAAACATGGAGTGAAGTAGACTATCTGTCCTGCCACGGAAGAGAAGGAAAATTCACAGGTAAGAAATTTCCCATTCTCCCCCCATGACAGAACAGATGGTCTTGACTGATGGGACGTCCCAGCCAGTGCCTCTCCAGGGAGGGTGAATTCCCACCAGTTCAAAAAACCTCTCCTGGGGATCCCCCAGAACTCTTTGAAGGAACTGGGGGCCAAATGCCACCTTGGCCAAGGCCACCATGGTCATTCTGTAGTGTCGGACAAAGGTATGGACAGACACCCATGTGGCCACCCTGCAAATCCCTTCAATGGGAGCCCAACCTAGGATGGCCGAGTTGGTTGCAGCCCCTCTGAGTGCACCACGATCCCTTTGGGGACAGGAACCTTATACACCTTATAAGCTTCCGTAATACATACCTTAAACCAGGAAGTGAGAGGGGATTTGCTAACCTTTCGTCCCCTTTTCCTACACCCAAATGCTATCAACAGAGCCTAATCTATTTGGAACTGGCTGGTTCTATTCAGGTAAATCTTGACTGCCCTATGGACATCTAACTTGTGCTATGCTTTGAATGTTGTGGGTTCGGACAGAAAGAGGGATGGTCAGCTCTTGCTCCCAATTGAATGTTGAACTGGCCTTAGGACAGAAAGAGGGGTCTAGCCTCAGAATCAGCTTGTCCTTCTGGAAGATACATAAATCAGGGTCAGAAGACAGAGCCCCTAATTCGGATACTCTTCTCACCGATGTTACTGCTATTAGGAAAAGAGCCTTTATCAAAAGGAAGACCAGAGATACCTTACTCAAGGGTTCAAATGGTGGCTTGGGTAGAGCAGACAGCACCAGATTGAGTCTCCAAGTCAGAAATCAATGGCAAAAGAGTGGGCACAGTTGGTCCATGGCTTGTAGGAACCTCTTCACATAGGGGTGAAGCAATACCGGTGGTTGTCCAGAGCAGTTTAGAATCATTGAGAGGATAGATGCATGGCACTTCAGAGTATTGCCTGTCCGCCCATGTCTAGGCCTGCTTGACGGAACAGGAGAACCACAGGGTTTAGGGTCCACTACCCCACTTTTCTGGGTTGGGTGACTCAATTTCCCTCACCTGCAGCCCACCTGAACCAGTTCTCTCTCTGGCTGATTCAGTCCTGCAAAGGGGACAATACTTTTGTCTCCCAAGTTCCCAGAAACTTCCCATTCATAGACTCTTTCTCTCTCTGGGTTCGCAAGAGCTTGAGGGCTCACGTTTCTCAGATTGTGTTCCCCAATGTAAGTCAACGGAAAGCACTTCTTAGTAAAGAAGAAAGCTTATTGATTACATAAGCAAAGATTGTTTGAATGCAGAGTGGCTAATAAACAAAAGTAAATATTGCATTCCTAGTCTGAACTACGTGCATCCCTAGTTAAATCTTACCCTACAAAAGTCCATTTCTCAGCCAGTGATGTAGAGTAGCTGGGCAACAGTCTTAAGTTGGTTAGAAATCAAAGTCCCTTCTCTCAGTGCATTGCTTCAGCAAACTGGCTGGCTGGCAGACTCCTGCCCCACCCACCCCCCCAGCTGCGATCCGAGACTCAAGGCATCAGTGGTTGAATGAATTCCCAATTGTCCCTATAGCAAAGATCTCCCACCTTTTATATGTTTTCAAGTTCCTTTGTCTCACTTTCCAGCCTGGAGACTCTGTGTTTACAGTCACGTCCGCAGGAAAGGTTCATTTGCAACTCAGTGTTTCTATCTGGCTCTTGCAGAGGTGTTAGGCTTTTCTGAATCCACATCCGGCATATCTTTGTCTCTCTCATTGCATGAAGTGAGTTTCCAGCTCTCAGCTTTTACATTACATGATTACATGAAGAGAGTTTCCAGTTCTCAGCTTTTACATTACATACATGTTTAACCTTTACTTTTACATATTTGTTAGACCTTTAGTCTACATATAGCCCAGTATCTCCTTGTGACACCTCCTTTCCCTCCCCACCTTGAGTGCATTCATACCCCTCTTGGAGCATCAGCGTGAGAACTTCATCCAAGTTGCACCATAGACACAATTTGTTGACTTTCTCCTGGAGGGTTTCAAGGAGACCACCCGAGTAACCTAGCTCTCTTAACTGATGCTTTTCAATCTCCAGGTCTTTAGGGATAGAGTTTTAATATTCAGATGTCTCAGAGGACCTTATGAGAGCAGATCCTCCCAAGGTGGCAGTTGAAGGGGTTCTTCTACCGACATGTCAAGGAGGTCTGAGAACCATGGTCTGCAGGGCCAGTGTGGAGCCACTAGGATCAGGTGTGCTCCTATCTCCCGTTCTCGTTGAAGAACCTGAGGAAGTATCAGGAAAAGTGGGAATGCACACAGTAGGCCCCGGGGCCATGGAGTGGACAGGAGGTTTATCCCTGCTGCTCCTATATCTCTTTTCTACAACATGAACACTGGGACCTTCTTGTTGCTGGTGGTGGCAAATAGGTCCATGATTGGATGACCAAAATGTTCTTGGATGATTCGAAAGGCATTCTGGGACAGAGACCATTCCTCCATGTTGATCTCCTGGTGACTGAACCAGTCCACATGTGAGTTGAGCACGCCTGCTGTGTGTACAGCTTTATTTCAATATTTTTATACCATCCCCTCCTGCCCAATGGCAGCTCAGGGCGATGAACAATATTTTAAAAGCATAATATAAAATACAATATAATATATTAAAATATCACATCAACCAACCAACAACAGAGGTCTGAAAGAAAAAGAAAAAAAAAACCTAAAATAAAAATGGAGAGGAGGGAGATGATTCTCTGCCATGGGGAACAGGAGCGAGGCCTCCTGTTGAAGAGACTTGGCGTGGAAGCCTCCTTGGTGGCTTATGAACACCTTTGCCATTATGGTGTTGGTTCTTAGTTCATTTTTGTCCTTCAGATGATGGGAGAAGTGTAGGAGGGCTAGGCAGGCTGCCCTCCGTTCTAATCTGTTTATATGCCACTTCTATTCCTCCGGTGACCATTGGCCCTGAGCCAACCCGAACTGGCAGTGTACTGCCAGTTGCTGGCATCCGTGGTGATGACCACTGAGGTTCTCTGGCTGTGAGACCTACTGAGAGTCCGCCCCTGGTTCGACCACCATCTCAACTGAGCCTTCAACTGAGTTGGAACCTATGATCTGTAGGTGTCTTCAGTTGGCAATGTCGTGTTGGTATGGGTGGAGGAGTCCCTGCAAGGGTCGGAGGTGGAATCTGGCCCACACTACTGTGTCTATGCACAACACTAGGCTGCCCAGGAGCTGTGCCAAGAACGTGAGTTCTGAGTGACTTGTTGAAATTGAGCTAGGAGCAGCTGAAGTTTGTCCTACCTCTCGGCAGAAAGGAACACTCAATCCCAGAGAGTGTTTATCCAGACACCTAGGTGCAAAATTGATGTGGCTGGTACAAGGCAGCTCTTTGTTCTGTTCACTAAGAACCCATGGGATTAGAGGCAGTCCAATGTAGTTTGTATGTTTATCAGTCCTTGCTTCTGGGATTCAGATTGCATGAGCAGGTTGTTGAGATATGCATAGACCTGTATCCATAGAGATAGCAAATGAGCCACTAATGTTACTAGGATCTTCATGAAGACCCTAGGCAATGAAGCCAGACCCCGAAGGGTAGAGCCCGGAACTGAAAGTGCCAGTGCACCATGGCAAATCTCAGAAACTGCTTGTGTGACATCCTGATGGGCAGGTGTAGGTATGCTTCCCTAAGGTCTATAGAAGACAGGAAGTTCCCTGGTCTGATGGCCACCCTGATGGAAGCCAGAGTTTCCATGCAAAACTTCCTGTAACATACTGCTTTGTTGAGGCCCTCGCTCTGACGTCCCCGTTCCTCTTTAGCACAGTAAAGAAAATTTACAAAGTTACATAGTATTACGTGCTAGACTTTCCCTCAGTTGACATCTCCCCCTCCTCTTCCTGCTTTCAGATCTCCAAACACATAGTGTGATTTCAAATTAGATGCGTCCACGCATGCCCGTCCCCCCTGCCCAACTGTCCACAGGTCCGACTGCTCGTGTGAAGGTGGTGCATGAGGAGGCGGGCTCCCGTGACCCACACGCTGGCCACCCAGGCCTGGCACAGAGCACACTAAAAATCCCTGTATGGACAGGGCAGCCATGTGGGAGCCACCTGCGTGAAGCCCTCCCCCCACATTTTCCATGTGTGGGTGCCCCAAACCCACCTGACACAGTGGCTATGGACCCCCGTTCTTGTTTAAAAACACCCATAGATTCAGCGACCAGGAGGTAGATGAGAGCAGAATGCTGATCAGTGAGATCAAGGGAATGGGTTGACTGGCTGCATAATTACAGGGTAGGAATAGGCTTCAGACAAGAAATCTTGACTACTTCTAGAAACCTCCTGTACTTGTACTGTCTTCCTAAGTCCTCTGGAAACTGGTCTGCTTTCTAAGTAACGAATTTAAAAGATACTTTTCAAGAACAGGTAGTTATTTAAGAATTGTTCCATGAAGACATCGTCGCATATCAACAGGACACCCTCACTTATTTGCTTTATTTTCTGAATAGCTTTGGAAGACAGATACTATCACTTTTGACTCTAACAATTGGCATATTCAAAAATATATTTGGATTTAAATAAAATTAATTGCCTACATTCAAAAAGCTAATTTGAGGGTGATTCCTTTTGAAATTTCTAAGTTCTTGATTATTAAACCTGTGTGACATGATGTGCCAAACTACCAACAAGCAAATTCACCAGATTTCACAAGGGTGCAGATTTGCACATGAATTCCCAAACTGGATATGCAAATTTCAAAAGCACTATTCATTTCAACTCCACCAAAAACGTTTTTAAAAATAAAATAAAATACAAGGCCAGTCATTTCAGTTGCAGCTATAATTATTATTATTTTAAATTTCTGTGCCACCCGTTTCTGCAAAGATTCAGGACAGTTGATAAGCATTGAAAATACAATCCAAATAAACGCACCCCATCTCCCCAAATACTACCATACAGTCTAAAACTTACAGGCTTTAAATCAATTGAGAATCTCCTCTCTGCCATGCCCATACCTCCCTCCTGGGGGTCATACCACTCCCACCACACCATCCCACACCATGTCTGTACACTCCTTTTGTGGCACTCCCCCTCCCCATGCCCATAACCCCCTCCCACAGAGGGTTCATTGAACTCCTCCCCCTCCCCCAACACTGCCTAACCTTCCATATATCCCCCATTCCAAAAAGCCCTGGACCAAACCAATCATAAATCCATAGTGACACGAGAGGGGAAAGGAATGTAGAGGAATGTGTTCCATTAACCGGGAGTCACTGGGTATTAACAGACATCACGCTGGCCAGGTTCGGTCTGCTTTGGCCCGACTGGGCCAGCATGATGCTGGAACTTTTGTTCCGGGCCCACCAGAGCAGGAAGGCTTGTTCCTGGCCCTCCCACCATGGAGGTTTGCTATGGTGTCCAGCCACCGTCACCTGTAATGGGCAGCCATGGGAAGGGGTGGGGCGATGCTGGGAGCATGGGGTGTGGCTGAGCGGCTGCACTTCACTCCCTGCTTCCTCCCTCTGGATGGGCCAGGCCGTGGGGCCATTTGTTCCTGCGTCTGGAGCACCCCCGGCCTGGGGAAGCCCTCTTCACCCCTAGGCAGGAGAACAACCAGCCCACCACATTTGTAAGCACCTACTGTCTTAGCATATAACAGAAGTGGGAAACCTGTGGCTCTTGAGCCCTATGGCAATAATAAATGAGATTAGAAAACTTTGCCCACCCCGGCATTTAAGATGTCCAGACCCGTTCTCCGAAATGCTACCAAGCAGTTGACCAGCAAATGACACCCTTAGGCACCACCCACAGGCAGTCACCTGCAACTCTTAAATACCTGCAGGGAGGGGAGACAGAAACACAGGAGGAGCATGGTTCAGTAGCTGTTGCCGCACCAGCTGTAGGTGTCCCAGGCCTCCCTTTTACATCCCTCCCCATCCACCCGTTAGCTGCATCTGCTGCTAGGGCCAGCTCTGGCATGTGCAACGTGTGCGGTCGCACATGGCCCCACGCCAGCCTGGGCCCTGCACCTGAGGGGTGGCAGCCCAGGTATGAGGACAAATTATGTTCCGCACTAAGACTTCACACATGGCCCCGCAAATCCTGGGGCCTGCCTTGTCTGCTGCGACCCTTCAATAGTACTTACAGAAAGGAGAGACAAACATAGGAGGGATGTGGCTCAGCAGCTCCTCCTGTACCAGCTCTGGGCATCCCAAACTTCCTCTTCCCCCTTCACGTCCCTCTCAGCCCATAAAATGACACCACACACAAACAAATAAAAGTTGTAAAGGGCAACAGCACACGGTCCAGCAGAGGCATACTAATCCAGATCTCATTAATATGGCAGTTTTTCTATTACATGCCCTGATTTGGTTTTGCATACTATAATGCAGGTGTTTCCCCAAATTCATTGTAGCATGATTTTCCTAGACATAGTTCTGTAGGTGGCGTATTGGGTGAATATATGGATGTCTTGGTATGTTTAGTTGGCACCAGAATGCTGAAGCATGGAAGGACAGATGAGGTGGAAGTTGTCTCCATCTCCTCCAAGTCTCATACACAAGAGGAAGAGGAGATGAAGTAGACAATCATTGGAGAAGGTTCTGACCTGGTGCAGGCATGGGAGGGAATCTTTCTGAAGCTGCGGAGGAGTCAGAGACACAAAGATGGACTACACTGAGCAGTAATAATCATTAGCCAATTTTGATTCTCGCAATTGTGTATAGAATGCATGTATTTATTTATTCTACTCTTTTGCTGCACTTCCCTCAAAGGCTCAGGGTGGCATACAAAAATATATAAAATACATACACATGGAATATATTAAACATATATGAAAAACATAAAAACAATGAAAAGAAACCCTAAACCCCACCCACCAACCCTGTCCTGGGCCTAACCCCTCTACCCCATCCCACCCAACCCTATCCCAACCTGACAAACACCTGGTGGAACAAAAAGGTCTTTGTGGCAGGCTGGAGACGCATAAGGGCTCTGGCCCTTTAAGACTTAGAGTGGGCTTCAAGCCACATCCACTCCTGTGTATATAAGAAAGGAACCGGAAGAGGAAAGGCAGAAGCTGCCTGGATGTTGGAGACACATCTCTGTTCCTGAACTGCTGTTAACCTTGGAGCTGACCTAAGGAGACGGATTCCTGGATGCGAGTTGTGTGTGTCTGCCAGAGGATTGCTGCCTTGTTATAGAGACTTGTTTATACTGGAGATTATGGTGGAGATGGCGTATGGACTATGCCTGTAAATAAACTGATTGTATTGCTAATTCTCTGAGTGACAGTGTAATTTTGGGCTGCATCCTGACAACACTTATCCACAGTAAGGCCATCTTACACCTCTTCTGAAAGGTAAGCAGGCTCCGGCGGATCTCCAAGGGGAGAGAGTTCCGTAAGTGTGGAGCAGCCACTGAGAATGCCTCTCTGCGTGCACTCATTGTATGAACTTCACGAGCAGTTGGTACTCGCAAGAGGGTGCCCTCGGCTGACATCAGAGGTCGCGATGGAACATAAGGGAAGAGGCAGTCCTTCAGATACATGAGACCCAAACTGTTTCTATGTATAGTTATCCATCTGGGACAGGCTTGCCAGGTGTGAGGTCTGTCAGGACTAGGGCCCCAAATGGTTGCTCGCTCTGGGGAATCTGCTCACAGTCCTTTATTCCCTGCAGTCTCAACACTGTCTCTGTTAGCCAGGCAACAACCTGCTGGCTTCCCCAAAGTCTCTCTATTCACCACACTGTCTCTAATAGGAAAGCACAGTCTCCTGTACTTGTAGTCCCAAAAGCCAGACACCACCCTTTGCTCTCAAGGCTTTATTGTCTGACTCAGGACACATCCTCTGAGCCTTTCAAGTCTCCTCCACCCAGGCAACCCCCTCTGGGTTATTCTTCTGCTGGCGATAGAGATCTCTCTGGCTCCCACTATACCTTCTCAGCCGTCTCCCTCACACTGAGCTCTAGCTCCGCTTTCTCTCTCTCTCTGGGCTGGCTGTGCCAAGCCCATCCACAGCTGGCTCTCCTTAGGCGCTGTCCTATGCTTCGCTTTGCTCCTGCAACCCCACTAGCCCAGTCCTATGGCTGACACTAGCTCACTCTTAAAGGGCCCAGTCTGCAGGGACTCTGTCCTGTTACAGGTGGGGTATGTATTTTAAATAAACAAACAAATTAATTAATTAAATTATCTGTTTAGAGACCAGGAAAGGTCTTTTCCATTTTAGACTGTACACATGGGAAGTGTGCAGAAGCCTGGGATGTCACATTTTTTGATTCTCACAATAGCACACCAATTTAAAATATGTAGAGTTGGCACTCTCTGTTCAGAAGGCAGAAATGAGTTAGGCTTTTATTTTAGAACGTGCATTTAGAGTTATGTTATATATGCATAAATATTTATATATCCACACACATGTATATATAAAATGCACATTGAATATGCAGATGTACATTTCAAACCTATTTACGTATACACACACACACACACTTTTACAGATAATATTTATCTTTGTAATATTTAATTCAGGGAACCCTTTCTATGCAGGCTTGGGGAGGGAATACACTTTAGATAAGGGACTCCTTTTTTTTGCAGAGGACTCATTTTACACACTGTTAGCATATAAAAACCTGAATAATAACATTTAACTATTTATTTGGAGGTTTGTTTAAGACTTATTTTTTCCAATAAAATGAAGTCTCATAATTGAAGGTGAGAGTTATCTTGTTTTTATCATTCAGTTTTTAAAACCCTTCCTCCCCACCCCTGCACTTCCAGGACTGGCACTGGAAAACAGGGTAGTTGTGCCAGGGGAAGAGATTTCTCAAAATGATTACAAGTTGGAGAATGGAGCCGTAAACCAATAAAATGAAATTCAGTAAGGACAAACGTATGGTAGTCCACATAGGGCAGAAAAAGCCAAGACATGAATACAAAATGGGAGATAACTGGATGGACAGTATCGTGAAAGAGAAAGGTCTAGGGCTTGTGGATCATCAACTGAACATGAGTCAGCATCAACAGAAGCATTATATGCAAGACACAGAAAATCATTGTGCCACTCTACTCAGCTCTGCTTAGGCCCCAGCTGGAGTACTGCATTCAGTTCTGAATATATCCTATTTTATTAGAAAAGCTGGAGAGGGTAAAGAGAGCAACAAAAATGATCACAGGTTTGGAGATGTGGCTCTTTATGCATTTTTGAAGAAGTGGATGGATGAGCATGCGTCTGGGATGATCTAGCTGCTATAATGGCAGATTAATCTAAACATGATGATAATGGCAGATTCTGCACCAAGCAGACAGCTGGATTCAATAACCCTTGGGGTCCATTTCAGCTCTATGATTTTGCAGCTGGGGAATTTGCAGCTGGCTTGGAGGGAAAAGAAAGTAGCACACATGCACCCCTTAGGGCTGGAGAAGAGGAAGTAATTCCCCACAGCTTGGGTTGCTGGGGTTGAGGCAGAATGGTGTGTCCTTAATGCCAAACAGTGGGGAAAGAAGTGGGGTTGTTCTGGGAAGCTAGAAAGCATCCATGCCACATATGAAATGAAATGGCAAGTACGTGATGAGAGGCACATGCTAGCTTAGCATGCAGCACAGGAAAATGAGACTTAAAACATGGTGCACCCATTTTATTTGTAGTTATGGTTTCCAGGCACATATCACAGAGGCTGGAAGGCAGTGGAGAAAGGCACACTTGACATGTTCACAAAAATAGTAAACTCGGGGGTTATGCTGATAGCTAAATGAAAATAGTCATGTGTAAAAGAGACTTTTGAAAGGAGTTTTGAAGAGCTCTGCGTAGATATGTATGGCAACCTAACTTTAAACCACTAGATGGCATCAGTAGCACTGGCATTGGTATGTTACAAATAACCAACTCCGTCCTGAGAGAGGTTGTCTCTCTTTTTCTTCATAGCATTAGGAGTAATAGCCAGTCTGATCAAAGGGATTTGTCTTTGTTTGTTAAGGACATCGAAGCTGATGGTCATTATGGAGAAATCATTGGAGAAAATGCAACTTTAAAGGGGGAATTGGGATCCGTGTCAAGGAATAGTCCTTCTGAGGGGTGTCCTGGACAGTGGTCCAAGTGCCTGGGATGCTCCCCCCTCTGACCAATAGAAGGCAGGCGTCACGTGAAAATCCAGTCAAGACCCTGATGGGCATGTCCCCTCAGCAGGAGAACCTCCTCCAAAGTTGTAATTCAGACATTCTGAAAATACTATATAACTTGATGCAAGAAAAGAGGTGTTCTAGAACAGAGGACCCCCCCCCCCTTTATATCATCTCTGTATGTTCTCTATAATAAACTTCAGGGAGGTTCCTTCTAGAGAACCCCTTGGATTCTGTCTAGAATACTGTCTAGAGAATCTCTTGGGTGGAAAATTCCAGGTAAGGAACTTTTCTTCCTCTCCATGGCTCACTGGACAGCAGTTCAAAGACTGGGATGTCCCAAAGCAGCAGAATAAAATTAGGGTGGGGCAAAAAAACCTCCACTTTCACATCTAATTGCTAATTATTCTCAGTGGAATACAAGCCACAGTAGACGGGAGAACTTGTCTGCTAAAAGCTATGTCAGATAAGGACTGCAATGCATGTGAATCTGATGATAATGTCTTGCAAAAGTGTGGCTGACCTGGTGTGTATCATGGAGACCTGGCTGGACACTGAGTTGGGGCCTATTTTGCCCGACCTTGTTCTGGCTGGGTACTCCGTGAAGCATCAGCCATGACTGGAGGGACGGGGATAACTGTTTTTCTGGATAACTGGTCTGTGCAGAGATATCCAGTGCAAACTCCATTTGGTATAGGGGGCCTTCATCTTGTGGTTGATTTGGCTCATGGAGACAGACTCGAGCTTTTGCTTATATACTGTGCAGTGCACCCTCCTGTATGGCAGGATCTCTGCTTGCTCTAGCTGATCTGGTGTTGGAGGTGGTATTGCGATCCCCGAGGCTGTTGGTCTTGGGGGGGGGGGGATTTCAATATTCACGCCAATACCAGGGTTAAGGGGGCAGAGCAAGAGTTCCTGGCCACCACAGCAACTCTGGGCCTGTCTCAGATGGTATCTGGCCCAGCTCACGAGGGGGGGAGGGGGTATACTCTAGCTTTGGTATTTTGTACTGGCCTTGGGGGGGGGGGGG
>QEPC01003642.1:7110-17953 GCA_003113815.1 Sphenodon punctatus
ACCTACTTACCTTATGCTGGAGCGGCGTCGATCCCTCGAGCGACTGGAGAAGCGGCAGCTGGAGGTTGGGCTGGAGTCCTTCAGTGGCGGCAGCAGCAGCAGTGGCGATCCCGGAGCGGCTGGAGAAGCGGCGGCTGGAGTCGGGTCCCTCGGCGGCAGCGGCGGTCTCAAGTGGATTCCGGACCATAAGTGACATGTGCTGATGTGACCTGCTTTATAAAGGCCGCGCAAGCCCCTGATTGGCTTGTGAACTGAATAAAGCAGGTACTGGATTGACTCACCGCCAAGGAAGGGAAATTCCGTGGGGTTTCCCCAGTTTCTGCGATAATCCTGCCTAGGGCAGGATTCTGCGCAAATTCCATGAATCGCGGGAGCGCAGAAGACTCGGGGCCCTGCCAATAGCATACCAAGCCAGATTCAAGGTGTTGGTATTGATTTACAAAGCCCTGCATGGTCTCGGTTCCTCATACCTCAGGGACCACCTCGCCCTCCGTGCCGAGCGGCTCCTGCGGTGCCTTCCTTGAGGAAGCAGGGGGCCACAATGGAGAGGGCATTCTCGGTGGCCGGGCTGCATCTCTGGAACTCCCTACTGGAGGAGGCCCGCCTGGCCCCAAGCCTGTTAATATTTCAGTGAAAATGCAAGACCTGGTTGTTCGCCTGGGCCTTTGGGGAGGGGGGTGGGTAGCAGATTTTATTTCCCCCTATTCCAAGTAATCTATATCCCAGTCCCTGTTTTATGTCTTATTTTTAAATGTTTATATGGTATTTTAATGTGTTGGATTGTTTAAATTGTATTTTATGATTGGAAGCCGCCCCGAGCTGAGTACAGGAGGGGCGGGGTATACATTTAATAAATAAATAAATATGTGCTGATTTGTTCTATGGAACACCTCTGGAGCTGATTTTATTCCAAAAGGCATTCTGGGAAAGCGGTATCATTCATAGGGAGAGTTAAAGTTTCATAATTGCATTTGTCAGAGTAATGAATGATCTTCTGATTATCTTAGCTCAAAGACAGCTAACCATTTTGGTCATGCTGGATCTTACAGAAGCACTGATATGATTGACCATGGTCTGCTACATTGGTGGTTGAAGGACATCACTGGTATGATAGGAGCTACTGGTTGGTGGTTTGAGCCATACTTACAAGAGCAGAGTCAATCACTGGTGATAGATGGTGTGGCAGAGCAGATGCTCATTTGGGTACTAGCCCTTTAAGAAGACAGTGTGGGACCTCTGGGACAGACCTGGGAAGGGAGTGGCAAGCCAGTCCTGATGTTGAAAGCCTCTGGCTTGCACAGCTGAAGGAGGCAGCTTGGGGAGAGAGGCTGAAGAGAGAGAGAGAGCGCGCTGGGAAGGCTCCAGAGAACTGGCTTGAGAAGCAAGAAGCCCAAATGGGCTGTATGAGCAGGGAGCTCTGTATGGACTATATGGTGGAATAAAAAGGAACTGTAAACTTGTATACAAGGTGGAGGAGTATTACAACACTTGTGAATAAATGGCCACTTATAGCTAATTCCCAGTCTGGTCCTGGCAGCTTCGGGGTTTGAATCCTGAAGATACTACCCAGAACCAAAGGGGACCTACCACAGATAATTTAATTTAATTTATTTATTTAACTCAAATTTATATGCCACCCTTCCCAATAAGGCTCAGGGTGCCTTACAACCAATCCAAAATCTCCATAACCCCCCTCCCTCAGGTTTTCCCTTACCACCACCCCCTGAATCCTATCCCTGCCTGCCAAATGCCTGGCTAAACAGAAAGGTCTTGCATCATTTCTGGAAGATGAGCAGGCTCAGGCTTAGACATTCAAATTTGCAAGTGGAGGGAGTTCTATAATCATGGGGTTGCAGTGTAAATAATCTTTCTGTTAATCAAGATAAAACCAAAATTGTAGTCTTCTCAAAAAAGCTTAAACAATACTCTTGGAAATTGAATTTCAGTTCATTGGAGCAGGTGGCTAAGTATAAATAACTAGGAATTTGGTTTACACGCTTGGGAAGTTGGAGAACCCATTTGGAATATACAAAATTAAAAGCTGCCCACACCACAAATGCGCTACTTAAATTTTGGAGGACTTCCGGTGGGAGAAGAACTGCTCCTATATTTAGGTTATTCCAAGACAAACTCCTTCCCCAACTGTTATATGGTGCCGAGATCTGAGGTTTGACAATGTTAGATCAATTGGAAGCAGTCCAAAGTAAAATGCTTAGAGATATCTTGAGTGTACCAAGGGTTATCTTACTGAGAGCAGAAACTGGTTTATTTCTGGTTGCTACTAAAATTAGATTCTCATTACTTAGCGATTGGCTCAGAGTCCATGATATAGACTGTGGTAGGTTGCCAAGAATTTGTTGGCAAAAACAGACAAATTTATTTGCTGCTTACAACTGGAAAAAAATGTGTAGATAAATTTTTGGCACAAATCGGTCTAACAACACTTAGCCTTGTACAATGCCCTAGGCTACAAACTAAGTCTATGATTAAATCTAGCTTAACGGATGTAGCCCTGCAGGCAGAGATGGAAGCCTTAAACAACCAAAAAGTAGTCCCTTGGTGTCCTTTATTTAAGCTGGGAGTTGAGTACGAAACATACCTTTCAGATATAGTTAATTTTTGAAGTAGAAGAGCTTTCACTGCTTTACAATTTAATATGATGCAAACAAAAGTGATGGAAGGACGTTTCCAGGGCACCCCAGCAGATTTACGGTTCTGTTCTTGCAGTCAACGTTTGGTAGAGAACCTGCCGCATTACCTTCTAGTTTGTCCCTTATCTGGAAAATTGTGGGATGATACCTTCGGGACTTGGTTTGAGGGAAGGGATCATTGGGACCCTCTACTTTGTATTTCCTTTCTATTGGCAAATACAAACAAATACACTACCAGGAAAGTTGCCATTTTTGCATGCAGGCTGGAAATTGAAAGAAAGAAATACATTTGATGAAATGGGACTCGCCCACAGGAAGGACTTTCTATTTTAAAGCTGGTTTATTTTATTAGGTTTAAGTTTATTCTTTGTCTCAAATGTATATATGGCTGTCTATGTTTGTAGCAGGCCATACGGCTATGTCTATTATTTTACCAGATGCAGGGGTCAAGGGTCGCCAGCCTAAGCTCTGAGAAGGGCAAGGCAAAACATTTCAAAAATATTCTTTTGTTTCTTTAGAAATAATAACTATTGGCTAAAGAATTAAATAAGGATTGGTCTAAAGAACAGGTGGAAATGCTTAGACAAAGAACATTTAGATCAGCTCAGTCATTAGAAGTAAAGGAACCACAACTAAAACTGATCTTCAGGTTTTACAGGACTCCAGAGTGGTTAAAAAAAATTGGTGGTAGTGTAACTAATAATTGTTGGCATGGATGTGGGGAAGTGAGGACATTATTGGAGTTGTGGAGAGATACAAAAGTTTTGGGAAATGATTCATAATCATATCTTGTCAATTACCAAATGTGTTATCCCCTTCACACCTGAACTTATGTTATTGGGAGTATATCCTGAAGTAGAACTGTTGAAATACCACAAAGACACTATAGTTATTCTGATACTGNGGTCTGGTTTATTTTTTCAATGGAAAAATTAAAAGCAAACTTCCACAACAAACAAAAGGATTTTTTGGCTACTTTGTCCCCTATCTGGAATTTTTTACAACAGTATAAGAGATCGGATTGAAAAGTATACTAACTCTACGAAAAGGAGATTATCTGAAGTGCCACGAGAACAGGAATATGAACAAACAATAAATACATACCTCTGATACATATAAGTAAATAAAGGGGGTGGGGGGGGGACAACAAAGAACTATATGTAATGGGAAGGTTATGATGTAATGTGCTATACAAAATAGGAGCGAAAGGTGAAAAGCCCTAGTATGTAAGAAATATTTTCTTTTGACTGAATATATATAAAGAAAAATTTTCAAAAATAAATAAATAAATAAATAAATAAATAAATAAATAAATAAATAATAACTATTGGGGGAGGTCGTCTGGGCATGCGCAGGCAGCAGGTTGCGCGCAGCTGAGCTCCCAGTGGGTTCGATGCAATAATTTAATAGAATAAAAAAAGAATAGCCCTGAAAAACTAAAATACCTCAAAGCAGGAAGGAATGAGCCAGGATCGAAAAAAAGAAGCTGACTCAACCATAGACAGGTATTTATTTACCGCGACGCAGTGCAAGGAAGGCTGACATCGGAGCCTCCAAAATGGCAGGCGCAACTCAGAAAGACAGAGCTGGGGACCCGGACTCACTTGTACAGGTGCTAGATCTCTTTAAATCAATCAAGGACGATCTGGCAATAAATAAAGCTGGGATCAGTACCATTACCTCCAGTTTAGAAGACCTCAAAACCCAAATGGAAGGGGTTAACAAAAGAATTGGGGCTGTGGAGCAACGCATTAGTGATCAAGAGGACTGGGGGAATACTATAGAACAGAGAACTACTCACGCTGAGGCTGAGATCAGCGCACTAAAAGAAAAGCTTGAAGACTTGGAAAACCATTCTAGACGGAACAACTTAAGGATCATGGGGATACAGGAAGGACTAGAAAAGGAGGGCATGCGAACCCTACTACAAACAGTCTTTAAAACTATTTTCCCTGAGTAGAGAGAATTGCACCAGGTCGAGAGAGAGCGGGCCCACAGATCACTGAGGCCCAGGCCTAAAGACCCGCTCCTCCCCAGGGCAATAATTGTAAAATTCTTATGTTTTGTGGACAAGGAGGAAATACTAAAAGCTGCCAGACGTACTAAGGATTTAATATATGAAGGAGGAAAAACCTCAATTTTCCAGATCTTGCAATGGAAACAGTGATGAAAAGGAAGGCTTGGCAATCTCATATGGAGACTTTCAATCAAAGGGGGATCAAGGCGCAGATTTACTTCCCGGCAAGATTCTCCTTTTTCTATCTGGGCAAGCGGGGATTTTTTACACATGAGTTTATGGCTCTGAACATGAAGGAGAACACACCTGGCTAAATTATTAAACTTGCAATGCTAACGCATAGAGATATCAGAAGGCAAGGCATGAAAAAATAACTCCATTGTGATATGGATTGAATCAACAGGGTTGTATGCTGGACAGTGCAAAAGGTCTACTGGAATGCGGAGAGCCCCAAGTCACGACACTCCATAAGGGGACCCCCACGGTTAAAATCATGTTGATGGTTGGGGTTTGGGGGATGATTGTTGGGGAATTTGATGGTTGGGGGGAAAGGGGTGGGATGGGGGGGGGAAGTTGGGAGGGGAGAGAAGCAATGCAAAGAGAGTTTTAGAGTAAAGAATGTTCTTGGTGAAGTGTTTCAGAGGGAGGGGAAGAGGGAGAAGGGTAAAAACGTTAAGCATGGTGACAAAATAAGATCTAATGTTCAGGGAGTGAGGGAAGCCCAAACAGTGGTGAAGAAAAATGATAAACTGATAACGAAAGCCACAATGACATTGGTAAAGAATAAGGGGGAAAAAAGATGGCTAATATGAAAATAATATCCTTCAATGCATGTGGTTTAAACAACCCAGTGAAAAGAAAAAGAATTTGGCAATTTATTAACCGATATAGCCCATACATTTTCGCAATCCAAGAGACACATCTTTTAAAAATAGATAATGCGAGATTCACAAACAAAAGCTACAAGATTTATTAAGCCAATGGGGGGGGAAAAAGGGCAGGGGTACTGGTGGGGGTGAAAAAAACCCTTAGCTTACAGGTACAGGAAATAGAGAGAGATGCACAGGGGAGAATGCTACTAATAAAGGGTACAATAGAGCAGGAAACATACACCATTAGCACAATGTACGCGCCAAACATTAATACAAAGGCTTTTTTCGCGGATGCTATCCCCAAACTGCAGAACAAAATAGAAAGTAGGGCAATTTTGATGGGAGACTTTAACACCCCCTTGTCTGAGTTGGATCACCTTACAAAAGCAAAATTAAGCAAATAGCAAGAAAAAATAATACAAATTTTAAAGAAAAATCAATGGATAGATATTTGGCGAGGTTTTCACCCTAAGGATCAGGAATGTACCTTTTACTCTAATCCACATAAAGTTTCTTCAAAGATAGACCATATCCTAGTAAATAAAGTCATGATGCCCATTTGTGAAAAAGCATCCATTCAGATTACCCCATTCTCAGATCATAATGCAGTAGTGTTAGAAACCAGGCATGAAATAACAACAAATAAATATCCACAACAGAATTGGCGGTTAAATAAAAAAAATTATTTAAATAATGAATGGATCAAAGTCCAAATTAAAGAAAAATTAGATGAGTATATGCAGCACAATGACCAGCCTGATATCTCCCCAAGTGTCTTGTGGGAGGCAGCGAAAGCTGTCCTGCGAGGTCAGTTTATCTCGTATGGGGTGCACCTAAAAAAAGAGAAAAAAGCAGAAATTAGTGAAAAATAGACATGCTTCTTGCCACCGGCTCCCCGCTGCTGGGCTCCCCTTGTTCCTGCCGCCACCGCTGCGGACACTTCTCCAGCCTTCCCTCCGGGTGTCCCGCTTGGCTGTCTTTCTCCTGGGAAGGAAAAGAAACAGGGGTCGTGTGAGTGTGGGGGATTGCGGGGCCAATTGAACTAACACCTCCCGCCCCTCACCCACTCACCTGTCTCCGGAAGCTGCCGGGCTCCTCATAAAGGAACCACCTGCAGGGCTTTCCTGCATGCTTCTTGCCATCGGCTACAGGAAGGGCATGTGGGATGCCTTTCAGCTGTTTTTGGAGGCCTTAGAAACCAAATATCCAGCAGCCCTGTTTATGGTCGTGGGGGATCTCAATGCTCGGATAGGATCGAATGACCTATCACTCAAACCGTATTGTGATCCCCTCTCGCCTGACCCCCTGGGAATATTAAAGGAAAGATCTTTGAAGGACAGCAGGATTAACTCGGCAGGCATTAGGCTGGCTAAGTTGGCCGCCGACTCCAATCTCCACATTTTTAATGAGGCCGGGTTTGGGGACCTGGAGGGCGAATTTACGTATTTGGGGCCAGGCGGCTCTAGCCTGGTCAATTATACTCTTGCATCCCCCCCTGTCCTACCCCTTATTTGAGCTTTTGAGGTAGGAACCAACCTGGCTTCAGACCACTTACCCCTGATATGTACGTTGGCACTTTCCCCTGTAGCCCCTACTCAGATCATCCAGGACCCGGTCGAGTTTTGCTTGGATGTGCACAAGCCACCATGCTGGAGCAATTTTCTGTCCAAACAGCTTCAGGAGTCCACCACTAAAATCCCATGCAGTAGCATTCGTGACCAGCTACTTGCCTCTTGCCAGTCTCCCAAGGTAATACGCTTATTTAACTCACTTGTAGAGCAGCTGCCATACCATACTTCACCCGACAAGAGGGCTCCTGCTCCAGGAGGGTACTTGGGGAGGCACAAACCATGTTTCGACAAGGAATGCCAAGCAGATAAGGTTCAATTGCAGTCCATCTACAGACAGTATAGGATTACCTCCACTGTTCCTTTACCAGCCATCTACTTTGATATGCGGGCTAAGTATAGGTGCCTTATCAAGGGAAAGAAAAATCTCTTCCAGAAGTCATGGTGGGCTAAGCTTCTCCAGGCCGCTAACCAGAATGACTCAAAAACATTCTGGCATTTGGTCAATGGGTCACTTAACCATGAGCTTGCCACCCTGATATTTCCTATTTCCCCTCAAGGTTGGGTCGATCACTTCATCTCATTTTATAATCCAACCAGCGGCTCTCCAGCACAGGCCGTGGTGCCCAGGCCGATAGAGGGTTTCCCTCCTGGCCTCCTGTCCGGGAGGATGAAATAGAAACCTTGGTGGACTCCTTAAGAAATGGCAAAGCGCCCGGGCCAGACCTCATCCAAGTAGAGTTTATTAAAACACATAGGGACTGGTGGCTTCCCATCCTGGCAGCCCTGTTCACGGCCATTAACAGCTCAGGAATGATCCCAAAGGATTGGCAAAAGGCCATAATTGTCCCTATATATAAAAAAGGCTCTGCCAAGGAGCCCGGGAATTATAGACCCATCAGCCTGCTCAGTGTCCTTGGGAAGCTCTATGCAAGATTGTTGCTCTCCAAGTTCACTGGGTGGCTTGAGGAATCCAAAGCAATAGCTTTGGAGCAAGCCGGATTCCAGGAAGGGCATTCAACCATCGACCATTGCGCTATTTTATTCCACCTCACCGCTAAATATAGGGAGCCTTGTTTGCCGACTTCTTAGACCTGAAGGCAGCATTCGACTCAATTGATAGGTCCATTCTCTGGGCCAAACTGGCGAAAACATCAATCGACAAAAGGCTCCTGACTCTTATTCACTCCCTTTACTCAAGCTCTGTGCTAAGGGTGAAGGTCGATCGTCAGGGCCATATCACCGCCCCGGTGCCCATGAGCACCGGTGTCAAACAGGGCTGTGTATTGGCGCCCGCTCTATTCAATTTTTATATCAACGATGTCAGTGCCCTTGTGTCAGACCAGAAGTTCCATCCCCCCAAGCTGGCTGCTAGACCAATCGGAGCCCTCTTCTGTGCTGACAATGTGGTCTTATTATCACAGACTCGGGTGGGCTTACTTAGACAGCTTGCAGTGTTTGCGACCTTCTGTGACTCCCATCTACTAACTGTTAACGTTCCAAAATCTCAAGTGGTGGTCTTCTCCAAGAGGAGGAAAGTATTTAACTGGGCCATAGCAGGGCAGCCCCTTCAGCAGGTCTCCAGCTTTAGATATCTGGGGATATTATTCCACAAAGCAGGGAGCTGGAGGGATCATATTCGGTGGGCCATTTCTTTGGCCAAGGGCTCTTCTCGCTCAATTTTTCGTTTTTTCACTCACTCAGGAAAGAGTGCTGTCAATCTTGCCATCCAGGTCCATAACTCCAAGGTTAGGGCCCAGGCTTTGTACGGAGCTGAGCTATGGGACCCCTTCCTTCCTGGCTCTTTCAATTCCCTCCAGGCTAGATTTCTGCAGGGGCTATTACATATACCCAAGGGCACTCCATACACTGCTATCAGGCAGGAAGTGGGACAGCCTAATTGGCAACAGATGGCAATCGAGCGCGCCCTGAAATTTTGGGTTAAGATCCAAGACCTCTAGTGCTCCCGGACTCTTTTTGGATCTTAGAGAAGATCCCTTTGTTAGCCCATGGGTGGAGAAGATGGGACATATTCTGTGTCATATGGGCTATTCAAAGGAGTATCTAAGGCACAAGCCCCTCATCTCACTTGTCAGCGAAGTTGTGGGCAGATGGCGAGATATGGGGAGTCAGGGAGAACTGGCAAGTATTAGACTGTCTAGGCACATGAGGGACTACTTGGAGTGGGTGCCTAAAATAGACCAGATGGCCCAAAACCTCGAGGAGCCTATTTCACCAAGAGGGAAGTCCCTCATAGCACGGGCTAGAACAAATGCCCTCTCGACCGCCTTATTAGAAGGCCGTATAAGGGAGGTCCCATTTGCTAGGAGACTTTGTCCGTTCGACAACTTGGCAGTCGAGACTACAGGCCATCTCATTCTGTAATGTCACCTGTACGATGAGCCTAGGACTCTCTTTTTGTCTGATCACATTGCCAGCCTTCCGGGAAGAACCAATCAGGCACTGCTTGCCTACTTATTGGATAATTCAAAACCAGAGGTAATTAGGAGCCTGGCGAAGTTCTTAGTCACGACTGTCAATATTAGGGAAAGATTTCTATCCTTTATGCCCATAACACCCATATTATCGGACGACCTGGGGTGGTTTAGCCAACTTGCCCAAGGGCTCAGACTATCCTATTTATTAGCTTTAGTGCCCCCTAAATCTAAGTGCTGGAATCCCTCGGGGTGGTGGAAGGGGTCTTTTGACTATGAGTCACAATTGTTACGAACCATTAGATCGGATTGTCTTTGCTTTGATCACATATATCATTTGTAATTTTGCAACTTGGTCCTTAGGTTTAAAAATTATGTTTTAGTGGATTTTTGCTTGCTTGCGTGCAAGGGGACAAAGTTGTCCATTTTGGACACTTGTCCCCTACGATGCCAGCCATATATACAATGTTTTCTAGCCATGCCCTTAAAGACAGCCTATCCTATTTTGTTACTCCTGGGGAATTTATGCCCAGGGGGCATACTCTTCTTTTGAATGATAATTGGGATAGGTTTCAGGCAATTGTACTTCACTTTGAACATGACTGGTTGTTTTATATCATTATTTCTTAAGCTATATGGTCGTGAGACGCGAGCTGTCTCATTGCAATGTATTTTATAAATTTTACTTTTGCCCACCATTCTAATTTATCCCTCCCAGGTTTAATTGAAACCAAGTTGTACATTTTTGTTAAAATATTTTGGCCGGTTACTTGTATTTGGTAGTCCTAATTTGAATTTTTATGTATGTTCCTTTTCTCCCCCTCGGGGGTGTTTGTTATCTTTATGCAATGGCCTTTGGCCACGCTAAATAAAAAAATTGATTGATTGATAGTGAAAAATACCTTCAAATGAAAAAGCTCACCAAACAACCCAAGATTAATGCAGAAAAAATAGCTACGATTAAAAATCAAATAAACCTTATGGAAACTGAGTCAGTAATAAATAGAATAAGATACACTAAGGCCTATTACTTTTAAAACGCAAACAAAGCTGACAAAGTACTGACTTGGCTAACTTTAAAAAAAAAAAAGACAGAAAATGGCCATACCATTTGTTAGGAAGACCCCAACGCACCGATCCTGAAGGGGACTGAGGGTGTTTTCAGACGTTACGAGTGGCCTGTTCACCACAGTGGATTCCTGGTCGGGGTGAACAGAACAACCACCCCCCGGGGCGAATAAAAGCCCTGAACAGACGTGATGGGACCGGGACTACGGCCGGGAATCAGGCCGCCAGATCA